>OZ018395.1:2260988-2670017 GCA_963969525.1 Ontholestes murinus | reverse complement strand
CTCGGAAACTATAAGAGATAGAGAAACGGTTAAATGGGGAAAGAAGTGTAGATTTACGAGACGAATAAAATTCCACTTTCAAAGTTTTCAAAAAAGTCAAGGGTAACTAGATATTTTGAAAAAAGTAAAAAGTGTCAATTTTTTCAAATCAATATATCTCGGTTATTATAACAGATAGAAAAAAACTGTAAAGGACAAAGTTTTAGATAATTTTATGTAGATTAATAAAGAATAATCAGAAAATTTTTATCGCCATTATTTTCCGAGATATGACGCAAACTTACATTTTTTTAAATGGAAACCATAGTTGGCTGTGACCTCATTCAAAAGGTATTTTTTTTCTCTTTAATCCAATATGGCATACGACATAGTTATTTCTAAAAATGAGTGAGTTATAGTCATTTTAAATTTTATTATAAATAAAAAATGGGTAGCCATGAAAAAGGTGAAAGTAAAACAATTGCAGTTGTTTATAATATTAGCAATATTGTAATAATTAATTTTACAGAGATAAACCAAAATGAAACAACAGCATAAAGTAATTCTGTAATTATCAATATATCAATGGGAGAGAAATTTTAATATTAAAAAAATATGGTCAAAGAGTCCACTATTAATACTATTATGACATAAATTATATCTTTTAAAATTGAATTTATGGCTTTTTGACTATTCTCATGTAAATTGAATTAAACGTTTCAATAACAACTAGTTTATGATCTTCCACAGATTGATATGATTTTTCATATACTTTGTTTTTTACATAACCCCACAGAAAAAAATTCTAAAACGCGCAGATCGGGAGATCTAGGTGGCCCTGGGATTGGTTTATTTCTTCCCACTTACGAGTTAGGAAATGCATCATTTAAATAATTTGTAAAGCCAACATGTTATGAGGTGGAGCACCGTCATATTCGAACCATTTTAATCTTGCTTGTAATGATAAATTTAAACAATCGAGCGTATCTTCAAATGTTTTCTGAAGAAAAAGAAAGTAATCAGTTTCACTTAGTGAGCTTTCAAAAATATATGGACCGATAATTATTAATCCAAACACACCATGGATTAAACCCAAATTTAATTTGTAGTTTTCTCTGTGAAACTTCTCGTGGGTTCTCTTGAATTCATCTATGTTCATTGTGGCGATTAAAAATACCACAATTAGTGAATCGCGATTCATCTGTTCATAATATTTTTGTAAGAAACGTATTTTCCTCTTGACAAATGGGTTTATACCACACACAGAAGGCCATTTGATAATTACAAAATTATTATTCTTATACTGGTTTTTAATTTTTATTTAACGTTGTAGAACTAATAATTACAATATTGCTATTATTATAAACAATTGCAATTGTTTTACTTTCAACTTTTTCATGGCTACCCATTTTTTATTTATAATAAAATTTAAAATGACTATAACTCACTTATTTTTAGAAATAACTATGTCGTATGTCATATTGGATTAAAGAGAAAAAAATTACCTTTTGAATGAGGCCATAGCCAACTATGGTTTCCATTTAAAAAAATGTAAGTTTGCGTCATATCTCGGAAAATAATGGCGGTAAAAATTTTCTGATTATTTTTTATTAATCTACATAAAATTATCTAAAACTTTGTCATTTACAGTTTTTTTCTATCTGTTATAATAACCGAGATATATTGATTTGAAAAAATGGACACTTTTTACTTTTTTCAAAATATCTAGTTACCCTTGACTTTTTTGAAAACTTTGAAAGTGGAATTTTATTCGTCTCGCAAATCTACACTTCTTTCCCCATTTAACCGTCTCTCTATCTCTTATAGTTTCCGAGATCCCCATAGAGAACATCGAAAAAAACTCACCCTGTATATATATATATATATTCACTCAGCTAATTTCACATAAATTTTAAAGGAAATTTAAATAGTTTCAAGTAGTTTATTTTTATACTTTTTTCGGTCGATGAAATTGAAACTAATTTTTGGCTCTAAAGCTGACCAATTATTTCATAACGAGGTCGTGTTTGGTGAATATTTTTTTAATTTAGTTAATTTTAGATTTATTTTGAATAGCTTTAGATAGTTTCCAGTAGATGTAAATTATTTTAATATATTTTTATATATGATAAAATTAAAATTAAATTTTACAATTTTTTCTCTCTGGTGATGATGTATTATTTCATAACGAGGTGTTGTTTTTGTAGATAATTTTTCACTCAGCTAATTTCAGATTAAGTTTAAATAAATTTCGAAAGTTTCGAGTAGATGGCAGTTTTTTTTGTATGTTATCGCAGTCGATGAAATTAAAACTAATTTTAATAACTTATAGCACTGATGATGACGAACTATTTCGTAACTAGGTCGTCTTTACTGATTATTATTTTAATTTTGTTAATTTCTGATCCATTTTAAATAAATTTAGACAGTTTGAAGTAAATGGCAACTGTTTTTATATTTATTTACATTTGATGAAGTTAAAACTAGTTTTTACAATATTTTGCTCTGATGGTGACGAATTATTTCATAACAAGGTTGTGTTTCTGTGGATAATTTTTAATAAGCTGACTTTTGATTAATTTTAAATAAACTTGAAAAGTTTTGAATAGATGGCGATTGTTTTTCTACTTTCTTTCAGTCGTTGAAATTTATACGAATTTCTACAATTTTTTGCTCTGATGATGACGAAGTATTTCTTGTTTTTGTGAATAATTTTTCTCTAAGCTTTTCTCACATTAGTTTTAAGTAAAAATTGCAAAGTTTTGAGTAGATGGCAATTGTTTTAAATTTTTTTGCAGTCAAACAAATTTTTACAATTTTGGGCTCCGATAATGACAACATATTTCATAACGGGGTCGTGTTGGGTGAATAATTTTTTTAATTAGTTAATTTTAGATGCATTTTGAATAAATTTAGAGAGTTTCAAGTAGATGACAAATGTTTTTATATTAGTTTACACTCAATGAAGTTAAAACAAATTTTTACAATTTTTTGTTCTGATGATGACAAATTATTTCATAATGAGTTTGTGTTTTTGTGGATAAGCTAATTTTAGATCAATTTTGAATAAACTTGCACAGTTTCGTGTAGATAACGATTGTTTTTCTACATTTTTCAGTCGTTGAAATTAAAATTAATTTTTACCATTTTTGGGTCTGATGATGATGAAATATTTCATAATGAGGTGCGGTTTTCATAGATGATTATTCACTAAGCTAGTTTAAAATTAATTTTAAATAAATTTGTAAAGTTTCAAGTAGATGGCTATTGTTTTTATATGTTTTCGCCGTCGCGTCGGTGAAATTAAAACTAATTTTTCATAATTTTTGGCTCTGATAATGATGATCTATTTTTTAACAAGGTTTTGTAGATTTTTTTTTTAGCTAAGTTTAGATTAATTTTGAATATACTTTTTTCTAATAATTCTCCTCCATTATTTTTTTAAATTTCACAGCATTTCTTCTTTTACTTTTAGAAAATTTTCAATAAACTCCTCTGTCAGTTTACGAGATTTTTCTTTAAAGTCTTTAACATTTTTTATTAATTTAGATTTTAGATTTTAAAAAGTGTTTTAGAAATTTAAAAAAATATTGTTTCATATTTGCAAAATTTACTTTCTAATTTTCTCACACAAAAAATTCCTTACAGTTTACGAGTGTTTATTTTGATCGTCTTTAATAATTTGCAGTGATTTTTTATAGTTTTATTTCGGAATGGAGAACCCACCATTCTTAAAGACTTATTCAGGAAAATGGTTAATTTAAGGTTTCTGAAACAAGTTGCTTTCAAATTATTTAATGTTTTACTAATTAGAGTGTGGGTTGGATGCTAATTGAGAATTGTGAAAAAAATCTGTATGATATTGTTTATAGTAGTATATAAAAGCTGTAAATATAGTGCATTTCGATTATTATATTTTTTTTTAAAGAGAGTGAGTGAGCGTGCATAATTTCCAAGGCGTGTTGATTACGATGTTGATGATGATGATGATGTTGGTCGTCGTCGAATATATAGGTGGTGGATCGTTGGGCGCGATCGTCTCACATCTCACTTAGGAGACCCCCCGTCGCCGGGCCGCAGTCGTAGGCCCCCTGGGGGTCGGCGAGCCCGCAACACCTGCAACACCCCTCGAATGCTGGCTTAATATATTCACATCGGCGGCGTTAATCATTCCGACACCTCTTTGAGCGATCCGCCCGCTCACAATATCCGATGATGTCTCTATTAGCGCACAACATAAGCCGCTTTATTAACTCCTCTAAACTCACTAACTCACACCTCTCTTCTTGTTTTACACCGTTCTAGAGGCGAGAATGTATTATATTATCGCCTCTCGTCCCGACTAATAACCGCAACGGCAATAATTGTTTCGTTATTCCAGCATTGTCTCGAATGTTGAAGACGTGTGGATCCTTATTCTTATTCTCATGTGTGTGTGTGTGTGTGATACACCCTCCGCCCACAAACACTCACGTGAAAATTGAATACAATCGGCCTCAATTAAATATACATTTTCTTTCATCAGCGACAAAGTAATCACGTCGTGACTAATAATAACTAGACGGGACGACTAAACGTATAAATATTTCATTCAAATTGATGTAATTAACATAATACGCTCGTATAATCATCTTCTCATAATTAAATACGGTTTAAGTATACAACACGTTGTGTAATAACAATTTCGTTTTACCGATAATGTCGTAACGTTTTAGAAATATTTAAAATATCCAACATGGGGTGCCTCAGGGTTCTTCCTTAACACACTTCCTTTATAACATTTTCTGTCACAATATATATATATATATATATATCTATACAATCATAATACCACATGCTTTCATAACTTAAACTATCCCACCCTCCAATTAGTAAAACATCATCAAAAATTATTTGAAAATTTGTATGAATAAATCTCTAAAAATTGTAATTATTTTGTTTGTTTACTTTTTACAACTTTTAACTAAAACCCTCGTTTATGTTTTACCTATTGGAGGGTGGATAGAGGCCACCCACCCACCCTACATATAAATGATAACTTTATTTGCTAAACGTTGATGATTATGTATATATACTTGTCTCATATGTGAAGGTTAGGATGGTAGACCAGATGGATGAAATTTCATCCAATTCTGAATCCCGCCTTCGGATTCTTCATTTCATGTATTCAGAAATTTATTTTATTTACTCCTGTACTTAATTTTGGAAAGGAGAATAAAGTTTATTATTATTATTATTATAATTATTTTGCTGCTAAAAACAATCAATCTCTATGTAATAAAAAAATAAAACAAAATCAAAATTTAAGTTTAAATATAAATGACTATATATCTAATCTTATCTAAATTAGATATAAAGTCTGCCCACCCATCATGCATCAAATTTTGACTAATTTACTCACTCAAGAATTTTATCTTTTTAATTTCTCTTTTATTCAAAAAGTTTTGTAATAAATTTTATTCCAAACCGCGAGACTATCAGTAATTGAAATTTATATGTATATGTAGGGTGGGTGGCCTCTATCCCACCTTCCAATCAGTAAAACATCATCAAAAATTATTTGAAAAATTTGTAGGAATAAATCTCTAAAAATTGCAATAGTTCCTGCTTTTATTATTATATATACAAATTTAATTGAAACCCTCGCTTATGTTTTACTGATTGGAGGGTAAGATAGAGGCCACCCACCCACCCTACATATTCCTGATAACATTAAATACTAATAGTTGATGATTTTGCTGGTAAAAACAATCCAATCCTTTAAGTAATATAATACAAGCAAAATCAAAATTTAAGTTTAAATATAATCGACTTTCTATAGCTAATCTTATCTAATTTAGATTTAAAGTCTGCCCACCCATCATGAATTTAATTTTTACTAATATACTCACTCAAAAATTTTACCTTTTAAATTTCTTTTTTATTTAAAAAGTTTTGTAATTAATTTTATTCGAAACCGCAAGACGATAATGAATTAAAGTTTACATGTATATGTAGGGTGGGTGGGTGGCACCTATCCCACCCTCCAATCAGTAAAATATCATCAAATATTAGTTGAAAAATTTGTATGAATAAATCTCTAAAAATTGTAATTATTTTGCTTGTTTACTTGTTACAACTTTTAATTAAAATCCTCGCTTATGCTTTACTGATTGGAGAGTGGGATAGAGGACACCCACCCACCCTACATATACATGGTAACTTTAATTGCTAATCGTTGATGATTTTGCTGCTAATAACAATTAAAACCTTAATGTAATAAAAAAATAAAACAAAATCAAAATTTAAGTTTAAATATAAATGACTTTATATATCTAATATTATCTAATTTAGATTTAAAGTCTGCCCACCCATCATGCATCAAATTTTAACTAATTTACTCACTCAAATAGTTTACCTTTTTAATTTTTTTTTATTCAAAAAGTTTTGTGATTCATTTTATTAGAAACCGAGAGACGATAAGGAATTAAAGTTTACATGCGTATGTAGGGTGGGTGGGTAGCCTCTATCCCACCCTCCAATCAGTAAAATATCATCAGAAATTATTAGAAAAATTTGTTTGAATAAATCTAATAAAATTTGCAATAATGTTATTTTTATTTACGTTTTACAACTTTTAATTAAAACCCTTATGTTTTACTGATTGGAGGATGGGTTAGAGGCCACCCACCCACCCTACACATACATGATAACTTAAATTACTAATTGTTGATGGTTTCTACATATTTTTGCTACATTATCATTTTTTATATAGAAACAAAATGACGACAATTTAAACTCGAATTGAGACTGGAAATTGTGCATTCTTAGGAATAAAAATATGTTAATAAATAATTAAACAAAGAATTTACTTCAAAAACTGAAAATACAATAGAAAGAATCGTACTTATTATTTATCATCACAACAATCTGTATTATTCATCTAGAAACAGAACAACAACAATTCAAACTTGAATTGAGATTGGAAATTATGCATTTGTTCGATTAAAAATCTATAAAAAAATAATAAAACAAGTAGTTTACTTTAAAAACTCAAAATGAATTAAGAAAAATAATATTTAAAACTTTTCATCAAAACAATCGCTATTTTTCATCTAGAAACAAAACGACAACATTTCAAACTTGAATTAATATTGGAAATTGCGCATTCGTACGATTAAAAATTAGTAGAAAAAAATAATCAAACAAGGAATTAACTTCAAAAACTTAAAATGCATCAAAAAGAATCATATTTAGTAACTTTCACCAAAATAATTGCTATTTTTGAGCTAGAAACAAAACGACAACATTTCGAACTCAAATTGAGATTGGAAATTGCGCATTTGTGCAATTAAATATTTGTAAAAAAATAATTAAAGAAGGAATTCACTTCCAAAACTCTAAATACACAAAGAAAAATCTTGTTTATTATTTTTCATGAAAACAATCGCTATATTTCATCTAGAAACAAAATGGTAGCACTTCAAACTTGAATTATAATTGGAAATTACGCATTCTTTCGATTAAATATTTGTAAAAAAGTAATTAATTAAGGAATTCACTTTAAAAGACTTAAAATGCATTAGGAAGAATCATATTTATTATTTTCCATCAAAACAATCGCTATTTTTTGTCTAGACACAAAACACCAACACTTCAAACTTGAATTGTGATTGGAAATTATGCATTCGTGCGATTAAAAATTTATAAAAACATAATTAAAAAAGGAATTAACTTCAAAAACACAAAATGCATTAAGAAGAATCATATTTATTAATTTTCATCAAAATAATCGCTATTTCTCATCTAAAAACAAAACTGCAGCACTTCAAACTTGAATTGAGATTGGAAATTAGGCATTCGTTCGATTAAAAATTTGTAAAAACATAATTAAAAAAAGGAATGAACTTCAAAAACACAAAATGCATTAAGAAGAATCTAATTTATTAGTTTTCATCAAAACAATCGCTATTTTTCATCCAGAAACAAAACGGCAACACTTGAAACTTGAATTGTGATTGGAAATTACGCATTCGTACGATTAAAAATTTGTAAAAACATAATTAAAAAAGGAATGAACTTCAAAAACACAAAATGCTTTAAGAAGAATCATATTTATTAGTTTTCATCAAAACAATCGCTATTTTTCATCTAGAAACAAAACGGCAATACTTCAAACTTGAATTGAGATTGGAAATTATGCATTCGTATGATTAAAAATTGTAAAAAAATAATTAAAAAAAGGAATAAACTTCAAAAACACAAAATGCATTAAGAAGAATCAAATTTATTAGTTTTAATAAAAAACAATCGCTGTTTTTCATCCAGAAACAAAACACCAACACTTCAAACTTGAATTGTGATTGGAAATTATGCATTCTTGCGATTAAAAATTTGTAAAAACATAATTAAAAAAGGAATTAACTTCAAAAAACCAAAATGCATTAAGAAGAATCATATTTATTATTTTTCATCAAAACAATCGCTATTTTTTATCTAGAAACAAAACACTAACACTTCGAACTTGAATTGAGATTGGAAATTATGCATTCGTACGATTAAAAATTTGTAAAATGATAATTAAAAAAAGAATTATTTTCAAAAACTCAAAATGCATTTAGAAGAATCATCTTTATTAGTTTTCATCAAAACAATCGCTATTTTTCACCTAGAAACAAAACGGCAGCACTTCAAACTTTAATTGAGATTGAAAATTACGCATTCGTGCGATTAAAAATTTGTAAAAACATAATTAAACAAGGAATTAACTTCAAAAACACAAAATGCATTAATAAGAATCATATTCATCAGTTTTCATCATAACAATTGCTATTTTTCGTCCAGAAACAAAACGGCAACACTTCAAACTTGAATTGAGATTGGAAATTACGCATTCGTACGATTAAAAATTTGTAAAAACATAATTAAAAAAGGAATGAACTTCGAAAACACAAAATGCATTAAGAAGAATTATATTTATTATTTTTCATCAAAACAATCGCTATTTTTTATCTAGAAACAAAACACCAACACTTTAAACTTGAATTGTGATTGGAAATTATGCATTCGTGCGATTAAAAATTTATAAAAACATAATTAAAAAAGAAATTAACTTCAAAAGCACAAAATGCATTAAGAAGAATCATATTTATTAGTTTTCATCAAAAAAATCTCTATTTTTTATCTAGAAACAAAACAGCAGCACTTCAAACTCGAATTGAGATTGAAAATTACGCATTTGTATGATTAAAAATTTGTAAAAACATAATTAAAAAAGGAATGAACTTCAAAAATACAAAATGCATTAGGAAGAATCATATTTATCAGTTTTCATCAAAACAATCGCTATTTTTTATCTAGAAACAAAACTACAACGCTTCAAACTCAAATTGAGATTGAAAATTACACATTTGTATGATTAAAAATTTGTAAAAACTTAATTAAAAAAGAAATGAACTTCAAAAACACAAAATGTATTAAAAAGAACCATATTTATTAGTTTTCATCAAAAGAATCGCTATTTTTTATCCAGAAACAAAACGGCAACACTTCAAACTTTAATTGAGATTGAAAATTACGCATTCGTGCGATTAAAAATTTGTAAAAACATAATTAAATAAGGAATTAACTTCAAAAACACAAAATGCATTAATAAGAATTATATTCATCAGTTTTCATCAAAACAATTGCTATTTTTCGTCCAGAAACAAAACGGCAACACTTCAAACTTGAATTGAGATTGGAAATTACGCATTCGTACGATTAAAAATTTGTAAAAACATAATTAAAAAAGGAATGAACTTCAAAAACACAAAATGCATTAAGAAGAATCAAATTTATTAGTTTCAATAAAACAATTGCTATTTTTCATCTATAAACAAAACGGCAGCACTTCAAACTTGAATTGAGATTGGAAATTATGCATTCGTACGATGAAAAATTTGTAAAAACATAAGTAAAAAAGGAATGAACTTCAAAAACACAAAATGCATTAAGAAGAATCATATTTATTAGTTGTCATTAAAACAATCGCTATTTTTCATCTAGAAACAAAACGACAACACTTGAAACTTGAATTAAGATTGGAAATTACGCATTCGTACGATTAGGAATTTGTAAAAACATAATTAAAAAAGGAATGAACTTCAAAAACACAAAATGCATTAAGAAGAATAAAATTTATTAGTTTTCATCAAAACAATCGCTATTTTTCATCTAGAAACAAAACGGCAGCACTTCAAACTTGAATTGTGATTGGAAATTACGCATTCGTACGATTAAAAATTTGTAAAAAAATAATTAAAAAAAGGAATGAACTTCGAAAACACAAAATGCATTAAGAAGAATAAAATTTATTAGTTTTCATCAAAACAATCGCTATTTTTTATCTAGAAACAAAACACCAACACTTTAAACTTGAATTGTGATTGGAAATTATGCATTCGTGCGATTAAAAATTTATAAAAACATAATTAAAAAAGAAATTAACTTCAAAAGCACAAAATGCATTAAGAAGAATCATATTTATTAGTTTTCATCAAAAAAATCTCTATTTTTTATCTAGAAACAAAACAGCAGCACTTCAAACTCGAATTGAGATTGAAAATTACGCATTTGTATGATTAAAAATTTGTAAAAACATAATTAAAAAAGGAATGAACTTCAAAAATACAAAATGCATTAGGAAGAATCATATTTATCAGTTTTCATCAAAACAATCGCTATTTTTTATCTAGAAACAAAACTACAACGCTTCAAACTCAAATTGAGATTGAAAATTACACATTTGTATGATTAAAAATTTGTAAAAACTTAATTAAAAAAGAAATGAACTTCAAAAACACAAAATGTATTAAAAAGAACCATATTTATTAGTTTTCATCAAAAGAATCGCTATTTTTTATCCAGAAACAAAACGGCAACACTTCAAACTTTAATTGAGATTGAAAATTACGCATTCGTGCGATTAAAAATTTGTAAAAACATAATTAAATAAGGAATTAACTTCAAAAACACAAAATGCATTAATAAGAATTATATTCATCAGTTTTCATCAAAACAATTGCTATTTTTCGTCCAGAAACAAAACGGCAACACTTCAAACTTGAATTGAGATTGGAAATTACGCATTCGTACGATTAAAAATTTGTAAAAACATAATTAAAAAAGGAATGAACTTCAAAAACACAAAATGCATTAAGAAGAATCAAATTTATTAGTTTCAATAAAACAATTGCTATTTTTCATCTATAAACAAAACGGCAGCACTTCAAACTTGAATTGAGATTGGAAATTATGCATTCGTACGATGAACAATTTGTAAAAACATAATTAAAAAAGGAATGAACTTCAAAAACACTAAATGCATTAAGAAGAATCAAATTTATTAGTTTTCATCAAAATAATCGCTATTTTTCATCTAGAAACAAAACAGCAACACTTTAAACTCGAATTGAGATTGGAAATTACGCATTCGTACGATTAAAAATTTGTAAAAACATAATTAAAAAAAGGAATGAACTTCAAAAACACAAAATGCATTAAGAAGAATCATATTTATTAGTTGTCATTAAAACAATTGCTATTTTTCATCCAGAAACAAAACGGCAGCACTTCAAACTGGAATTGAGATTGAAAATTAGGCATTCATACTATAAAAATTTGTAAAAACATAAGTAAAAAAGGAATGAACTTCAAAAACACAAAATGCATTAAGAAGAATCATATTTATTAGTTGTCATTAAAACAATCGCTATTTTTCATCTAGAAACAAAACGACAACACTTGAAACTTGAATTAAGATTGGAAATTACGCATTCGTACGATTAGGAATTTGTAAAAACATAATTAAAAAAGGAATGAACTTCAAAAACACAAAATGCATTAAGAAGAATAAAATTTATTAGTTTTCATCAAAACAATCGCTATTTTTCATCTAGAAACAAAACGGCAGCACTTCAAACTTGAATTGTGATTGGAAATTACGCATTCGTACGATTAAAAATTTGTAAAAAAATAATTAAAAAAAGGAATGAACTTCGAAAACACAAAATGCATTAAGAAGAATAAAATTTATTAGTTTTCATCAAAACAATCGCTATTTTTCATCTAGAAACAAAACGGCAGCACTTCAAACTTGAATTGTGATTGGAAATTACGCATTCGTACGATTAAAAATTTGTAAAAAAATAATTAAAAAAAGGAATGAACTTCGAAAACACAAAATGCATTAAAAAGAATCATATTTATTAATTTTCATCAAAACAATCGCTATTTTTCATCTAGAAACAAAACGGCAGCACTTCAAACTTGAATTAAGATTGGAAATTACGCACTCGTAGAATTAAAAATTTGTAAAAACATAATTAAAAAAAGGAATGAACTTCAAAAACACAAAATGCATTAAGAAGAATCATATTTTTTAGTTTCCATCAAAACAATTGCTATTTTTTATCCAGAAACAAAACTACAACCCTTCAAACTCAAATTGAGACAATTGAGAAATTACACATTTGTATGATTAAAAATTTGTAAAAACATAATTAAAAAAGGAATGAACTTCAAAAACACAAAATGCATTAAGAAGAATCATATTTATTAATTTTCATCAAAACAATCGCTATTTTTCATCTAGAAACAAAACACCAACACTTCAAACTCGAATTGAGATTGGAAATTAGGCATTCGTGCGATTAAAAATTTGTAAAAACATAATTAAAAAAGAAATTAACTTCAAAAGCACAAAATGCATTAAGAAGAATCATATTTACTAGTTTTCATCAAAACAATTGCTATTTTTCATCTAGAAACAAAACTGCAGCACTTCAAACTTGAATTAAGATTGGAAATTATGCATTCGTGCGATTAAAAATTTGTAAAAACATAATTAAAAAAGGAATGAACTTCAAAAACACAAAATGCATTAAGAAGAATCATATTTATTAGTTTTCATCAAAACAATCGCTATTTTTTATCCAGAAACAAAACGGCAACACTTCAAACTTGAATTGAGATTGAAAATTACGCACTCGTGCGATTAAAAATTTGTAAAAACATAATTAAGAAAGGAATCAGCTTCAAAAACACAAAATGCATTAAGAAGAATCATATTTATTAGTTTTCATCAAAACAATCGCTATTTTTTATCTAGAAACAAAACGGCAGTACTTCAAACTTGAATTGAGATTGGAAATTATGCATTCGTGCGATTAAAAATTTGTAAAAACATAATTAAAAAAAGGAATGAACTTCAAAAACACAAAATGCATTAAGAACAATCATATTTATTAATTTTCATCAAAACAATCGCTATTTTTTATCTAGAAACAAAACGGCAACACTTCAAACTTGAATTGAGATTGAAAATTACGCACTCGTAGAATTAAAAATTTGTAAAAACATAATTAAAAAAAGGAATTAGTTTCAAAAACACAAAATGCATTAAGAAGAATTGTATTTATTAGTTTTCATCAAAACAATTGCTATTTTTCATCTAGAAACAAAACAGAAACACTTCAAACTTTAATTGAGATTGGAAATTACGCACTCGTAGAATTAAAAATTTGTAAAAACATAATTAAAAAAGTAATGAACTTCAAAAACACAAAATGCATTAAGAAGAACCATATTTATTAGTTTTCATCAAAACAATTGCTATTTTTCATGTAGAAACAAAACACCAACACTTCAAACTTGAATTGTGATTGAAAATTACGCATTTGTACGATTAAAAATTTGTAAAAACATAATTAAAAAAGGAATTAACTTCAAAAACACAAAATTCATTAAGAAGAATCATATATATTGCTTTTCAGCAAAACAATCGCTATTTTTCATCTAGAAACAAAACTACAACCCTTCAAACTTGAATTGAGATTGGAAATTATGCATTCGTGCGATTAAAAATTTGTAAAAACATAATTAAAAAAAGGAATGAACTTCAAAAACACAAAATGCATTAAGAAGAATCATATTTATTAGTTTTCATCAAAACAATTGCTATTTTTCATCCAGAAACAAAACTACAACACTTCAAACTTAAATTGTGATTGGAAATTACGCTTTCGTTCGTTTAAAAATTAATAATCTAGATAATTAAGAAAACATTCGATTTAAAATATGTAATTAAATTCTATAATTACAATTATAGTGCCAATGTCGCAATGAATCTCTTTTTACGTGCACCACCTAAACATTCCCCCCGTTTAATGTGTACGAAAAGGGCAATTCTCGGGCTCGTTCCGGACCAGGACACATTAAAACGCGCCGCCGGAATGGGGGTGTAGGCCCCCCCACGCCGGTTAGGTTAGGGGTTTGAGGGTGCAGGAGGGAGGAGATACTCGTGAAATCCCGCTTGATCCTTAACATATTGAACAGAGAGTAACAATTCTAATGTAGCCGCGACCCCGCCACGAAAACTAATTTAAATTAAATCCTAGTGAATTACCACCCGACGCCTGCCAGGGTGGGGGCGGTGCGACGCCCCGGCGGCGTCCCGGCGCCTCCGCAAAACCAGCACGATTCGGCTGTGCCGCTCCCTTCCGCCGCCCGTCCGATTTATGTGACAATTTAAATGAAATTCTCGTGAATTACCATGGAAACCGCTTGCCGTAAGCGCTGCTTTAGTGAAACGTCGCCGAGCGAAAACGAGTTATGAGATACGTTTAAGGATCGCTAGCATGGAAAAATGAATTTTTCAGGCGGTGGTGGTGGTGGTTGGGCGACGATCCCCGCCAACACAGGGGGGCGGCTTCACGGAGAGCGCGCACACGCATCGATAATATAATATAGCCACTTTTATACGCCACCGTTGGGGATGATACTAAATCAAAACGAATTTTCTTTGTTGCCTGCGTACAGAATTTTTCACGTAGTAAGTTTAAATAATTCCAAGTTAAATCTGTAAATGTAAAACACCAATAATTTAAATTAAATGAAACATAATATTAATGATGATAAAATTATTGCGATAGATCAACATTCAAATAATATAATAATAATAAGATATTGTACTAATGGTTAATTTTTACAATCTTTTGCAAATATCTTATCCTAGCATTAATAGGTCTTCTTAAAATAAGTCACATTTATTTATTTTTATAATCATCTACAAATTAATTTTTTACCTAAAAAGTTCACAATCACAATTTCTATTATTACAAACTCTCTCCTTGCCTTTTCATTTCCGGTATTAATAAATTAATTTTTTTGAATGGATATAAAAGCTACGTTCATTCTAAACAAATCTTAAAATTTTCTAGCTAATCTTACGTTTGGTAACTTTTTTACAACTTTTCAAACCACTGAATACATTTTAATTGCCTTCAATTGAAGTCTTAACTGCTTTCATTTCATTTTCGGTAGCGGTACATCAATTGTTTTGCAAGAATATTCAAGTTACATTAATTTTGAACATATTTTGAAAATTTTAAGCCAACCTTGGGATTGGTTTATATTTACAAATTTCCAAACAGTTCGCTGAATTCACTTTAAATTTCTCAAATTTAAGTTTTGACTGCTACCATTTTGATTTTTCGGAGCAATAGTGCAATTTTTTTATAGGAATATTATAGGCACATTATTTTTAAATGTATTTAGCCTAATTAAACATTTAGTTAATTTTTTACAATCTTTCAAACCTCTCTCTGCATTTATTTTAAATTTCTCAAATTCAAATTCTGACTGTTGCCATTTTGTTTCTAGGTGGGATACATCAATATTTTTATAAAAACCTTACAAACATATTATTTTTAAATGTATTTTATAAATTTTAAGCTAATACTAAGTTTGGTTAATTTTTTACAATTTTCCAAACCGCTAAGTGAGTTTACTTTAAATTCCTCAAATTTACGTTTTGACTGTTGCCATTTTCTTTCTAGAAGAAATACATCAATTGTTTTATAGCTGTATTAACGATGATATATTTATAAACATATCCTAAGAATTTTGAAATGATCCTAGGTTTCGTTAAGGTTTTACAATTCTTCAAACAACTCCCTGGATTTCCTTTTAATTTCTTAAATTCAAGTTCTGACTGTTGCCATTTTGTTTTTGGAAGAGATACAACAATTCTTTTCAAGGAATCTTAAAGATATCACTTATTAAATATATATTTTGTAAATATTAAGGTAATACTGGGTTCTGTTATTTTTTTGCAAAGTTTCAAATCGCTCGCTGCTTTCATTTTAAATTTCTCAAATTCAAATGTTTACTCTTACCATTTTGTTTTCGGGGGTTAGAGAGCAAATTTTTTCGAAGAATATTGCAGGCATGTATTTTTACACATATTTAGTAAATTTTAAGCTAATTGAAGGTTTAGTTATATTTTTAAAATTTTTCAAACCGTTCCATGCATTTATTTTAAATTTCTCAAATTAAAATTCTGACTGTTGCCATTTTGTTTTTGGGAGTTATAGAGCAATTTTTTTCGAAGGATATTGTAGGCACATGACTTTCATACGTATTGAGTAAATTTCAGGTTAGTTCAAGGTTTATTTAATTTTTTGCAATTTTTCAAACCGCTCTATGCATTTATTTTAAATTTCCCAAATTCAAGTTTTGGCGGTTGCCATTTTATTTCGATGAGGGATCCATCAATTGTTTTATAAAATTATTGTAAACACGTTATTTTTAAATAATTTTTAAAAATTTTAAGCTAATTTTAGGTCGGGTTAATGTTTTATAAGTTTTCAAACAGCTCGCTGAATTTTTTTTAATATTCTCAAATTCACGTTTCGACTGCTATCACTTTTTTTCTGTTACAGTTACATCAATTATTTTTACAAAATTTTTAAGATACATTATTTATAAATTAATTTAGAGAATTTTAAGCTATTTATAGGTGTAATTAATTATTTACAAGTTTTTAAACAGCTTGATGAATTTACTTTAAATTTCCAAAATTCAAGTTTGACTGCTACCATTTTGTTTATGGGAGTGATTTAACAATAATTTTGTATGGATATGAAAGATACGTTCTCTCTAAACATATTTTGAAAGTTCAAAGCTAATTGTAAGTTTGGTTAAGTTGTTACAATTTTTGAAAGCGATCGCTGAGTTTACTTTCAATTTCTTAAAATAAAGTTTTGACGGTTGCTATTTTGTTTCTGAGTGCTAAATTTCATATGTTGTGTAAGCATAATGAAGATACGTTATGATTTAACATATTTTTAAAACTTTAAGTTTATTCTGGGCCTAGTGAATTTTAAAAAAAAATTCAAAGCACTCGCTGCATTTGCTATAAATTTCTCAAATTAAAGTTTTGACTGTTACGATTTGTTTTTTTGGAGAGATACATTAATTATTTTGCATCGATATTAAATATACATTATTTATAAACATATTTTATAAATTTTAAGATAATTCTATGTTTGGTTAACTTTTTACAATTTTTCAAACCACTCGCTTTACTTTAAATTTCTCCAATTCAAATTTTGACCGTTGCCAATTTATTTCTGTGAGGGATATATCTATTATTTTGTAAGATTATCACAGGCACGTTATTTCTGAATATATTTTAAACATTTTAAGCTAATTTTAGCTTCTGTTAATTTTTTATAATTTTTCAAACAGCTCCCGGAATTTATATTAATTTTCTCAAAATTATATTTTGACTTTATCATTATGTTTCTGCTACCGTTACACTAATTATTGTCTCAAAATTTTGAAGACACATTATTTACAAATAAATATAGAAAATTTTAAGCTGATTCTAGGCCTACCTATTTTTTTATAAATTTTTAAACCGCTCGATGAATTTACTTTAAATTTTTCAAATTCAAGTTTTGTCCGTTGCCATTTTATTTCTGTAAGGGTTACATCAATTCTTTTTCAAGATTATTATAGACACATTATTTTTTAATATATTTTTAAAATTTTGATCTAATTTTAGTTTCGATTAATTAATTACAATTTTTCAAACTGTCCTCCGAATCTATTATAAATTTCTCAAATTCAAGTTTAAATCGTTGTCATTTTGTTTTTGGAAGAGATACATCAATTATTTTGTAATTATGTTGAAGGAAAATTATTTCTAAATATATTTAAAAAAATTTAAGCTAATCCTAAGTTTCGTTAAATTTTTACAATTTTTGAAAGCGATCGCTGCATTTACTTTAAATTTCTCCGATTCAAGTTTCGACCGTCGCCATTTTATTTCTGTGCGGAATATATCAATTATTTTGTAGAATTATTGTAGACACATTATTTATGAATATATTGTAAAAAATTTAAGCTAATTTTAGGTTTGGTTAATTTTTTATAAATCTTCAAACAAATCGCTGAATTTATTTCAATATTTTCAAATTTACATTTTGACACTTATCACTTCGTTTCTGCTACCGTTTCACTATTTTTTTTTTGCAAAATTTTCAAGATACATTATTCACAAATAAATATAGAAAATTTTAAGCCGATTATAGGCCTACTTATTGTTTTATAAATTTTTAAACCGCTCGATGAATTTACTTTAAATTTTTTAACTTCAAGTTTTGACTATTACCATTTTGTTTCTAGTAATGATATATCAATTGTTTTGTAAGGATATTGAAGAAATGTTATTTTTAAATATATTTTGAAAATTTTAAGCTAATTCTATGTTTGGTTAAGTTTTTATAATTTGTTAAAGCGATCGCTAAGCTTACTTTAAATTTCTTAAATTTAAGTTTTAACTGTTGCCATTTTGTTTTTGTCAGCGAAATTTCAAATATTTTGTAAGCATAATGAAGATACGTTATTTTTTAACATATTTTGAAAACTTTAAGTTAATTCTAAGTTTGGTTAACGTTTTACAAATTTTCAAACCACATGCTGTATTTACTTTAAATTTCTCCAATTCAAGTTTTGACCGTTGCCATTTTATTTCTGTGAGGGATACATCAATTGTTTTGTAGGATTATTGCAGACACTTTATTTCTAAATATATTTTTAAAATTTTAAGGTAATTTTAGATTTGGTTAATTTTTTATAATTTTTCAAACAGCTCGCTGAATATATTTTAATATTCTCAAATTTGCGTTTTGATTGTTATCACTTTGTTTCTGCTACAGTTACATTAATTATTTCCACAAAATTTTGAAGATACATTATTTCTTAATAAATCTAGAAAATTTTAAGCTAATTATAGATCTGATTAATTTTTTACAATTATTTAAACCGCTCAATGAATTTACTTAAAATTTCTCCAATTCAAGTTTTGACTGCTACAATTTTGTTTCTGGGAGTGATATATCAATTGTTTTATAGGTATATTGTAGATACGTTATTTATTAATATATTTTGAAAGTTTTAAGTTAATTCTTTGTTTGGTTAATTTTTTACAATTTTTCTAAACGCTCACTGAATTTACATTAAATTTCTCAAATCCACGTTTCGAGTGTTGCCATTTTGTTTCAGAGCAAAATGCATCAATTTTTTTGTAATTATGTTAAAGATGCATTATTTCTAAATATATTTTGATAATGTTAAGTTAATTCTATGTTTGTTTAATTTTTTACAAGTTTTCAAACCACTCGCTGCAATTACCATAAATTTCTCAAATTCAAGTTTTGACTGTTACTATTTGGTTTTTGGGACCGATACATCAATTATTTTCTCGGAATATTAAATATAAATTATTTTTAAATACATTGTATTAATTTTTAAGCTAATTCTATGTTTGGTTAATCTTTTACAATTTTTCAAAGCACTCGTTGCATTTACTTAAAATTTCTCCAATTCAAGTTTTGACCGTTGCCATTTTATTTCTGTGACCGTTACGGCAATTATTTTGTAGGATTATTGTAGACAAGTTAGTTTTAAATATATTTTGAAAATTTTTAGCTAATATTAGGTTCTATTAATTAATTACAATTTTTCAAACCGTTCTCCGAATTTACTACAAATTTCTCAAATTCAAGTTTCAACCGTTGCCATTTTGTTTCCGAGAGCGATACGTCAATTATTTTGTAATAATATGAAAGATATATTACTTTTTAATATAATTTGGAAATTTTAAGTTAATTCTAGGCTAGGTTAATTTTTTAAAATGTTTTTAAACCGTTTAGTAGCTTTAAATTTCTTAAATTTATGTTTGACTGTTGCCATTTTGTTTCTGAGAGAAATGCATCTATTATTTACTAATGATATTGAAGATATTTTATTTCTAAATATATTTTAAAAGTTTTAGGTTAATCCTAGGTTTGATTAATTTTTTACATTGGTTCAAATAAATGAATGCATTTTATTTTGCATTGCTTCGTCGTTTCAGAATTCATTTTGAAATTTTTAGAATTTATGGACAAAATTTGTTGCTTGAACTAAAATTAAATCTTTTTCACATTAAATTCCATTGCTTTAGACTTTATTCCAAAAATGTATAACTTGTCGGTGCTTTTCCTGAGATAAATACCTTTGCTCATTGTTCAAAATAAATTTTAAGTGTCTGTAAAATTTTTGTTAGAAAATAATATATAATTTCACATTCAAGTCAAGTTTCATTATTTGTTTTAGAGTTTAATTCAAAATTACAAAAACTTATAGTTTATTTGTGACAGTTTTTGGTACATAAATTATAATTAAAAGTTTATTTTAACCAAATTCTATTGCTTAATATTTTTGTTCAAAATGTAACCAACTTATAAAGTACGTTCAGAATTAATATCGTTATTTTATAGATTGAAGTTTTAAATGAAAATTTTTAAAACTCAAACTGTCTTAAACCTAATTTAATTTCTGAGACTATCATTTTCCTTTATATATATATTATTTCATTTGTTTAACTGTGTTATTATTATTTTTCTGTAAAATGGATTTTCCGTTAATAAATATTATTAAAATATTATTATTATTATTTAGAATATATTGCGCAAAATTTTGTTTGTTAAGGATTTTTTCCAAAATTTTACAAACTCACCAAAGGAAAAATCATGTTATTTTGTTTCTTTAAATATTAATTTAAAACTTACAAGATAATTAGTCTGAAGTCATTAGAGTTTTTCTAGGATAAACTATCTTTTGACTTTAACCCAAGATCTAAACTTCATCTAAGACAATTTTTGTTACTCAGACTGTAATTTGGAGTTGTTACACCAAATTCCTTTTCTTCGGACTTCAATCTAAAATTTTATGAAGTAATTACACTTGTTCTAGGATAAATTTGATTGCTTTTTAGCTTCAGATTTTAACTCAAGACAAATAAGACATATTTTGTTAATCTTGACAATAATTTAAAGTTTATCCTATCAAATTCCAAAAACAAATCTCGTTGCTTCAGACTTTGAAACTCCAAGTTTTTTTTAAACAAATTTGAAATATCTAAAGCTATCATCCACTCAACATAGTTCATCATTCTGAGGAGTGTTTATATAGATTTCTATATGAAGTGCAGAAACGTTTCTCTGAAACTTCTCAAGTTATCCCCAAGTTATTACCTAAGTGTTTTTGAAGCATCCTTCAAAAAAAGGATACCTCAAAAATACTTGGGTAATGATAGCGTTCAGAAGAACAGAGCAAGTTTAACTTATTTGGACAAATTTAAAAGATTGAAGTCATGGAAAATCTATTGGATCTAAAAAAATCTTTAGCTCTTACAAAATTCCGTTAGCTTTTCTTACAATATAAGATCTTCTGTATTAGCTTGCTGTATTTCTATCCCATTCACCTGTAATCTGAATATTATTACCCATAAAACTAATAAATCGTACACAACGGGCATTATCAATTTCACCATCGACCATATCGAAGTAAGAAGAGCGATCCGGAGCGCAAAACATCCGCCCCGAAATGAACGGTAATTACGGGCGAAGGCAAACGACGTAGATTTACATCACATCTCAATCTTCTCGTTACTTCTTCAATTTCTTCGCGGCGATGGTGCTCGCGCACGAAATTACACCGCGCGCCGCTCCGTAATAACTTTATTAAGTTATTAACCCATACCGACTGCCGTGATCCCATAAATTATACCGGGGGCCCCACCAAATTGCGTCCCGATGCCCGCAATTTTCCGGACCGCACGGCCGAATGTCCATGTGTGTGTGTGCGCGCAGGCAATTTTCGAAAATTGCCCGCGTGGGCGTCACGAAAATTTCCCTTAATGTCTACAATTGAACTTAAGCTAACAAGGTAATGGCAGAGTACGGTTGTCACTTAAGTGGACGTTCAACTTTCTTGTTGGTATTGAGAATGTGTAATAATCTAAAGTAATGTTAACAGAAAGTTGGCCATGAAACTTTTATTAATAAGCAAAATTTTTGAATTTGTAGGGATCAAAATCCTCGCCCTTTTTTATGAAAAATATACACATTAATAAACTGTTTGGTGTAAATGCAATTGGCCAATGTTTAGAATGAGAATAGCCATACAACAAACTGCTTTTTATGATAAGAGGTCAAACATTTCAATAACTGGTAATTAAAGTCGCTTTAGAATTGTTACCTCAAAGATACGAATAGCTGTACCGACTTCTAATCACCCATACGTATGCATAACATTAATATTAAAATCATCAATCGTTTAAGAATATTTAAGACAATCTAAAAGTCATTCAAAGATTATCCAATAAAGATCATCAAGCTAGTTCAGAGATCAACTAAAATTTCGTAAGGTTATCTGAAGATTCTTCAAGGTCACCAAACAAATATTTAATGATTATCAAAAAAAATATTACTCAATCATGCAAAGATTAAATAAATTGTGCCTTTTTTGGTTACCAAAAAAAAAAATTAGTTACCATTCAATATCTCTTAAGAGCACCCCACAATTAAACAGTTTTTGTTGCTCAGGGTTTAATTTGGTACTGTTACTCCAAATTGCTTTGCTTCACTCCTCAATAAAAATTATATTTGTCCTAGATTGAATTGCATTGCTTCGTAGCTTCAGATTTTCAAGTCAATGTCTTAAAAATATGAATAGCAATGATGACTAACCTAGCATAGAAGATGACACTATCAATAGAAGGCCATTACTCAAAATCACCCCAACAGTTATTTGAGCTTATTTAAGAGACATTAAAAATAATTTAAAATCATTCTGAAATCAACCAAGATCATCCAATACTAAGTTATGGTCTTTTAATAATCAGACAATATTTGAAGCTCATCTAACTATTCAAAACTATTTAGAGACTTTTAAGGTTGTCAATCAAATTCACTATGTTTTAACCATAAATAATTATTGTAAAAATATTATAGGCACAATTATATAAATCTAAACAACACAGAAATTCAATTCAATCAAATTGAGCTTCCGGTTTCATTTTTTCATATTTGTTTACAGACTCTGCTAAACTTAAATATCGTTTAAGGTCATACAATTTTCATCATTTCCTTTGAAGCAATTAAATGATAAGTTTAGATGGAATAAAGTCAGTCGGCGGCCATTTGAGGCCATCAAGTCATTATTAAATAATAATTATGATCATTTACTATATTTTTTAAGGTCATCTAAGGATTGTTACAAATTATTAAAGGTCATCGAAATAACTCTTAAGGTTACTTAGGGTATTCAAGAATGATAATCATTCTAGATTATTTCAATTGAGTTTATTCATAAATACTGCTAGAATTAATTTACAAAATTTGTTCAAGGTCATAAAGTTATAATTTTAAGGTATTAGAAGTAATTTAATATCATTTAAATACATACAACGGTAATTCAATATCATTTAAGGTCATTCTACGGAAACTATAGGTCACCTAATTGTCTTTAAACGTAGTTTAAGGTCATTCAAGATCATCTTGAAACCATTGTGATCATCCAAGAAATATTCAACGCTATTGCACAGTGGTTAGATGTCTTTTCACTCTATCCAATAATACCTGAAGATCATTTAAGGTCATTCAATAATCCTTGGGAATCAAGGTGGTTTAGTATAATTTGAGGTCATTTCACTATTTAAGATGACCTAGTAGTCATTAAGAAACCATTATGACCATCTAACATAATTTGACATTCAAGGTAAACAACTCGCCAATTATAATTATTTCAGGTCATTTTCTAATCAAGAATATCAATGTTATAAGGTCATTCATAGACCATTTAATGGAATTAAATGCTCAAACTGATACAAGGATCGTTTAAAATTATTCAGTGGTCATTCAAAATTGTTTCCAGTTATCCAATCATTAGAAATAATTCAAGGTCATAATTTAATAATATTTTACGACATCCAATAATTATTCAAGAACATGTAAGACATGTTAGGTCATTCAAGACCATTTAATCTTTCTCTATTCAGTAATCACTCATTATTTTAGATGATACAATAGTCATTCAATGAGTAATTTAGATGTATCTAATTATATTTTAAAGCCATTTCGTTTAAGGTTATTCAAAGGTCATTCAAAGCCACCAAATGTTAATTCAAGATTATTTAAACTCACCCAAAAATCATTCAAGGCAATTTAAGTTATTGAATAATAATAGAATATAATATAATGTTTAAGATTATACAAGGTCATCAAGTGACCATTGAAGGTCATTTGATGTTAATTTTATTATTATTTAACGGTCATTTAATAATATTTTAATATAATAGAACTATCCTTCAGAAACATTGAGACAGTTAATGTCATTTTATATATTACCTAACAATCGCTTAAGGTCATTAAATGGTAATATAAATATCATTTAAGATTATTATTACTTAAGATCAATCAACAATCATTCATAGTCATCAAATTGTATTTCATTAATCATTCAAGATAATTTAAGGTCATTTAATGATAATGACCCTCAAAAGTTATTCATTGTCATTTACAGTTATCAATTCGCGAATTAAAATTATTTCAGGTCATTTGTTAGTCAAGAATATCAATGTTATTCAAGGTCATCCATAGACCATTTAACGACTATATGTTGCTCAAACTTATATATGTTTTTATTATGTATAATAATTATTATATATTTTTAATTATGCTTGCTTTTTCTATACTTATATTATAGCTATATTTTAATATTTATATTATTTTAATTTTATTATTACTATTTACTTACTTCTGTGACTTATGTAAAACTTCTTGGTTGTTAGCATCAATAAATATTATTATACAATGATCATTCAAAGTTATTTCCAGTTATCCAATTACAGATATTTCAAGGTCATCATTTAATAATATATAGTCATTCAATAATTATTCAAAAACATGTAAGACATGTTAGTTCATTTAAAGTTGTTAAACGGTCATTCAATGGTATTTTGGAGCATTTCTAATCTAGTGGTCACTTAATGATACTCATAGGTCATTGATAATCATACATGTTTATTTAATTATCTTTCAAGAAAAGATGATGGTCATTTAATGTTATTTGGAGCCATTTATGGTCCTTAATTGATATTTGACTTGACCATTAAAGGTAATTTTAGGTCACCAATTTTTAACAATTGAATATAATATAATTTACTTTCAAAGATATTTAAGAACTTGTAAGGTCATCCAGGTTATTTTATGTCACTTAACATTAATTTAAGGTCATTAGACGGTAAATACGAAGATAATTTAAGGTCGTCAATGTTTATCCTAGGTTATCTGATGATTATTTAATGTTATTTAATCTAGTGATCAGCTATTTAATGTTACCTAATAATCGGTTAAGGTCATATAAGTTCAATCGATAATCGTACAGGATCATAAAATGTTTAGAGGCATTTAAGGTCATCTAAAGACAATTTAATCTCATGTAACGATCATTCAAGGTCAACGGTCAGTCGTTTAAGGTCAATCAAATACCATTCGAAGCCACCAAAAGGTCGTTCAATATAATTTAATCGATTTCCTAAAGTTATTTAGAGTCGTTTGAGATCATTTGATGTCATCTGTTTTTTGTTCCTAGTTACATAACCTCAATTATTTTACTGAAATATTATAAATGCGTTTATTGAGGATGGATTTTGAAGTTTTGAAGGTAATCCGAATGGTGAATAATTTATTTACAATCATCCCAAAGTATAAATGCAATTTTATTTCCTACAATTAAGTTCTGAGCGTCGCCATTTTGTTCCTAGCTATATAACCTCAATTGTTTTACCGCTATATTAAAAATGGGTTCATTGGGGATACATTTTGAAGTTTTAAAGGTAATCCAAGTGGTGAATAATTTTTTACAATCATTCTGAACAACGAACGCAATTTTATTTCTTTAAATTAAGTTTCGAGCGTCGCAATTTTGATCCTAGCTATATAATCTCAATTGTTTTACTGAAATATTAAAAATGCTTTCATTGAAGATAGATTTTGAAGTTTTGAAAGTAATCCAAGTGGTAAATAATTTTTTACAATTATCCCAAACAACGAATGCAATTTTATTTCCTTAAATTAAGTTTCGAGCGTCGCAATTTTGTTCCTAGCTACATAACCTCAATTGTTTTACTGAAATATTAAAAATGCGTTTATTGGGGATGGATGTTAAAGTTTCGAAGGTAATCCAAGTGGTGAATATTTTTTTACAATCATCCTAAACAACGAACGCAATTGTATTTCTTTCAATTCAGTTCTGAGCATCCCCATTTGGTTCCTAGCTACATAACCTCAATTGTTTTACTGAAATATTAAAAATGCGTCTATTGAAGATGGATTTTGAAGTTTTAAAGGTAATCGATGTTGTGAATTTTGTTTACAATCATCCGAAACAATGAATGCAATTTTATTTCCTTCAATTAATTCTGAGTGTCGCCATTTTGTTTCCAGCTACATAACCTAAATTGCTTTACTGAAATATTAAATATGCTCGCATTGAGGATAGATTTTAAAGTTTTGAAGGTAATCCAAGTAGTGAATAATTTTTTACAATTATCCCAAACAACGAATGCAATTTTATTTCCTTAAATTAAGATCTGAGCGTCGCCATTTTGTTCCTAGCTGCATAACCTCAATTGTTTTACTGAAATATTAAAATGCGTTCATTGAAGATGGATATTGAAGTTTTGAAGGTAATCCAAGTGGTGAGTTTTGTTTACAATCATCCCAAACAACGAATGCAATTTTATTTCCTTCAATTAAGTTCTGAGTGTCGCTATTTTATTTCTAGCTACACAACCTTAATTATTTTACTGAAATATTAAAAATTCGTTTATTGGGGATGGATTTTAAAGTTTTGAAGGTAATTCAAGTGGTGAATATTTTTTTACAATCATCCTAAATAACGAACGCAATTTTTTTTCCTTCAATTAGATTCTAGGTATCGCTATTTTGTTTCCAGCTAAAGGACCTCAATTGTTTTATTGAAATATTAAAAATACGTTAATTAAAGATAAATTTTGAAGTTTTGAAGGTAATCCATGTGGTGAATATGTTTTTACAATCATCCCAATCCACAAATGCAATTTTATTCCCTTCAATTAAATTCTGAGTGACGCAATTTTGTTCATAGGTACATAATCTCAATAGTTTTTGTGAAATATTAAAAATGCGTTCATTAAGGATGAATTTTTAAGTTTAGACTGTAATCCAAGTGATGAATATTTTTTTTACAATCATCCTGAACAATGAATGCAATTTTATTTCCTCCATTCAAGTTCCTAGTGTCGCCATTTTGTTTCTAGTTACATAACCTCAATTATTTTGCTGATATATTAAAAACGCTTTCATTGAGGATGAATTTTGAAGTTTTTGATGTAATATAAGTGGTGAATAATTTTTTACACTCATCCCAAGTAATGAGCGCAATTTTATTTTCTTCAATTAAATTCTACGTACCGCCATTTTATTTTGTTTCCATCTACACAACCTCATTTGTTTTACTGAAATATTAAAATTGCGTTTATTGTGGATGGATTTTGAAGTTCTGAAAGTAATCCAAGTAGTGACTAATCTTTTACAATTATCCCAAACAACGAATGCAATTTTATTTCCTTAAATTAAGTTCTGAACATCGCCATTTTATTGCTAGCTACATAACCTTAATTGTTTTACCGAAATATGAAAAATGCGTTCATCAAGGATAAATCTTGAAGTTTTGAAGGTAATCCAACTGGTGAATAATTTTTTACAATCATTTTAAACAACGAGTGCAATTTTATTTCCTTAAATTAAGTTTTGAGCTTCACCATTTTGTTCATAGCTACATAACCTCAATTGTTTTACTGAAATATTAAAAATGCTTTCATTGAAGATTGATGTTGAAGTTTTGAAGGTAATCCATGTGATGAGTTTTGTTTATAATCATCCCATACAACGAATGCAATTTTATTTCCTTAAATTAAGTTCTGAGTGTGGCCATTTTGTTTCCAGCTACATAACCTCAATTGTTCTACTAAAATATTTAATTTGCTCGCATTGAGGATGGATTTTGAAGTTTTTAATGTAATCCAAGTGGTGAATAACTTTTTACAATCATACGAAACAACGAACGTAATTTTATTTCCTTCAATTCAGTTCTGAGTGTCGCCATTTTGTTTCTAGCTATATAACCTCAATTGTTTTACCGAAATATTAAAAATACGTTCATTGAAGATAGATGTTTAAGTTTTTAAGGTAATCCATGTGGTGAGTTTTGTTTACAATCATCCCAAACAACAAATGCATTTTTATTTCCTTAAAATAAGTTCTGAGCGTCGTCATTTTGTTCCTAGCTATATAACCTCCATTGTTTTACTGAAATATTAAAAATGCGTTAATTAAAGGTGGATTTTGCAGTTTTGAAAGTAATACAAATGGTGAATAATTTTTTACAAATATTATAAACAACGAATGCAATTTTATTTCTTTAAATTAAGTTTTGAGCGTTGCGTTTTTGTTCCTAGCTATATAACCTCAATTGTTTTATCAAAATATTAAAAATGCATTCATTAAAGATAGATTTTGAAGTTTTGTAGGTAATCCAAGTGGTGCATATTTTTTTACAATCGTCCAAAACAACGATTACAATTATATTTCCTTCAATTAAGTTCTAGGTATCGCCACTTTGTTTCCAGCTACAGAACCTCAATTTTTTTATTGAAATATTAAAAACGCATTCGTGGATGATGGATTTTAAAGTTTTGAAGGTAATCCAAGTGGTTAATATTTTTTTACAATCATTATAAACAACGAATGCAATTTTATTTCCTTAAATTAAATTCTGGGTGGCGCCATTTTGTTTCTAGCTACATAACCTCAATTGTTTTACTAAAATATTAAAAATACGTTTATTAAAGATGGATGTTGAAGTTTTGAAGGTAATCTATGTGGTGAATTTTGTTTAAAATCATCCTAAAACACGAACGCAGTTTTATTTCCTTAAATTAAGTTCTGGGTGCCACCATTTTGTTCCTAGCTATATAACCTCAATTGTTTTACCGAAATATTAAAAACGCGTTCATTAAAGATGGATTTTAAAGTTTTGAAGGTAATCCAAGTGGTGAATAATTTTTTACAATCATTAAAAACAACGATAGCAATTTTATTTCCTTCAATTAAGTTCTGAGCATCGCCATTTTGTTCCTGGTTACATAACCTCAATTGTTTTATTGAAATATTAAAAATGCTTTAATTGAAGATGGATTTTGAAGTTTTGAAAGTAATCCAAGTGGTGAATAATTTTTTACAATTATTCCAAACAACGAATGCAATTTTATTTCCTTAAATTAAGTTTTGAGCGTCGCCATTTTGTTCCTAGCTATATAACCTCAATTGTTTTATCAAAATATTAAAAATGCGTTCATTAAAGATGGATTTTGAAGTTTTGTAAGTAATCCAAATGGTGAATAATTTTTTACAATCGTTTTAAACAACGATTACAATTTTATTTCCTTCAATTAAGTTCTGGGTGTCGCCATTTTGTTTCTAGCTACATAACCTCAATTGTTTTACTGAAATATTAAAAGTACGTTCACTGATGATGGATGTTGAAGTTTTGAAGGTAATCCATGTGGTGAGTTTTGTTTACAATCATCCCAAACAACGAATGCAATTTTACTTCCTTAAATTAAGTTCTGAGTGTTGCCATTTTGTTTCCAGCTACATAACCTCAATTGTTCTACTGAAATATTAAATATGCTCGCATTGAGGATGGATTTTGAAGTTTTAAAGGTAATCCATGTGGTGAATATTTTTTTACAATTATCCCAAACAACGAATGCAATTTTATTTCCTTAAATTAAATTGTGAGCATCGCCATTTTCTTCCTAGCTACATAACCTCAATAGTTTTACCAAAATATTAAAAATGCGGTCATTAAGGATGAATTTTGAAGTTTTGAAGTTAATCCAAGTGGTGAATATTTTTTTATAATTATCCCAAACAACGAATGCAATTTTATTTCCTTAAATTAAGTTCTGAGTGTCGCCATTTCGTTCCTAGCTATATAATCTCAATTGTTTTATTGAAATATTAAAAATGCTTTAATTGAAGATGTATTTTGAAGTTTTGAAAGTAATCCAAGTGGTGAATATTTTTTTACAATTATTCAAAACAACGAATGCAATTTGATTTCCTTAAATTAAGTTTTGAGCGTCGCCATTTTGTTCCTAGCAACATAACCTCAATTGTTTTACCGAAATATTAAAAATGCGTTCATTGAGGATAAATTTTGAAGTTTTGAAGGTAATCCATGTGGTGAGTAATTTTTTATAATCATTATAAACAACGAATGCAACTTTATTTCCTTAAATTAAGTTCTAGGTGACGCCATTTTGTTTCTAGCTATATAACCTCAATTGTTTTACCGAAATATTAAATATGCGTTCGTAACGACCGTTGAATAACCATTGGATGACCTTAAATGATCTTCATATTATCAAGGAATGACCGTGAGCAAATGATCTTGAATAATCTTTGGATGACCTTATTTAAAGTCAATAAAGTAATTCTTAAATTCATTTAGGAATAGCGGCTGATTATTAAAGATCTTTTAAAGTCATAGAATGATCATACAAGATGATTTAACAGTTATTGTAGGTCTCTTAATGACATCTAATAATCATTTAAAGCCATTAGAGGTAATTAGATGATTCTTTAAGGTCATCTTTTAAGAAAGTCCAGAAATTATTCCTTGTAAAGTAATTTACTCATTTATTCGAACACTAAAGTTTCTTCGGGATGATTTTTTTATACGTCAGTGTTAGCTTTAGATTTAAGATAAATCTACAGAACAAACTGCATAGGAGTTAAATAAGGTGCCTAATTTATGCCAACTCTACTGAAGATTACACGAATTCGTGGCAGAGATACGTGGGATGTATGTAACATTGCTCCGTCCTGTTGGAATCATGTATATCTCTGCTGTAAATACATTTTCTTCGATGTAATGGTTTTAAATACGTTTGTAATGATACATGTAATCTTAACAGACCTTTCTTTTTATTACTTTTTTATATGGTAATTTAAGAAAGAATTGGTGAAGTTATAATTACAATCGAAAGAATAATGCGTGAGGGTTAGACCGGGGATAAATCGCGGCGCGGATGTAAATCGATGCTCCTGGCAGGGATGTAGATGATCCCCCGGTGGAACGTATGCGGTATAAGGGAAATATGTTGAGCATTAAATTTAAATTCTGCGGAATAAGAGAAACCTGTCCAATTTTTTATCCGTTTCCATCTCAATTCACGGCTATAGACGGCAATGAAGCCGCAACGTGTGCGAACTGATAAACAGAATACTGATGTAAATATGTGTTGGAACGAGAGGGCAGCCGGTGCAGAGGGGTTGGTTGCGGCGGGGGGGCGGCGGCGTGCGGGAGGCGCAGGCTCTCCCGTATTCCCGTATTCCCGTACAGCCTCCGACCAACCGAGCGGCAACCCCCGGACATACCCCGTATATCTATATGTGTATACATGCACACGTACCCCCCGCACGAAACTGCCGCCAACTCAGCGCGAATAAATCGAAAGAAATAAAATCCCGGCTCCTTCCATTATGATGTGTATAGATGTGTACGGCATAACTCTTTCCATCCCGCTTTCCATACATTACCACGCTCTGCTGCCGAAGCCCATTTTTTCCTTATTGGTTCCGTGACGGACATACAGAGAGGAGGAGGGCTGACCAAAAATGTTACAAATTTTGCACCGAAGGGTGGAACGATAAATAATTTATACAAAATGTATCACAAATAAAAAATACTAAAGATGAATGATGATTCAAGAATTTTTTATATTGAAACGCAGTGATCAACACCGATAAAAGTAATTATAGATGGCGTTGATTGTTTTTATTGAGTGTTTGGTACTACTCATCGGAAACAAATAATGTTTAAATTAAGTAATAAGACTATTTTCTATATATTATTGAGATAGATTACTATTACGCTAAGTTATGAGATAATTTATTGTGTTAGGTGTGGAATAAGATTAAGTTATTGGGATAGGTTAGAAATACGCTATATTTAGTAATTATTTATTATACATTCGTTGAGAATACGCTGGGCTAAATTAAAATTTGTGTGGAGTTTTCAACAGTAATATCGAACTTCGTATATTTCGTGAATTTGTAAAGTTGGACCTCACTCATGTCCTACTTAATCTCTAGACTCCCTGTACTATTTACTTGGGGGGGGGGCTATCTAAAGTCATTAGATTTACAATACGCTCTATAGTTAATTGAGATCGGTAAATAATACACTAAATTAATGTTATTACTTATAACTATTTTTGATTTTTTGAGGTAGAAAAGAATTGCGATAAAAATAATAGTAATTTTTATTTGATATATATATAAAATAGATGAATAATTCAGTGCGAAAAAAAAAACGATAGAATTAAAAATGAAATGAACAAATTACAAGTGAAATACCCAGGTGTAGTAAGAAGATATCAATCAAATGGTAATCCCGTCTCGATCCGAACGCTGGTACAACACGCACAAATTTCGTAAAACAATTGAATTACGGCCGTGGAACAGGTGCTCGGGCCGCAATCATCCTCCTCCTCGCTCCCCAAGAAATTTATCTTCTTTTAATTAAAATCTCTTACCGGAATGATGTCTTAACTCGTAGCCGCAGTAAATCATGGGTTCTAGAAATGCAGTGCCGTGCCTATTACCGAAATACAAATTATAATTATTAAGCGGTGCGCTCCTGGCCCGAGGGCAGAGCGTGATAGATTTTAAACAACATTTTAATGTCTGTGTTCAAACACCCGAAATAGAGTGAGAGAAGGCGAGTAATGTTATGGAATCGTATCATTATATCATATCGACGATAATAAATTTCCAAGTGGGATAAAAAAAAAATTGGGAAACGACGACGATGATGATGATGATGATAAATTTGTCGGTGGTGGTGGTGGAGGAGAAAGGTATGGGGGGCAGGGAAGTCGAATTTCTTGTCCGTAAATGAGTTACGATCAGCACAATAAATTCCGGCCAACGAAAACTAAACTGGGTTGGTTGGTAATTTCGTCTAACGGGCGGATAATTTCGCGTCCAGGGAACAAACTAGATTTATGATTAGAAACCTTCTGTGCCGATTATAATTTTCCACATAAAAAGCTGCCATTCAAAAATTTTCACTATTATATCTTCTTATTCTTCAAAAGAAATTATTATTTTTAAAGCACTAAAACTTTAGTAAAAACCTATTTTATATATTTACAGGTTGAAGAGTGAGGTAGAGTAAACCCACCCACACTAAATATATTTTTTAACATAAGCTACAAACACTCGTTTATGATTAAAAAAAACCTTCATCAAAAAGTTGAGTATAATTTTAAAATCATAAACAATTTTATACAAAAGGTTTTTTAGTAAAGTTTAAATATTTTTAAATGTTGAAGCACCAATATTTAATCTGAAACCGTGAACGTGGATCAATTTAATTTATAATCGACTCTTGAGTGTATTTTATAGGTTGGAGGGTAGGATAGAGGCCACCCACCCACCCTACATATATTTTTGACGTAAGATACAAACCCTTGTTTATGATAAAAAAAAACATCTTCAAAAAGTAGAGAATAATTTTGAAACCATAAACGATTTTATAGCGCAAAATCTTATATATATATATATATATATATATATATATGTAGGGTGGGTGGGTGGCCTCTATCCTACCCTCTAACTTACAAAATACACTCAAGAGTCTATTATAAATTTAATTGAACGACGTTCATGATTTTAGGTAAAATATTGGTGCATCAATATTTTAGAAATATTAAAACTGTACTACAAACCTTAGGCATGTATTTTATAAGTTGGAAAGTGGGATAGAGGCCACCCACCCACCCTACATATACATTTTTACATAAACCACAATCACTGATTTGTAATCAACGAAATTTTTATCAAAAAAAAGTAGAATATAATGTTGAAACTATAAACAAAATTGTAGTTAACGATTTTTATAAATATATGTAGAGTGGGTGGGTGGCCTCGATCATATCCTTTCACATCTATAATTTTTTAATTTTTGAAATTTTTGAAAATTTGAATATTTTAATATTTGAATGTATCTATTTTCAAATTTTAGAATTTTTCAATTTATTAAAATTTAATGTCTAATTGTCTAAATGTCATAATATCTAAATGCCTTAGGCATTTAGACATTTGTCAATTAAACATTTCATATATTTAGACATTTGGAAAATTGGACAAACAGAAAATACATTTCTAAATCTCAAAATATCTAAATGTCAAAATGTCTTGAAAAAGTCAGAAAAGTTGAAACTTAAAAAAATTAATAATTCAAGACTTGATAAATTCAAATAATCAAAAAAATCCAAACACTTAAGAATTACAGAATTAGAAATTGAAAGACTCAAAATTTGAAAAACTTGAATAGTGGAAATTTAAACTTTTAAACATTTTGACATTGCAATTTAGACATTTAGATATTTTGACGACAGTTAACAATAGTAAACAATATAAATATTCAACATTTTACTCTAAATTCTAAAATGTCTTAATGTCTAATTTTGTAATCCTTAAATGTATGGATTTTTAGATATTTAAAAATTTGAATATTAGGACATTTAAAAATTAAATGATTCAATGTTTCAATAAGTTAGAAAATTTTAAAGTTGGAAATTTCAAATATAATCAAAAATTCAAAAATCTAAAAGTTGTTAAATTCAATTATTCAAATCATTCAAAAACCCAACTTGCTGTCAAAATTTGTTTGTATGTTTTCTTTCAATATTTTGTATCTGTTTTGTAATAACTACATTTTTTTGAGCAAGTGTGATAAAGAATTAATAAATAAAATAAATAAATAAATCTTTAACAATTCGAAATTTCACAAAATTCAAAAACGAGTTGAATGTTAAAATTCTTGAATTTTTAATTTTTGAACATTTTGATATTTACATTTAGGCATTTACACATTTATATAAAAATTAGACAATATGAATATTTAGAATATTATTTTAAATTCTAAAATGTCTAAATGTTTACACATCTAAATGTCTAAATGCCTAAATGTCAATGTCAAAATGTCAAAATGTCCAAATGTCTATTTGTCTAAATGTCAAAATATCTAAATATCAAAAAGTCAAATTATCAAAATCTCAAAAAAATCTAAATTTCTACTACACATACAAAAATTAATCAAATATTTACACAAATTTTACAAATTTTAAGCAAAATGCTTAATACATCGAATATAAAATAAAATAAATATAGTTGTAGATAGAAGTAGAAGAATTTCTCCAGAATTCCAATAAATGGAAACAATCTATATGGGTTTGACTGGAAGAACATTCCGAAGAATGAAGTCCGCCTGTGATTCCTGTGATTCAAAATTGAGTGTAATTTTTTATGTGTATATTATTATTATGTATTTTGTTAACAGGTAATCCAAAGCATCACAATAAACAATAAACAATAATAAAATTGAATTCAAAATATTTTTAAATCCACTCTTCAAATGAATTGAATTTTTGATGTTTCTAATCGTCAGATGTTTTTTTAAATAATTGATCATTTGAATATTAAAATATTTAAAAATCCAAACATTTAAAAATTTGAGGATTTAAAATTTTATAGTCAGAAAATTTGAAAGATGGAAAACTCATAAATACTCAAATCATTTGAAAATCCAAACATTTAAGAAGTACAGAATTTACAATTGTAAAAATTAAAAGACTCAAAAGTTTCAAAACCCGAAGAGGGGAAATTTAGAATTTTTGAATTTTCTATTTTTGAACATTTTGACATTGACGTTTAGATATTTCGACATTTAGACAATTAGAAAATTAAACACTATAAATATTCAAAATTTTATACTAAATTCTAAAATGTCTAAATGACTACAAGTTTAAATGACTAAATGTCCATGTCAAAATGTCATTTAGACATTTAGAGTTTTAGACAATTTAATATTTTGACATTTTCATATTTAGATAAATAAACAATTAGACATTTAGAATATTTAGAGAATTAGACATTTCGTCGATGTCATTTAGACATTTATAATAATAATAATAATAATTTATTTCCCAACAGATATACAATTATCCTATTACAGGGAAAAATTATAAATAAACAATAGTTTCTTATACAAAATAAAAATGTACAACATGAAACATACATTTAGACAATTAGATATTTTGACATATAAATAATGTGACATTTTGAGATGAGATTTAGAAATGTATTTTGTATTTGTTTAATTGTCAAAATATCTACATGCCTATAGCAGTACATTGGAAACTTTAAAAATTTAAAAACTTATAAAATGGACAATTCAAATATTGAAAAATTAAAAATTCTAATATTTGAAAATTGATAGATCCAAATATTTAAATATCCAAAAATTAAAAAAAACAAACTTTTAAGAATTGAAAAAATTTTCAACCTATAAAATACACACAACAGTTTTTCAATCATACAATCTTTCCTAATATCCGTTTATTTTTGTCTTACAGATTTTAGGGTGAGACAGAGGCCACCCACCCACCCTACATATATTTTTTGACATAGGGTACAAACACTCGTTTGTGATTAAAAAAACCTTCCTCAAAAAGTTTATTACAATTTTAAAAACATAAACAAGTTTATAGCGAAAGTTCTTATGCATATGTAGGGTGGGTGGTTGGCCTCTATCCTACCCTCTAACCTATAAAATACTCACAAGAGTCTAATTAAAATTCCCTTGTCCGACTTTTGTGATTTTAGGTAAAAAATTATGCATCAATATTTTTAATAGATTAAACTTTAGTAAAAACCTTTTTATAATGTTTTCCTGGTTGGAGGGTGGGATAGAGGCCCCCCCCCACCTTACATATACATTTTTACACAAACCACAATCACTGGTTTGTAATAATAGAAACCTTCATCAAAAAGAAGAATATAATGTTGAAACTATGAACAAAATTGTGGTGAAAGTTTGTATATATACGTATGGTGGGTGGGTGTCCTCAATCATACCCTTCAACCTATAAAATACACACAACAGTCTAATGAAAAAATCAATTTTATTACGTTCATAAATTTAATTAACAAATCCGTGAATTAATATTTTTCAATCATAAAAAATTTCCTAAAATCTGTATGTTTATGTTTTATAGGTTGTAGGGTGGGATAGAGGCCACCCACCCACCCTTCATATATTTTTGGACATTAGCTACAAGCACTTGTTTATGATAAAAAATAACCTTCATCAAAAAGTTGAATAAAATTTAAAAATCATAAACAATTTTATAGGGAAAGATCTTATACATATGTAGGGTGGGTGGGTGGCCTCTATCTTACCCTCCAACCTATAAAATATACTTAAGAGTCTATTATAAATTTAATTGAACCACGTTCATGTTAGTAGATAAAATACTGGTGCATTAAATTTCTAGAAATATTCAAACTTTACTAAAAACTTTTAGTTTATGTTTTATTAGTTGGAGGGTGAAATAGAACCATAAACAATTTTGTAGCGAAAGTTCTTATACATATGTAGGGTGGGTGGGTGGTCTCTATCCTACCCTCCAACCTATTATGATAAAAAAATTCTTCATCAAAAAGTAGAGTTTACTTCTGAAACCATAAACAATTTTGTAGCGAAAGATTTTATAAATATGTAGGGTGGGTGGGTGGCCTCTATCCTATCCCCCAATTCATAAAATACACACAACAGTCAAATAGAAAATCAAATGTATCACGTCCATGATTTTAATTAAAATATCCGAGCATAAATAATTTTCAGCCTTAAAATCTTTCCTAAAATCCATTTATTTATGTTTTACGGGTTGTGAGGTAGGATAGAGGACACCCACCCACCCTATATATATATTTTTAACATAAGCTACAAAGACTGGTTTGTAATAAAAAAAACCTTCATCAAAAAGTTGAGTATAATTTTGAAACAATAAACAATTTTGTAGTGAAAGGTCTTATACATATGTAGGGTGGGTGGGTGGCCTCTATTCTACACTCCAACCTATAAAATACACTCAGGATTATATTATAAATCTAATTGAACCACCTTCATTGTTTGTAGATAAAATATTAGGGCATCATTATTTTAAAAATATTGAAACTTTAATAAAAACTTTTTATGTATGTTTTATAGGTTGGAGGGTGGAACAGAGGCCACCCACCCACCCTACATATACGTTTTTACTTAATCTACAAACATTGGTTTATTCTTAAAGGAATCTTCATCAAAAAAGTAGATTATAATATTGAATCTATAAACAAAATTATAGTGAATACTTTTTTTATATATGTAGGGTGGGTGGGTGGCCTCTATCCCATCCTTCAATCATTAAAATACACACAACAGTTTAATAAAAAATCAATTGTGTTACGTTGGTGATATTAATTTTAAAAATCTGTGCATCAATATTTTTCAATAAATGGAACTTTTCTAAAAACCATTTGTTGATGTTTTACAGGTTGGATGGTGGGATAGAGACCACCCACCCAGCCTACATATAATTTTGACATAAGCTACAAACACATGTTTATGGTAAAAAAAATCCTTCATCAAAAAGTAGAGTATAATTTTGAAACTATAAACAATTTTGTAGTGAAACGTCTTGTACATATGTAGGGTGGGTGAGTGGCCTCTATCATACCCTCCAACCTCTAAAATACACTCAAGATTATATTATAAATATAATTAAACCACCTTCATTGTTTATTAGTGCATCAGTATTTTAAAAATATTGAATCTGTAATAAAAACCTTTTGTGTATGTCTTTTTATTTATTTATTCGTGCAATTACAAGAAAACAGTTTACACAAGTCAATGCAAGTCTTAAAGGTTGAAGGGTAGGATAGAGGCCACCCACCCACCCTACATATACAATTTTAGACAAGCTACAATCACTGGTTTGTAATAAAAGAAACTTTCATCACAAAATAGAATATAATGTTGAAACTATAAACAATATTATAGTGAATGTTTTATTTATATATGTAGGGTGGGTGGGTGGCCTCTATTCCACCCTCCAACCTATAAACTAAATACAACCGTCTAATAATAAGAAATCAATTGTACAACGTTCATGATTTTATTAAAAAATATTTTACAATCATAAAATCCTTTCTAAAATTCATTAATATTTGTTGTGGGGTAGGATACAGGACACCCACCCACCATACATATATTTTTATAAGCTACAAAGTCTCGTTTGTGATAAAAAAAATCCGTACACCAATATTTTTAATAAATGCAACTTTTCTAAAAATTTGTTTTTTTAATATCTTTTACAGATTTGTGTTTTACAGGTTGGAGGATAGAATTAAGGATAATTTTTACAAAAATCGTTTGCATATGTTTTACAGGTTTGAGGATGTGTTGAAGGACACCCACCCACCCTACATATATATTTTTTTATAAACTATAAACACTTTCATCAAAAACTTGAGTATAATTTTAGAACCACAAACAATATTTTAATGAAAGTTTTTGTACATATGTAGGGTGAGTGGGTGACCTCTATCCTACCCTTCAATTTCTAAAATACATATACGAGTCTAATAAATATTTAATTGTACAATATTGATGATTTTTATTTAAAAATCTGTGCATCAATATATTTTCAAATAATAGAACTTTTCTAAATACAATTTGTTTATGATTTACTGGTTGAAGGGTGGGATAGAGGCCACCCACCCACCCTACATATATTTTTTTTAAGCTACAAACACTAGTTTTTTTATAAATAAAAAAACATCAAAACCTTGTGTATAATTTTATTTAAAAAATCTATAAAAAATAATTTGTTAGGAGGGTGGGATAGGGGCCATCCATCCACCCTACATATATTTTTTTATAAGCTACAAACACTCGTTTATGAATAAATAACCTTTCATCAAAAAATTTCGTATAATTTTGGAACCCCAAACAATATTCTAATCAAATTTCTTGTATATATATATATAGGGTGGGTGCCCCCTCCCCCATTTGTTAAAATGATCAAAATTTGTATACTTCTAGTATATCAATAATTGATAATTATAATCCAATTGTAGACAAGGAAATACTTAAAACTATAAACTTAATTTAATGAAAATTGCAACTCGTCATTTGAAAAATCGTGAAAGTCACAATAATTCTATTTATTTGCTTAAAAATTTATTAAAATGATCAAAATTAATGTGTTTCTGATATAACGGAAACTAATAGCTATAACTCAACTGTAGAGAAAATGGCAACACTAAAATCCAAAAACTTAATTTACTGAAAATTGCAACCCGTGATTTAAAAAATTCTAAAAACTCTATCACCTCAACTATTAGCTCCAAAATTTGAAAAATTGTCCTAAATGAATATATATTTAATATATCCAAATATTATAATCGTAACTCAACTGTAGAAAAAATTGCAGCACTGCAAACTGTAAGTAACCATTAATAAAAATTGCAGTTCGTGATTTGAAAGACTCTAAAAGTCATACAATCCAATTTTTTTAGTTTTAAAATTTATTAATATAGTTAAAACAAGTATATAATACTAATATATTGGAAAATAATAGTTATAACTCAACTGTAGACAAAATGGCAACACCGCAAACTATGGACTTTATTCGATGAAAATTGTAACTCACGATTTGAAAAATTCTAAAGGTCATATCGTCCCATATATTAGCTCTAAAATTTATTAAAGTGGTTCAAATATACAGTATTTTTAATATATTAATAAATTATAGTCATAGCTAAACTATGAACAAGAAGGCAACACTACAAACTTAAAACTTAAATTTATGAAAATTGCATTTGATCATTTGAAAATCTCTAAAAGTCATGTCATCCTGTTTATTAATTTATTATTAATTAACCCAATATATTATATACCAACCCATCCCAATTCAACCATATTTGATTTCATTTCATCATTTCATCCTTTTACGCAATAACGACTGACGCCATATGACTGGACAGCACAAGGCAGAAAGACCTCTGGTCGATAGCCTTTTGACAAATTAATACATTAACACCTCATTCATTATTCATGATTCCAATGTAAATATGTACAAAAATTTGTCAATAAATATATGTTACTACTATATACCAACCCCTAATAAATAACACATTAACTCAGCGTACTCCCGACCTACCCTAATACCAAGTATATTGACCTAGCGTAATCCTGACCTATCCTAATAGAGCGTAAATTGCGATAGGTCAAAAGTACGCTAGAATAATGTAAATAAAAACGTTAAATATGTACTTAAAAGGGAACGTATAATTTCTATCACAATTTGTTTGTGTGATAAAATTAAACATTGCTCAAAAATTTGGGAATAATGTTTGAAACCATAAACAGTGTTTTAGTGAAAGTTATTTTATATATGTAGGGTGGGTGGGTGGCCTCTATTCCACCCTCCAACCTGTAAAATATAGACGAGGGTCTTATTAAAAATTAATTCTAACACGTTGAGATTTCAGTTGAAAAATTAAACTACAACACAAGATACTTTTATTTACGAAATAATTAAAATAAAGAAAACTAATTGATGTAAATCATGGTTCAGTACGTGTATAACGAATATTAGTTCCTCTTTTTTTTAAAATGATGATCATTTCCAACCCTCGGGCAGTTTTACGTTTAGTAATATTTGATGTGGTCAAAAAATTAGGGCACGTCCAAAACTGCGGTCGGGCTCACCCCAAAAACACACCCATATACACACACACATACATAGAGGAACATAATAAATGCGCATCGAATGTTATCGGTCCATTAAATAAATTCGAAAAAGCGGACCGCCCCCTACCCCGCGCGATCAACCGCAATCTCACTAAATAATTCGCTAACGACGCCGATTCATTCGAGAGCAACAATAACAATAACGTGCCATAAATTAATGGGTGGGCTAAATATGCGGGCCCGATTAATGTCATTGCCTAATTCGACGCCGTTATTAATATCGAAACGTTTCCATGCATTCTAATAGTGCGCTTTGATTCCGTCATTAACTCATTTGTGTAAAATTTTATTTACCCCTTTTTTTTACATTGCAGCATTAATTAATATTATTACGGACAGCAATGGTCAATAATAGTACTTTAATTGTGATAGAGTTTACATTATTTAGTTTTTTTTATTAAACCGTCAGATGGCGTTAATACGTCGATCAAACTAATAAGGTTTATTAAGTGTTAGATATACTCATAATTGATTTTGCAATGCATTGACTTATGTCCGAAATACGAAATTTCTGTCAACATCAAAGATCACGTATGATGCTAATTGGTACTCAATTAGCCCCCCAAAACCTAGAGACATCGGAATCTGACCGGTGATATTGCTCCTTTCGACAGCATCCTCTAAATCTTTGCGATCTATCGGTTGAGATTCAAGAAAAGACTTTTTGGGCCTGGACTAATTACACCAGCGATTGCGAAAGAGTGATTTTAGTCGGTAGAAGTCCGACACTACTCTGCTATAAGATAATCCATGATGGGTTTGCTTGCCTTTTATCAAAAATCAAAAAAAAACTGCAAAGCTATGAAGGTTTCCTCTCCTCTCATCAAAAAAGCAATGCACTGACTGATCCTATGATCGCTATGAACAATTTTGCTTAAGATCCGACTAGAAGGTAACGATGGTCATTGTGAAGAGGTTTTAGTCGATTGGAGTCAGGCACAACTCTTTTACAAAGGTGTGTACGATGGACTTCCTCTCCTATAATAATTTTCTAACGAATCTTTTTCAAACTATTCTCGACAAAAATATACAAGAAAACAAGATTGAAAATCCCTAATTAGTTATTTCCGTTCAAAGATTTTTCCATCATCAACTTAACCAATTTTCAATAGAAAATCTAGCCACAAACAGAATGATTTGTAAGGACATTCGATTAACATTGACGTGATAATTCGACCATCGATAACATCTACCTACATTTTCGCATCGTATCACCAACCAACAAATAACGCAGAAAGTCGCAATTTATCGCGGCAGAAATTAATGCCGTGCATACAGAGGAACGTCCTCAAGGCGATTTGTAGTAATTGACATGGCTGCCAACATAAATTAAGGCGGACACAATCGGATTAGGTGTCGGTCGGCGCGCCGCAATCAAAACCAGAGCCGGATTAAGCGCGGAATTAAGTCCGGGGCGCAAACGCGACAAGGACAAATATTTTAACAGTTAATTTCGACACTCAATTGAGATTACGGTCGGTAGTTGACAAGTTAATATAACCGGTAGTTAAATATAAAAGGAGTCGTCCGGGCGAATCATTGATATTTATGTAAAGCCGGGCATAAATTCGTATTTAATTGTGGGGACCGGAGAAATTCCGTGTGCTCCGGCAGTTAATTTACCTCTTCTTCACCTCCTCCCTCTTTCTCGTTTGCGTTCGGCCTTTTTTGGGAACGCCGATTCAAAAAAAAGAAAATAATATTAAAGAAGGAACGAGATTCGATGCTCTAATGTCCCACCTATTAAAATACGTACGTGCACGGCACGCATCTTCACGGAATGATAATAAAAAAAATATATATGAAATAATAACGATCGGGATTATTGCCCTAATAATAATAACTCAGGGCAAACGGCCCACGCTCTCGAAATTCTCGCTTCGAATCGATTTAAATTGAAATTGGCGTCGTACTTTTCTATAACTAGGCATTCTGACAAGTATTCCAGCTTCAATTCTATTTATTTCAATTGTTTATAAAAGTCCAAAATTATTTGCAATTTGTATATCAAACTATTTACCACAAAATAGTTTAAACCTTCAACACATTTATACCCTAGCCATAAATGTGAAGCAATCAATTGCTCTAATCGTAATGAAGCAGTTAATAAAGATGTAATATATAATTTCACTTCAGAACAGAAAAACAAAAGATTTACGCTATAGGTTCTTTGTTGAATGATTATCTGATTTCTGTTGAATATCATCTATCATTTGTTTTCTGCTATATGGGCATATAATATCTCCCATGTGTCGTGTATTATTTGTCACCTATCATTTGTGATTTGTCATTTGTCAATGGTCATTGGCCATTTGTCTTTGTCATGTGTCATCTGTCATGTTTCATCAATCTTGTGCCATCTGTCATGTGTCATTTGCCATGTGTCATCTGCCATGTGTCATCTGTCATGTGCCATCTGTCTTGTGTAACCTGTCATGTGTCATTTGTAATTTGTCATTTGTCATACGTCATTCTTCATCTGTTATCTGTCATTTGACATCTGTCATGAGTCATCGATAATTTATCACTTTTCATCCATTTTCGGTGGATATCATGAGTCCTCCTTTGTCATCTAACATCTGTCATCTACTTATTTCATCTACAATCTGTCATATGACATTAGTCATCTATTATTTAGTGACCATCAATAGCTGTCACCTTTCATCTAATATCTGTCAATATAATAATTGTTTTTTATTATCTTAACTTTTGATCTGTCATCCTTGATTGTTATATTTCATCTGTCGTTTTGGTTTGTTTTTCATCTGTAATTTATTTTCACTTTGTTTTTCTCTTCTTGCTTTTCAGTTATTTTTTTTTGTTGTTCTTATATAACTTCTCTCTGTTTGTCTGCTTTTTACGTTCTTTTGCTCTTCTGTACTTCTATTATCGCCATATGTTCTATTCTTCCTTCACTGATACTTCTGTTGTTCTGTTTTTTTATGCATATTTTTTGATTTACCTGTCCTTCTGTTTTTTTTTTAAATTTTCATATTTTGTTTCTCTATTAATTTGTTTTGCAATTATGTCCATCTGCCCTTCTGTTCTTCTGTACTTTCATTCTTCTATTTTTGTTTTATTTCTTCGGTTTTCTATTCTTTTGTTGTTTTGTTATTTTATTCTTCCCTTTTTTTTTTATTCATATGTTTTTCTGCAACTTTTTCCCATTCTTATTACTTTATTCTGTCATGTATCATCTGCCATGTGTCATCTGTCATGTGCCATCTGTCATGTGCCATCTGTCTTGTGTCACCTGTCATGTGTCATTTGTCAATTGTCACTTGCCATGTGTCACTTGTCATCTGTGATATATCATTTGTCATTTATCATTTGTCGTTTGTCATTTGTCCTTTGTCATTTCTCATCTGTTAATCGGTATCTGTTATCTGTCATCTGTCATCCTACATTTGTCATCAGTCACCGTTAATTTATCATTTGTCATCTATTGTCTGTGCATATTATGAGTCATTTTTTATCGTCTAGTTATTTCATCTGCAATCTGTTATTTGCCATTGGTCATCTATCATTCATTGATCATCAGTAGCTGTCACCTGCCATCTAATACTGTCAACTGTCATTAATAATTTGTCAACTGGCATCTTTTATTTCTCATCTATCCTTTTTAAGTATTTTGATTTTAGTTGGAAATTTTTCAAATATAAAAAGAGTACTTCTTATTAAAAGAAAAACAAATAAAATATCCATCAAGCAAAATTGTCATCTGTAATCGATGATGTATGACCTTCCAACTATAATCAATTGTCTTTCATGTGTTAAATGCACCCATTATTCACTTATTCCTTTGTTAATTTTCAATTTTCTTTTGTTATTTGTCAATAGTACTTTATCCTTGGTGGTTTCTCATTTGTCATTTGTCATTTGCCATCTGTCATCTGTTATCTATCATCTGTCGTTTTTCGTTTGTCGTTTGTTATTTGTCATCTGTAATCTGTAATTTGTCATCTGTCATGCGTCACCTGTAATATAAAAAAAGATAAATCAAATGTCCATCAAGCACAAATTTTCATCGGTATTCGGTTAAATTTTCATTAATAATCTATGGTCTATCATGTGTTAAATTAATCTACTATTTACTTATTCATCATTTGCTTCGCCATTAGTCATTTTTACCTGACAATTGTCAATTGTCAATTATCGTTTATTATTTGTAATTTGCCACTTGTAATTTATAATTTGTCATTTGTCATTTAACATACGTTATTCGTCATCGGTCATCAGTCATCAGACATCAGTCATCAGTTATCAGTCATCAGTCATCAGTCATCAGTCATCAGTCATCAGTCATCAGTCATCAGTCATCAGTCATCAGTCATCAGTCATCAGTCATCAGTCATCAGTCATCAGTCATCAGTCATCAGTCATCAGTCATCAGTCATCAGTCATCAGTCATCAGTCATCAGTCATCAGTCATCAGTCATCAGTCATCAGTCATCAGTCATCAGTCATCAGTCATCAGTCATCAGTCATCAGTCATCAGTCATCAGTCATCAGTCATCTTTCACTTGTCATCTGTCATCTGTCATCAGTCATCTTTCACCTGTCATCTGTCATCTGTCATCTGTCATCAGTCATCAGTCATCTGTCATCTGTCATTAGTCATCAGTCATCAGTCATCTGTCATCTGTCATCTGTCATCTGTCATCTGTCATCTGTCATCTGTCATCTGTCATCTGTCATCTGTCATCTGTCATCTGTCATCTGTCATCTGTCATCTGTCATCTGTCATCTGTCATCTGTCATCTGTCATCTGTCATCTGTCATCTGTCATCTGTCATCTGTCATCTGTCATCTGTCATCTGTCATCTGTCATCTGTCATCTGTCATCTGTCATCTGTCATCTGTCATCTGTCATCTGTCATCTGTCATCTGTCATCTGTCATCTGACATCTGTCATCTGTCATCTGACATCTGTCATCTGTCATCTGTCATCTGTCATCTGTCATCTGACATCTGTCATCTGTCATCTGTCATCTGTCATCTGTCATCTGACATCTGTCATCTGTCATCTGTCATCTGTCATCTGTCATCTGTCATCTGTCATCTGTCATCTGTCATCTGTTATTTGACATTTGTCATGAGTCATCGATAATTTATCATCTATTTTCTGTGCATATCATAAGTCATTCTTTATCGTCTAACATCGGTCATCTACTTATTTCATCTGCAATCTGTCATATGACATTAGTCATCTATCATTTATTATTGACTATCAATACATATCACCTCTCATCTAACAATTGTTATCTGTCAATATAATAATTGTTTTCATTATATAAACTCATGATCATCATTGACTATTATATTTCATCTGTTGTTTCTTTTGTTTTTATCAGTAATTTATTACATTTTAAAATTGTTTTACTGTTTTCTTGCTTTTCAGTTTTTCTCTTCTAAAATTTTTTTTGTTGTTCTTATACGACATCCACCTATTCGTTTGCCTTTTACGTTCTTTTGCTCTTCGTTTATTTAGTTTTTTTTTTTTTGTTTCTCTGTTATTCTACTCTTCTATTATTCTGCACTGTTGTTCATCTGTTATTACTATTCTTCCTTCTTTTCTTTTCAATTTTTTTCCTCATTTCTTTTTTTAATACTTCTGGTCTTCTATTATCATCATATATTTAATTTTTCTTTCACTCATTTTGTTTTTGTATTTTTTACAGTCCTTCTGTTTTGTCTAGATATTTTCAACCCTCACCCACCCTACATATACATATTTCTTTAAACTTTAAATTTATATTTCCAAGAAATATAAGATGAAAATTGTGAATTATGATTAAAAAAACACAACTACAGAGTATTTGCATTTATATGTAGGATGGGTGAGTGACCACTATGCCACCCTCCAACCAGTAAAACATCCTCAAAAAATATGATAAAAATTTCATTGCATTTCCTCACGAATTTTCATATTTATAGTAAATATTTCAAATAGAAAGTTGTAAAAAGTATAATTAATGTTTGAGGATGTTTTACTGGTTGAAGGATGGGATAGAGGCCACCCACCCACCCTACATATACATATTTATTAAAACTTCAAAAAGTGTTTTATTTCCCAGGAAAATAAGAAAAAAATTGTGAATGATTATTAAAAAAGTACAACTACAGTGTACTGCTGATTATTTGCATGTATATGTAGGGTGGGTGGGTAACCACTATCCCACCCTTCAATTATTATAATTTAAACCAGTGTTTTTGATTAAAAGAATTCTATTCGAGGGAATAAGAATTAAAACGATTTCTTCTTAAAAAAATAGATTTACTAAAATCCTCGCATACGTTTTAGTAATTGGAGGGTGTGTAAGAGGCCACCCACCCACCCTACATATACTCCTTAATTATAGTCACTGCTAGGAATTAAGTTACCTGAAAACTTTAAAAGATTAAGTGTTGAAGTTTTTATGCAAACAAAAACTCTATTCTGCGTTAAAATTTTATTGTATTTGTAGGATGGGCGGGTAGCCACTATCCCACCCTCCATTTATTTTAATATAAACCAGTATTGCTCAGGAAAAATTCGATTGGAAGAAAAGAGTTTTCACGGAATAAAAATTAATATAAATGGATTCAATACAATCCTCTCATGTATTTTAATGATTGAAGGGTGTGTATAAGGCCACCCACTTACCCTACAAATACACGTTAATTAAAGTCACTGCAAGGTATTAAGTTTCCTAAAAATTTTAACAGAATTGGCGTTGAAGTTCTCATAAAAACTAAAAACTCTCTTCTGGTTTAAATTTTATTGAATATGTAGGGTGGGTGGGTGTACACTATCCTACCCATCAATTATTTTAATAAAAACCAATTTTTCTGATATAAATTCTATTGGATCAAATATGTTTCACCATTGTTCTTAATTTTAACGGAATTAACCAAATTATGTTTTCTAATTTTTGAAAACATTTTTGAAAAACTACAATAATTTTCTTCAAGATTATTAGAATTATTTATTCTTTAAGAATTTTTGAGTAATTTCTCTTATTTTTCTATATTTTTATGTCAGTTTTATCAACAATTTTTGAAGTACTTTCTTCCCAACTAAATTGGGAATAAATGAGCTAAAAATGGCTAGATAATTTTCTAAATGGCAAAAATGCACATTGGATGAATTTCCGTCATCTAAAATTAATAGGCATCTACAGAAGAGAAAAATTATTGGGTCTGAGTGGAAGAACACATAGTTGCGAAATGTGAACTCCGCATGCAAGTCCTGTGAGCAAAATTGTTGTGATTTTTTTTATATAGTTTATAGTTTTATATGTATAATAACAGGATATTGTAAAGTTTCAATAAATAAATAAATAAATAACATTTTTTGCTAAAACCTAACAGAATTTTCTCAAGAAGATATTACTTCAAAATTCAATTAATTTATGTCACAATGTTTTAAATTTCTCAAGATTTCTTTTATTTTTCATTTTGCTTAATATAATTTAATTTAATTTCCCATAAATCAATTTATCATAAATCTTTCATCAAATATTATATGTATATATATTTTATAATTAATTTCATTCAAATGAAAATAAAAATTATTATTATTATTATTATAAATATTCTCAGCTGAATTTTCTTCGATGGCGCTTTCATAATTTTACATATATTCTATTTTCAAGTTTTTTTAACTATTCTTTTATAAACACAATAATATTTTTTTAAGAATTTCCTTTTCCTAATTACGAAAAGTTTTCTAATATTTTCAAGCAATTCATATCGGTTTTTTAAAGTTCTTTAGTATTTTTCTTATTGCAAATTGTTTAACTTTCTTTAAGAATTTGGTACTTGAATTATCCATTTAGAATTTCTTCAAAATTTCAACATTTACTGATGTTATTATTTGATGGTTATTTAGAATCTTTTATCATACTTTTTTTGTAACAACAAGAGAATGTCAAAGAAGATATTTCTCCAAGGGTTTTAGAATTATCAATTTTTTTTAGGATCTTTCAACAGTTTTTCCATTTTTAAGGTTATTTTACATGATTTTTTTTTTAAACTCACGGAATTTTACAGAAAATTCTTCTTTCTTCTCTTCGAATTTATAGCAATTTATTTATTAAAGAGAATGATTGCGACCGTTACTACGTGGTAATCCATACTTACACTGAATTTTTCAATTCAGTGTAAGCAATTTATATCTAATTTCTTCTTAAATCCTTTAGTAATTTTTTAAATTATAAGATAATTCTTTAAGAATATTTCGAATATTTTCTTATATAATTCTTCAATATTTTTCTAAGCTTTTTACAATAAGAATTTGTTTCGAAGATTTTTTAACCAATTTATCTCACTATTTTCTAAAATTCTTTAGTATTTTCATTTTTCAAATTTGAGAAATGTTTACATTTTTCTTATCAAAAATTTCCGATGAATCAGTTTTTCTAAATTTTGTTTAGCTCTGTTTACTTTATCTGTATAGAATATATAGGAAAACTATTGTTATCGTGAATGGGAATATCTGTAGGCGCTGTATCTCAAAAATGAACAACAACTTTAAAAACTAATAAAACACGTTTTGATTTCCTTTCTTCACTAATTTATTTTTATTTAGTGAAGAAAGGAAATTAAATCGTGTTTTATTAGTGATTATTACTTCACATAACTCAAAACAAATAGTGAATAAACAACTTTAAACTTAAGATCTTAATTAAAAAGTAGAAAAAGAAGATTTTGCTGCTTACAAAACAACTCTGTGTAATAAAATAATAAAACATAATCGAAGGAGTATTCAGGGAATAACAAGTAAAACGTTTTCTTCCTATTATAAATTGATTCAATAACATCCTCGCATATGTTTTAGTGATTGAAGGGTGTGTAAAAGGCCACCCACCCACCCTACATATATAGGTTTATTACAATCACTGCAAGGTATTAAGTTTCCTGAAAACTCAAACAGAATAGGTGCTAAAGTTTTATGGTAACAAAATTTTTTTTATTGCATTTGTAGGGTGGGTGGGTGTCCACTATCCCACCCCCCAATCATTTTAATATAAAACAAGGAGTATTCAGGGCTTAAAAATTAAAACCTTTTCTTCTTACTGGATAGGAATTAGGAATAATACACTTGTTTTGTGTCATATATTTACTTTCAGTTTCCTGACACGTGTTTCGGCAAACTCAAAGGAGTTTCTTCTTAATATAAATTGATTCAATAAAATCCTCGCATGTGTTTTAGTGATTAGAGAGGACACCCACCCACCCTACTTATAACCGTTTATTACAATCACTGAAAGGTTTTAAATTTCCTGAAAATTTTAACAAAGTAGGTGTTGAAGTTTTTATGAAAAATAAAAACTCTATTCTGGTTTTAATTTTATTTTATTTGTAGGGTGGGTGGGTGGCCACTATTCCACCCTCTAATTATTGTAATATAAACTAGTAATTCCCTGGAAAAATTCTATTGGAAAGAAGTATTTTCAGAATCATAGTTAAAACGTTTTTTGATTCGCATAAGTTGCAATTAACAGAGGGTGGGTTAAAGTAGTAGCTGCATGCTTCTTATTTACTATAGTTTATATATTTAACAACAAAAGCTAATAATTCTTCTTCCATTAAGATACACCGACAGATTTTGATTCTTATTTATGTACTAGATATTACTGTTGGATGTTTCTAAGCGAGGGTTTGTCGGATGTAAGGGGGAAGTCTGTAACTGGTATGGGGTCGTTACGTTTGATTATTTATGGTGAATTAATCGGATCGGTTTTTATTTGTCCCATGGCGTGGGGAATTAATAACGCGACCCTCGTTTTCCTTAACCGTGACCAATTGGAAATCAAACATTACCCGCGGACGCGTCCGCTAAAGAACCGTGAAATTAGTTTAAAACAAACATCCCCTCGAGTTTGTACTGGCGTTCCCGTTAATGTATGATAATACCCCGTGATTTATACCGTGGCAGAGTCCAGATAGGTGCTGGCGATAACGACAAAAACGTTGGATTACGTCGCGCATGCATGGATCATCTCCGACCATGGTTATGGGCGAAGATGGAAAGAGAAGTGAGAGGACACACGCGCGCCGATTATGGGAGATTACACCTCTCCACCATATCCTGCCCAATCCCATCCGATCCTCTATCTATATCGGGCCGTTTACACCGTGAGAACGCGATGATGGGAAAAGAATGGACAAGTTTTATAATAAATGGCATAATGCGTTCAATTTATAACACATTAAGCGAAACACTCGTTTTCGGGCCCCCATTAAACAACGTCCAGATTTTGACAAGTGCTCTTTATAGGTTATGTTATTACCGGGATCGATTAGAAAGCCGCGAAATTCTTATTATTTATGGAGCATCACTCACCGTATAATCATACACTTGACTTGAAAATATGAAGGCAACTCTCATATCTTTAATAAGCCACTAACCACAACTATAAACTCAAGAAATTGTTAAAACTTCATTTGTCATTTTCTGAAACCACGCCATCTTCTCAATTGTCTCAATTGTAATTTTTTTCAACTAAAGATTATTTAAACATTAATAGTCCGTGTTTATCTACTAAAAGAAGATTTAGTACAACGTTTAGACAATGTACCATCTATTGTTATGGTAATAACTTAAAGATTATTTATTATATGAAAAACTAAATCAAAGATAAAGAGAATTGTTGTAAACGTATCACTTGGTAATCCATTGAAAAATTCACTATGTTTTAACCACAAATTATTTGTATTTTTGGTATTCTTCGCTTTCTCATATTTTGCTATAGCCATGTTACATCAATCATATATATATATAAATAATGTATCACAAAGTAGAAGCCTCCACAATTACCTATTTAATTATTTTACAGCCTTACTGCTGTTAACTAAAAATTATCTTTTAATAATTTTCTAAATCTTCAATTGATGTCTAAACATATTGCTTTTGAAATAAATAAAAAGAGTTGAAACTGTTAAAATTAAAATTACAGTTTTATAAATATAATTTTATTATAAATCACAATCAAATGCAAAATGTATACAACATTAAAGCAAATCATGAATGAAAATAGTGCGGATTTATCCGAATTTATCGGTGATGATTTTACAGCGGCAATAAATGCGACAGTAACGCTTACATAATGTACAAATATATATAAAACACTTTTATGTATCGCCCTCTTTTATCCGTGGCCGTAAATCGGGGGCGGGGTGCGCGCTCTCAAGGATTCCGCCGGCGATGCCTTCCTTAAGCCTCCGCGCCGCCCCCACCCCCTCGCCACCCCCGGGGGCGCCCTGATCCCGCACAAATATATATATTTCCGTGGTGGAGCCATCATTTCGCAAACAATATAACGCGTGTCAGTTTTACTGTTGCGAAATTATAAGTTATGTCCCCTCGTAACGGAATTTCCGGGGGCCCACTTTATCCCACACCTACCGAAACACCGCCCCAACGCGCACGGAAAAGAAGAGGGAATATTCGCCGCCGCCGCCGCCGCCGCCCTACGTGACTCTGCATTCTAAGTGGGCCGGGGGAAAAAAATATGAGGGATGCCAGGCAATTTATTTAATTGAAGATTTAGTCTTGGTGGAAAGTTTAATTAGTATTTATAATCATGTAAATTTTTATTGTTTCAACGAACCATAATTGTGTAATTATAAATTATTCATCAACTCAATTATTTATGTTTTATTCAACGCCATCGACACTTTCTAAAACTAAATTTCTCAAAACAGATGAGAGATTATACCAGATACAAAATTTGCAGATGACAAATGAAAATAGATGGTTCGTAATAGATGATAGATAAACAGATAAACAAATAAATATAATAACGAATAGAAAAACCGTCGAACATGTGAGTATAATAGAAGAATAGATAACAGTTGATAAAAGAAAGAGACAAGATATACAGGGTGAGTTTTTTTCGATGTTCTCTATGGGGATCTCGGAAACTATAAGAGATAGAGAAACGGTTAAATGGGGAAAGAAGTGTAGATTTACAAGACGAATAAAATTCCACTTTCAAAGTTTTCAAAAAAGTCAAGGGTAACTAGATATTTTGAAAAAAGTAAAAAGTGTCAATTTTTTCAAATCAATATATCTCGGTTATTATAATAGATAGAAAAAAACTGTAAAGAACAAAGTTTTAGATAATTTTATGTAGATTAACAAAACATAATCAGAAAATTTTTATCGCCATTATTTTCCGAGATATGACGCAAACTTACATTTTTTTAAATGGAAACCATAGTTGGCTGTGACCTCATTCAAAAGGTAATTTTTTTCTCTTTAATCCAATATGGCATATGACATAGTTATTTCTAAAAATAAGTGAGTTATAGTCATTTTAAATTTTATTATAAATAAAAAATGGGTAGCCATGAAAAAGGTGAAAGTAAAACAATTGCAGTTGTTTATAATAATAGCAATGTTGTAATTATTAGTTCTACAAATTTAAATAAAAATAAAAAACCAGCATAAGAATAATAATTTTGTAATTATCAAATGGCCTTCTGTATGTGGTATAAACCCATTTGTCAAGAGGATAATACGTTTCTTACAAAAATATTATGAACAGATGAATCGCGATTCACTAATTGTGGTATTTTTAATCGCGACAATGAACATAGATGAACTTAAGACAATCCACGAGAAGTTTCACAGAGAAAACTATAAATTAAATTTGGGTTTAATCCATTGTGTGTTTGGATTAATAATTTTCGGTCCATATATTTTTGAAAGCTCACTAAGTGAAACTGATTACTTTCATTTTCTTCAGAAAACATTTGAAGATACGCTCGATTGTTTAAATTTATCATTACAAGCAAGATTAAAATGGTTCCAATATGACGGTCTTCCACCTCATAACATGTTGGCTTTACAAATTATTTAAATGATGCTTTTCCTAACTCATAACTGGGAAAAAATAAACCAATCCTAGGGCTACCTAGATCTCCCGATCTGCGCGTTTTGGAATTTTTTCTGTGGGGTTATGTAAAAAACAAAGCATTTGAAAAAGCATATCAATCTGTGGAGGATCATAAACTAGTTGTTATTGAAACATTTAATTCAATTTACATGAGAATAGTCAAAAAGCGATAAATTCAATTTTAAAAAGATATAATTTATGTCATAATAATATTATTAGTGGACTCTGACCATATTTTTTTTAAATTAAAATTTCTCTCCCATTGATATATTGATAATTACAGAATTACTTTATGCAGTTGTTTCATTTTTGTTTATCTCTGTAAAACTAATAATTACAATATTGCTAATATTATAAACAACTGCAATTGTTTTACTTTCACCTTTTTCATGGCTACCCATTTTTTATTTATAATAAAATTTAAAATGACTATAACTCACTTATTTTTAGAAATAACTATGTCATATGCCATATTGGATTAAAGAGAAAAAAATTACCTTTTGAATGAGGTCACAGCCAACTATGGTTTCCATTTAAAAAAATGTAAGTTTGCGTCATATCTCAGAAAATAATGGCGATAAAAATTTTCTGATTATTTTTTATTAATCTACATAAAATTATCTAAAACTTTGTCTTTTACAGTTTTTTTCTATCTGTTATAATAACCGAGATATATTGATTTGAAAAAATTGACACTTTTTACTTTTTTCAAAATATCTAGTTACCCTTGACTTTTTTGAAAACTTTGAAAGTGGAATTTTATTCGTCTCGTAAATCTACACTTCTTTCCCCATTTAACCGTTTCTCTATCTCTTATAGTTTCCGAGATCCCCATAGAGAACATCGAAAAAAACTCATCTTGTATAATAAATCCCATAGAAAAAATCACAGACAGACAATTGAAAAATGAGAGATGGCAGCTAACACAAGACAATTGTTTTTAATAAATGACAGATACGAAATGGCAGATAACAGATGAACCACCAACAAACGAAAAGATAAAGAATTAAATAAGTACACAGAAGAATGAGGGAAAATAACAAATGAAAGACAATTGTTTAGATCAGCAGAAAATAGATTAATATTTTTTTTTTAATTCACATGAACAGGTGAATAGATTAACACATGAAAAGAGTAATGGATGATAAAACAACGGAATAAAAAAAGACAGATTACGAACAATAAATGACAGATAGATGATAGATCAACAAATTAGCAGTTAAACAGATAAACAAAGGAACAGAAGATAGATGAAAAAATAGATTATAGATGAGTAGATCAACAAATAAACCTAATAAAAAATAATCAAATCAATAGATAGATAGATAATAGAATAGGTTACCTGAAGAATTTAATTATTAATTAATCAAATTTATCATCACGTAACTCATAAAAGTCAAACGAACAGAGATTGTATTCTCTGATGATAATGACTGAATACAGAGGACACAGTATAGATGCTACACCACCAAAGAAAAAATGGTAAATATTAGATAATAGATAGAAGATAATAGATGATAACAATCAACAAATAAACAGTTAACGAAATGAATAGAGAAACATAAGAACAGAAGGGAGCACAGATGAATAGATGAACAGAAAAATATAGCCAAATAAATAAAATTAACAGATAAACTCAATAACCGATGAAAAAACAGAATAGATAGACAAAAAAATAAAATAAAATATTACGAGAAGACAACAGCAGAAAAATCGAAGAGGAAGAATAAAAAAATAACAAAAGAAACGAACAATAAAAGAACAAAACATCAAAAGAACAGAAGGCCAGAAAGACAGAAGAATATAAAAACACATGAATCGAAAAAAAAAAAATACAAGAAGGATAAAATAAAAAAGAACGGAAGAACATAAAGAAAAAATTAGCAGAAGAATAAAACGAGCGAAAAATATAAGAGCAGAAGAAGACTAATAGAACAGTAGAACAAATAAATGGAAATACAAAAAAAATAAATGAATCAAGCCACAGAAGAATTGAAGGGCAAAAGGGCACAGCGTTAAATAATAAGAAAAGAACATAAAACATACATTAATCGAACAAAAAAGGAAGAGACGAATAAAATTACAAAAGAACAGAAGAAATAATAAACAAAATAATAAATAAAAAACAAAAGGGTAACAACAAAAGAAGATATTAATAGAAAAATAAAATAGAAGAAAGGAAAAATCGGAAAATGGAAGAACAGAAGATAAGAAAAAAAAACACGAAAAGAAACCCACAAAACCAGAAGAATAGAAGAACACAAAATCAAAATAATTTAAGAGAAAAATTTGTGAACAAAAAAAACAAAAGACCTAAATAACGTATAAATAGAAAAAAAAACAAACGAAAAATAAACTAATTTTAAATAAAAAGAAAAGAATAAATGACGATAAGAGAAGAATAGATAAACCCAAGAACACCCGAAACACAGAAAAAAAAAATAATAAGAAAAAAGCAGAGAAACATATCAATAGAAGAAAGAAAAGAATAAATTAACAAAACAACAGGAATTTAAAAAAAATCAAAGGAATAAAAGAACAAGAGCAGAGGAACAGATGGACAGAATTACAGAATAGATGAATGGAGGAACAAAATATTAAAATATTAAAATTCATGGCAGTAAGTTTTATTTACCTTATATATTTATTTACCTGATATATATATATATATATATATATATATATATATATATATATATATATATATATATCAGCCTCGTCAATTCAATATAAAAAGAAGAAGAAGAGATGTATCGGTGAAGGAAGAAAGGGAGAACAAACGATGATAATAGAAGACTAGAAGAATATAAAACGAAAAAAAAGGCCCAAGAAAAATAAAGCGGAAGGAAAACGGAGGAAGAAGTAGCAGTGCAGTGCAGAAGAATGTAAAAGTAGAACAACAGTTTAAAAAAATCTTCTGTTTCCTTTATCTTTTACTTTTTTCTCGTGCCTTTTTTCGTTTTTTTAAAGACAAAAAAGTCTGGAGAAAAAAAAAACAGACGAATTTAAGAATAGAGGCAGAGAAGAAGAGATTGACAAAAGAACAGAAAAAAATAATACGAACAATATAAAATACGAAAAGAAAAAATAACAAACAGCAAAAACAGTGAAATAAACAAGTAAAGGTATAAATAGAAAATGTAGAAAAGCGGATTTGTGCTTCGTTTCTTCGGCGGAAATATAGTGATAGGAATTAAGGAAGAAAGACAACATACGGATAGAATAATACAAGAACATAAGAATAGACGAACAGAGGGATAGAAGGGCAGAAGGATAGAAGGATAGAAGGACAGAAGGACAGAAGGACAGAAACACAGAAAGACAGAAAGACAGAAAGACAGAAGAATAGAAGCACAGAAGGACAGAAGTACAGAAGGACAGAAGGACAGAAGAACAGAAGAACAGAAAAACAAAAGAACAAAAGAACAGAAGAACAGAAGATCAGAAAATGAGAAGAAAAAAGAACACGAGAAGAAAATATAACAACGGATGAAAAGATGAACAAGCAAACAGAAGAATATAAATAGAAAAAATAAAAGAATAAAATAACAAAAAACACAGGAAAGGAAAAACAAAATAAATAAAAAAAAACAAAGCAACCGAACAACAAAAGGAAATAATTTATGTATTTCTTCTGCAGAACATAAAACATTAAATGTATTAATTTTTATTCCCTGAATAACTTTTCTCTCTAATAGAATTTTTCATCAAAAATACTGGTTTAATTTAAAATAATTAAAACGTGGGATAGTAAACACCCACCCACCCTACAAATGCAAAAGAAATTCAACCAGATTAGAGATTTTAGTTTTTATGAGAACTTCAACTCAAATTTTGTTAAAATTTTCACAAAATTTAATACCTTGCAGTGACTGTAATAAACGTGTATATGTGGGTGGGTGGGTGCCTTCTCACACACCCTCCAATCACTGAAACATATACGAGGATGTTATAGAATCAGTTTATATTATGAAGAAAACCTTTTAATTTTTATTCTATAAATACTCCTTCGTTCCAATCGAATTTTTCGTAAGAAATACTAGGTTATATTAAAATATTTCAAGGGTGGGATAGTAGCCACCCACCCACCCTACACATGCAATAAAATTCAAGCCACAGTTTTTAATTTTCATAAAATTTCAACCTAAAATTTAGCGTTAATTAAAATTATAGTCCATATCTAAGGTGGGTGGGCTCTAACCCACCCTTTAAGCAATGAAACATATTGGAGTATTTTTCTGTAAATATTTTCTTTGTTTACTATTTAAATGAATGTATTATGAAGACCGTTAAGTGTCCAATAGTTAAACCACTCGACAATAAAATAGCAGCGCAAATGGGGTAACAAAGTGAGTAGAAAATGGGTGAATAAAGTAAGGGGAAATTTTCGTATGTATGTGTGTGTGTGTAATGCGGTGTCGGGGCGTGAGTTAACGGCGTCTGATTTGTATTCCTGAGACGAGGAAGCAGTTTTACAGACTGCTTGAGATCCTCGCAGGAGAGTCATCCCCCTCTACACATCGGGGGCTTTGTGCACGCGAGGGATGGATCCGGTGATCCGGTGATCGGTGGGGTGACGGAGGCGGCGGCGGTGGCAGCCTCACCTGAAAGTTTTATACACGCCGCCGGAAAATGGTCGATGGAAATAATGGTCGGGCGGAGAATGACAATTAGATCTGTTGCTCGGCAGCGGGAATAATTTAAAACCGCCGTCTACTAAATTTGAACGCCCCGCTCAATCGATTAGGGGCCGCTCGACGTCCGTGACAATTCCGAAATTACTACACGAAAACACTTACAAAAAAAAAACACTATCACACGACACTGATTTACAGTCAATCACAGTAATTATTCAATTAAGGTTAGATTTATCTTTCTTCACGTAGCTAAAGAAATAAACCAACCGAAAAAAAAAAATCAATTTTAATTATTATCAAATATTTTAATTTATACAATTGAAGTGTTCAGAATATATAAAAGATTGTATGTAAATACACAAATGTACAATGTGAAAATTGTAATATTACAAATTAAGATTTATGTTTAGGCTGTTTACTAATGCAATCTACATGGTGGTAGAGGTTACTTCCTGCTGAAGACTGCTGAAGTTTAGACTGCACATTGTCAGTCTATCTGGGGTTGTTCACGTTTATATCTATACTCATGCACTCTTCTGATTTCATGCAATCATTAGAGGGTTTTATAGTGTGACTAGTTTTGGATGAAACTAGATATTTCAAGCGCTAGATTTGGAGGAATCTGGTGGAGGATCGTCTTCATCTATGTCCTAAGGGTGCTTTAAATTCAACTCGAATCATATGAATATCTTTATTTACCATATAGATGCGTCATCTCTTCTCTGTTTTCTTCTCGATCACTATGATCTGCTGGAATTAAAAAATCTGCTGCACGTGGTAGATTATACCCTAATAGGTTGAGTGCTGCTTTAGTATTACAGCGTAGTTTGAAGAGAATGGTTAGTATTTGATTACCCCACTGACTGGCGTCCTAGCGTGAGTAACTCCGACTTGATTGCATATTCGCATGATTTACTGGGCTTTCCGTTCTTTGGCTACGATCTCGTATATACCTAGTCACTTGTGTTGTATCTGGTAACACCGTCACATCGCAAAGAGGTCAGCTTCTCCGGCTTACCAAGCGAAGACCATCAGTTAATAACTTTCGAACTCAATGGGCTGTGAGACATCTTACCAAGTCGTCTAATAAGAAAGCTGTGAGGAATTGTCGAGCAGTTAATTACCACCTCCACCTCCTCGAGGTACCCTCTGGGGTACGGAGTGTCGGATGCTGACGCAGCCACATGCAGGCTTTTGGATCCCATTAGTTGGAAGGTAGTATTGTAGATACGATGGAGGGTAAAATTGAGGAGGTGCTTTAGACCGAAAGGTAGGTTAGCAGAATAACACTCACACACAATAATTTTTTGGTTCTTTCCCTCAGTGGGTATAGCCTCTGGTACAGTGAAGAAACCCACGATTAACCTCTTCTTCTACTTGTACTGCTATAGTGTCAATTATTGCCATATGGATACAATTTTAACTTCATTATACATCATTAATCATAAATTAAACACAATTTTTACTTTACAAATTTCATAATTTCTTCCAAGCTTCGTAAACCTTAAATGGTGAAGGTGTCGGAATCTATTAGTGTTTCGAGTGCGACGCCTTGGTTTCTTGTTTCCCTGATGATGGTCAAAATATTTCTTTTGAATCTTCATCCTGGAGTCTTACTGTGGAGGTTTGTACTAGTGGCAGGTGAGCTGTTAAATTGTTTAATGGTCTTTCTGCAACTGTATGCCGTTTATCGTAAGCTTCGAAGGTGAGAAAGATTTAAAATAAATGTATGTAAGGTGGGTGGGTGACCTATATACTATCGTTAAATTCTCTGTATCACATAATTGCATTATTATTTTTAAATATTTCAAACATAGTTGAAAATAACTTTAAAACGTTTTCCTGTCGCCGATTCAATTTGTTTCATGTTCACCTAATTGGTCTCACTCTCCAATATGTACATAAAAACTAAACTTAAAATATTATTTTTTTTAATCCTTCATTAACATTCATATTGTCGAAGAATCTTAGAAAATTCAAAGTCTGTAGGTGATTAAAATTTTAAAAAAATAATGCATCCTTAATAGCACCCTTCACTTTCCAAAGGACAAGCAAAAGTTTTATTTAAAAAATATTGCTGTTAAGAGTTGGTGAGTGGCCTCTACTCAACCCTCCAACATATAAATAATGCTAGAGTGTTTTCGTGAATGTCAATTTCATTATAAAAAGTTTCATATTAGTTTTAGAATGGAGAATTAAATATATTCTATATGAAAACAGTAATTTATAATTTAAAACTAGAGAGTAGGAAGTAGGCACCCACCCACCCTACATATTGAATGAAATATAAGAAATGCAAAATCATTTTCAACATCCACAAAATCTCTCCTTTATTATCTACAAACTCTCTATGTTTGTTTCAGAAAACTATACCAATAAATATTTTAGGAAGTCGGGTGACCTCTATCCCACCCATCAACGTATAAATCACACTTGATTGTTTTTCTGAATACTAGTTTGATTATAAGCAGTTTTATATTAGATTTAACATAAAAAATCGTCTTTTTAAAAAATAATTCTTACATGAAAACACTCGCTTGTTGTTTAAAACTAGAGGGTGGGATAGTGGCCACCCACCCACCCTACATATGCAAAAAAACTAAAGCTACAATAGTGTTTATAAAATCTTTAACATCTGCACAATATCTGTTTTTCTTTTTGAGAAATTAAAACAGTTACAGTGGTGTAAGTATCACTATTTATGCAGGGTGGGTGGGTGGCCTCTATCCCACCCTCCAACCTATAAATCTCACTCGAGTGTATCTTGAATATTATTTTGATTACAAGCAGTTTTATATTAGATTTAATACACAAATTCGTCTTTTTAATAAATAATTTCTACATGAAAACACTCGCTTGTTATTTAAAAGTAGAGGGTGGGATAGTGGCCACCCACCCACCCTACATATGCAATAAAACTAAAGCTACAATAGTCCTTATAAAATCTTTAACAACATCTACATAATATCTGTTTTTGTTTTAAGAAATTAAAAATTAAAAAAGCTTTAGTTTTCTTGAATATGTAGGGTGGGTGGGTGGCCTCTATCCCACCCTCTAACCTATAAATCATACTCGAGTGTTTCTTGAATATTATTTTGATTACAAGCAGATTTATATTAGATTTACCATAGAAATTCGTCTTTTTAAAAAATAATGTCTACATGAAAACACTCGCTTGTTATTTAAAACTAGAGGGTGAGATAGTGGCCACCCACCCACCCTACATATGCAATAAAACTAAAGCTACAATAGTGTTTATAAAATCTTGAACAACCTCTGCACAATATCCGTTTTTGTTTTAAGACATTAAAACCGTTACAGTGGCGTATCAATTTATATGTAGGGTGGGTGGGTGTACTCTATCCCACCCTTCAGCCAATAAATCACACCCGAGTGTTTTTCTGAATTTCATTTTGATTACCAGCAATTTTATATTAGATTTAACATCCAAATTAATTTTTTAAACAATGTTATTTAAAACTGAAGGGTAGGATAGTGGCCACCCACCCACCCTACATTTGCAATAAAACTAAAGCTACAATAGTGTTTATAAAATCTTTAACATTTGCACAATATCTGTTTTTGTTTTAAGAAATTTAAACTGTTACAGTGGTGTGAGTATCAATATATATGTAGGGTGGGTGGGTGGCCTCTATCCCACCCTCCAACCTATAAATCACACACGAGTGTTTTTCTGAATTTAATTTTGATTGCAAGCAGTTTTATATTAGATTTAACATACAAATTCCTTTATTAAACAATAATTTCTAGATGAAAAAAGTAGCTTGTTATTTAAAACTGGAGGGTAGGATAGTGGCCACCCACCCACTCTACATACGCAATTAAACTAAAGTAAATAGTATTTATTAAATCTTTAACAACATCTCTACAATATCTGTTTTGGTTTTAAGAAATTAAAACTATTACAGTGGTGTAAGTATTAATATATATGTAGGGTGGGTGGGTGTCCTCTATCCCACCCTCTAACCTATAAATCACACACGAGTGTTTTTCTGAGTTTCATTTTGATTACAAGCAGTTTTATATTAGATTTAACATAGAAAATACTTTTTTAAACAATATTTTCTATATGAAAAAAGTCACTTGTTATTTAAAACTGAAGGGTAGTATAGTGGCCACCCACTTACCCTACATATACAATAAAACTAAAGCTACGATAGTGTTTTTAAAATCTTTAACTACATCTGCACAATAACTGCTATTGTTTTAAGAAATTAAAACGGTTACATTGGCGTAAGTATCAATTTATATGTAGGGTGGGTGGGTGGCCTCTATCCCACCCTCCAACCTATAAATCACACTCGAGTGTTGTTCTGAATTTCATTTTGATTACAAGCAATTTTATATTAAATTTAACAAACAATTTTTTTTAAACAATATTTTCTACATGAAAAAAGTTGCTTGTTATTTAAAAGTGGAGAGTAGGATAGTGGCCACCCACCCACCCTACATATGCAATTAAACTAAAGCTACAATAGTGTTTATAAAATCTTTAACATCTTGCCCATTTCTGTTTTTATTTTAAGACATTAAAACAGTTACTGTGGTATAAGTATAAATATATAAGTAGGGTGGGTGGGTGGCCACTATCCTACCCCTCAATTTTAAATAACAACCCACTATTTTCATGTAGAAAATAATTTTTAAAAGAGGAATTGGAGGAAATTCTATTAATTTCGATTTTGCGATTTTTAACTTGTCTAAACCTACTATCAGTAATGACCTTGAAGTGCTGGTCTTCGATGAGAAGATGATATCTTCGGAGAAAGCTAGGCACTCCTGTTAGTTTATATGATATCGTCCTTTTGTAGCATTGAATTTCTTGACTGTAGAGGCTTTCACTTTGTGATACATATTTTATAACTTTTTATCAATTAATTTCACCAAATCAAAGATATAATCTTCATGTCTTTCATCTTACTAGTGTCGAATAATACAGCCCATTTCCCTAACTGCGATGTATCCATCTGTTTGGTATAATGAAGGTCTGAGTAGTTGAAGTGGTTTCTAGACTTATTGTAGTCTTTATTTACATGAACAGACAGGTCGAGCAATAAAAACTATATAAACCAATTGTACAGGCCTAAAAACTTACGTAGCTGGCGTGGTGTCTTCGGGATGGTACGATTCTCTATCTGATCCAGATTTTTCTTCAATGCTTACGACTAATTGCCATTGACAATGTGTTCGAAATATTCGAGCGATTTGTCTTCTCCCAGTCGCAGATCAACCTGATTTAGGCGTTCAAAAACTAGTGCCAGGTATAGTATGCGACTCTTTTCAAGAAGATCAATATCAAGACACGCTATCGTTCATTCCTGAAAGGATCGATCTCTTGAGACATCATCCTCCAGACGGTAGCTAGAGCATTTTAATAATTAAAATCCCACCATTTGAGATACATAAGGTAGTAAAGCATTTGCAACACTCCTCCATGGGTATATGACAGTGCGCACTTTTCAAAATAAATGGTAAATATACCTTAGCACCCTCCAGGTCATATAATATCTGATAAGGTAATTTCTTTGATTTTTTCTGTAGTAAAAAACCTACGGTTTCAATTCTTCTTATTATGGGAGGAGCATAGGGGCTCAATTTAATAATTTCGAGGATTAGGAGGTCGTCTATCTCTTATTTAAAAGCGGCGTTAGTTTAATATGATCGAATTCTAACAGGTTTATCGCTAATCGTCTTGTGTCCGGGTCAGGTAAGCGAACTGTGCTTTTGCTTTAAAGGTTCTTGCGAATCTTTGTACCATTTTTTTGTTGTTGTCGTCGTTGTGTTTCTATTTCTCTTTTACAACAACAGAATGAACGATAAGCATTGTATCCAAGTGTATAGAAACGGCAGCTTGGTATAAAACTATAAATGTTGTAGTTTGTTTGAAGATTGAGTGAATCAAAACGATACAGCTCTTCACTTGCTGAAGCTATGTATTCTTTAAACAGTTTCTGATTCCTGAAGGCGAAGGCACCAGATATAGATTTACACTGCTGAACTGTGACTCCTTTTAAATCATGATATGATTTTGGGGACGTATCGTCATCTTCCTGGCTATTTTATTGAATCCACGCTATGGATTGTCAAAATCTAGTATCAAGATGAATACAGTGTTCGCTGCAATCCATCATAGAATCGTGTTTGATAAATAATTGCTAGGATTGCTCGTCCGTTCCGGACATTACGAGGTACGAAAACGGCTGTTAAAAGTGGTGGAGTTAGTAGGTGATACCTCATCAACGAATTGTCTGCATTTATCCTCGTTATTTCTAGTAGCTGCTAAAGTTCGACTATTTCTTTAACACAATGTTCTTGCTGCTTTTGCAACGTCTTCTTCAAGATAACCGGATCGATGTCATCTTCTTCTTATTTTCTACAAATAACCTCCTTCTTTGTAAGTAGCATGATTAGCCTATCCACGTTTTCCTTGGAAGGAAGTAAATTTTCGGATTCGGGTTATTCCATAAGGAATGTTAACGACTAAAGGTTTCGAACTGAGACAAATTTAAACAAACTGAAAAATCTGACGTGATGTCTAATTCAGTATTCCTTGTATTAGAAGTCTTTCCACCAACTATTTCGTAGTGACTTTAGCTAATTGATTTGATTTACAATTTTCCTATAAGTTGCGAAAATTGCTAAGGCTTTTTCCAACAAACAAAAAATGAAGGAAGATGCCGAATTTTTTTGTTGAAAAACACCTTAGCAATTTTCGCAACTTATAGGAAAATGAAGGAAGATGCCGAACACAGTGTATAAATTAGGAAATATAGAAGACAAATACATGTATACGAAATAGCAGACATTATATAGAACACTTAGGATGTAAGAAAGAAAAAATTATATATTTAGACTGTATTTATATAGTAAGAAAGAGTAGAAATATATTATTTTGAATTATATGTAGGGTGGGTGGGTGGCCACTATCCAACAATCCAATCTTTAAAATCCTGTTTGTATTTTAACAATAAAAATTTTGTTTTTACTGAGAATATTTTTACAGGAAATTGAACATACATTTCATTGAAATATTGCCATTGTTTTAAGGATTGACGTATGGGATAGAGACACTAGCCCACCCTAATTTTTTTTTTATTTTACATTTACAATGGCCTTTCATGAATTTCAAAAAAACTAAAACGGTATTAAATTTATTATTTAATTTTCTACAACGAACTAAAGGATTTTATTACATTTTATTAAAACAGTAATATTAATGACGTTGTTGTGATTTTTAAACCATTTTTGTAGCTTAATGTTTAATGCATATGTAGGGTGGGTGGGTGTCCACTATCCCACAATCCAATCAATCAAAAAATAAACGAGGGTTTAACAATTAATGTTATACATTTCATAATTTTTCATTCATTTGATTAAACTATTGGGAATATTTTGAAGACTATTAAGTAGGATAGAAACCACCGACCCACCCTACATATTTTTTTTCACAACTACAACTGCCACTTTATAATTTTCCAAAAAAAAAAACATTGCAGCATTGAAATATAAAATAGAGTTTAAAAATAAAATTTCATTATTTAAGGATATTTATATAAAAAAAATTAAGCGTACATTTAATTTTTTCATTCATTTATTTAAACTATTTTGAGTGGAAGATAAATTACAAGTTGTGATAAGGTGAAGAAGAAAATTGTGAAAAAAGAAGAGAAATATTTAAAAAAGTCTGGAAATTAGAAAGAAGTTTTTTAAATGCTTAAATTATTTTTTCAATTTTGAAAAGAAATTCACGAAAAAATCTTGAAGAATCATGCAAACTCTTTATAGAAGAAAAACTATTAGAAAATTTTGATACGGTAAAGAAAAACCTTGCGAGCAGAAAGAAACATTTCTAACATCCTTGAATTACTTTTGCAATTTGGAGAATAAATTTCTAAAATTCTAAAATGATAGACACTATTAAAAATTAGATGAAGAACTGCTAGAAATTTTTGATAAAATAAAGCAAAAAATTTTTATTTATTTATTTATTTTTTTAAATTTATTTATTGATTTATTTATTTATTAAATTATTTATTTATTTAAAATTATTGATAAATACTAGAAACTCCTAGAGAATGTGGATAAAATAAAGCATGAAATTGTGGAAAGAAATTTAGAAGAAAACTTTTTAAAATCCTTGAATAATTTTTGAATTTTGTAAAAGAAATTTCCAAAACATTTATAAAAATCGATAGAAACCCTCTGAAATTATTTGTTTTTTTAATAAGGTAGGAAATTGTGAAAAGAAATGGAGACATATTCTAAAAATTCTAGAAATTTGGATGAAATATTTCTAAAAACTTCTTAAATAAAGTAATTCTTGCAAAAATTATAAAAATTGATGAGAACTCTAATTAAAATAAAAGAAAAATATGACAAAATGAAAAAGCAGGAAATTGTAGAATGACAAAGAAAAAAATTCTTAAAAAATTCTAGAAATTTGAAGAAATATTTTTAAAATCCCAATAATATTCGCAATTTGTAAAAGAACTATTTAAAAATTCAGGATTTTTGAAAGAAAAACTATAAAAATCGATGGAATTTGGAAGAAAATTTAATTTAAATTTACACATTTCTAAAATTCCTGAGTAATTTTTTCAATTTGAAAGAAAAAAACTAGAAAAACGGCTGTCTAAAAATTGAAAAATAAATGATAAAACAAATCAGAAAATTATATGAAAAAGGCACAAATTTGGAAAAGAAAAATTTCCAAAAAGTGATAGAATCTCCCTAAAAAAATAAAAGGAAAATACACTAAAATAAAATTAAGAAATTGTAAAATAAAGAAATAAAAATTCTATAAATTTAGTAGAAACAATCTTGAGAAATAACCACCAATAATTTCTTAATTTGATAATTTGAAGAAAGAAGAAAAACTGCTAGAAAATGTTCTAAAGTTCTAAAAAGAATTAGAAAAAAATTCTGAATTATTCTAGAAATTTAGAAAAGCAAATATTTTTTGAAATTTGAAAAACAATTCCCAGAAAAATTCTTGAAAATTGATGAAAGAAAAAATGCTTACATTTTTAGAAAGAAGAAGAGAACAATTTTTATAAAATATATAAATAAGAATTCTAAAATCTTTAAATAATTTTTGTAATTTGAAAACGAAATTTCAAAAAAATTCTTGAAAATGATATGTATTAATAATAATAAAGATTATTGTTATTATTTGATAAGAATAGGGTAATAATTTCTCCTAGAAAATGTTAATAAAATAAAGCAGAAAATTTCGAAAAATAATTTCTAAAATCATTAAAATATTTAATATTTGCAATTTGAAAAACAATTTCCAGAAATTTTTATGAAACGTGCTTAAATTAAAGAAGAAGAGAAAAAATTTGACAAAAATTTCGAAACTAGGAAAATAAGAATTCTAAAATCTTTGAATGATTTTCGTAATTTGAAAAAGAAATTTCAGAAAAATTCTTGAAAATGATATATAATAATAATAATAAAGATTATTGTTATTATTTCATAAGAATAGGGTGCAAATTAGTCCTAGAAAATTTAAATAAAATAAAGCAGAAAATTTGGAAAAACAATTTCTAAAATCATTAAATATTTTTTGCAATTTGAAAAACAATTCCCAGAAAAATTCCTGAAAATTGACGAAAGAAAAGGTGCTTAATTTTTTAGAAAGAAAAGAAGAGAAGACAAAAATTTCGAAACTTGGAAAATGAGAATTCTAAAATCTTTAAATGATCTTCGTAATTTGAAAAAGAAATTTCAGAAAAATTCATTGAAAATGATATATAATAATAATAAAGATTTTTCTTATTATTTGATAAGAATAGAGTGAAAATTGTTCCTAGAAAATTTTAATAAGATAAAGCAGAAAATTTGGAAAAACAATTTCTAAAACCATTAAATATTTTTTGCAATTTGATAAACAATTCCCAGAAAAATTCTTGAAAATTGATGAAAGTAAAGGTGCTTAAATTTTTAGAAAGAAGAAGAGAAAAAAAATTACAAAAATTTCGAAACTTGGAAAATTTAAATTTTAAAATCTTTAAATAATTTTCGTAATTTGAAAAAGAAATTTTAGAAAAATTATTGAAAATGATATGTAATAATAAGGATTATTGTTATTATTTGATAAAAAAATAGGGTGATTGCTAGAATATTAATAAAATAAAGCAGAAAATTTGAAAAAACAATTTCTAAAATCATTAAATATTTTTTGCAATTTGAAAAACAATTCCCAGAAAAATTCTTGAAAATTGACGGAAGAAAAGGTGCTTACATTTTTAGAAAGAAGAAGACAAAAATTTCTAAATTTGGAAAATAGGAATTCTAAAATTTTTGAATAATTTTCGTAAATTGAAAAAGAACTTTTAGAAAAATTCTTGAAAGTGATATGTAATAATAATAATAAAGATTTTTTTTTATTATTTGATAAGAATACAGTGAAAATTGTTCCTAGAAAATTTTAATAAGATAAAGCAGAAAATTTGGAAAAACAATTTCTAAAATCATTAAATATTTTTTGCAATTTGAAAAACAATTCCCAGAAAATTTCTTGAAAATTGATGAAAGAAAAGGTGCTTTTTTTTCGAAAGAAGAAGAGAAAAATTGTACAAAAATTAAGTGTTAATTAAGTTTCGAAACTTTGAAAATAAACATTCTAAAATCTTTGAATAATTTTTGTAAATTGAAAAAGAACTTTTAGAAAAATTTTTGAAAATAAAGTGTAATAGTAATAATAATAAAGATTATTGTTATTATTTCTTAAGAATAGGGTGATAATTGCTCCTAGAAAATTTTAATAAGATAAAGCAAAAAATTTGGAAAAACAATTTATTTATTTTACAAAGCCAATTACAGAATAAAATTTGCATTAAAGCTTAATTTAATAATTAAAATACAATAACAAAAATACAATCTGATTTGCCCCTATTGGAAAAGAGAAGAAGGTTCTTGTTGAAAAAAACCCATAATTTCATATAATAATAATAATCATCTTTATTTCAAAGTGTCATTTACAAAATATACAAAATAAAATTGTTTCAATGTTGTCTTATAGTACCTAACTAATTACATACCTAATACTATATGAAACAATTCTTTTAATGCCTTAATGACGTGTAAAAATGTTCTTAATTTTTATTAAGAAAACATTTTTTATACTACTTGATCATATGAAAATAGAAACTTTTTATTTAGGTTATGTTTATGATCACGTTTTTGTGGTATTTTTTTTAAGAGGCTCTAACCTTTAAGTCACACAAACAATTTTTTTAATCTGTGGAGGCTTCTACTTCGTTATACATTATTCTTCACAAATAAAAAACTTTCTAACTTTGTTTGTATAACACTAACTTTATTTAGTGACCATAGTTTTGACAATTTTAACTTCTCATTATCAAATTAGAAGTTTTTTTTAATTTCTGATGATTCAGCCTATGTATATTTGATAATAATTGGATTATCATGCAGTGTGATATATTAAAAAGGCCCTTTACGATAAAGTAGTTATAAACGTCACTCGAGAGCGTTTTCAGGCTGAATTATTACAGTTGTGAAAAATATGCGTTTTCAATGCATATATCATAATTACGCGTTTGAATTTTTGGAAAATATATAGATATATATTTGTGTTTGTAAAATTTGACGTAATTTTTTGTTGTTGTTGTTAGTATAAAAGTTTCACGTAAAACGCGCCCATAAATCCCTCGATTTTTTCTGCCTGGAAAAAAAAAATATAAATCACGTGAAAAATTTTCGCAAATGAAACATGCAGGGCCGTTTGTCCGGTTTGTAGCCATTCAGGGCCAAAAACAATAATTCACGCGAGTTTTACAAATAACTCTTTAAAACGCGCCGAATAATTCATTTTCATTCCGCATTAAAAATGAGACTATATTAATTTGTATCCCCCCAAAAATGCGACCGCCGAAACCGCCGCCGCCAAGCCTCATAAATTTTATTAATTAGCCCCAAACAAATGGCGACAGCTTGTTATTATTAATGGCCTTACTTAATTTCCAACTAAAAGCTTTTTTGTTAGCCGCCTCCGAGCGGACGGCCCCCGGACGCGAGTTTTTCGCCCGACGGTCATAATTCACGCGGGGCGGCTCGCCATTTTATGTAATACTTTTTTTCAAACTCTAAATGGGACGGTAATTTTACAAATTTTACAAATTCGCCGATAATTTATACTGTAATTAGCGCAAATAATAAAATATGCGCTCGTAAATATCGGTGCGGACGCGCGTCGCGTTTTTAAAACAAGCGCTTTAATTGGCGCTGACAATTTTTTTTATTTTGGGAGAATCTGTCGGGCCCCAAATGGAGATTTGTTGGCTCCTTTGAGAGCGACGATTAACGGTGTGTTGTTTATTAAAAAAATCGTTTTATAAACGGCGATTTTTTTTTAAATTAATAAAACGACAGCATGTTGAAGAAGATCCGAATTTATCAATTTCTCAACGTTCTCAACAATTGGCATTATCCACAACGACCACATGGCCAATTTTGCTTAAGGATTCAGAAAGGAATTCAGCAAATCGTCTTCAATTCTTGCACCAGTTGCAACTTCTTTGAAAACTTACAAGTTGCAACTGGTGCAAGAATTGAAGACGATAGATCATTCACATCGCCGTAGATTTGCTGGATTCCTTCCAAATCCTTAAGCAAAATTGGCCATGTGGTCAAAAACGAGAGACACACATCACACATCGCCGTAACTGAATTCATTCAAGAACAACCCGCTGACTTTTCTCCTTGTTATCTTTTGATTTCTACCTTCTGTCTTCTATATCTTGTCTTCTTAATTAACATATTTTTTTAGTAGAAACATTCGCCTTTGAGTTTTATTATAAGGATAATATTTATATCAACATTTAATGACCTTAGTCATTGTCATTGACTCAAATTGGCAGGAAATAATTTTGCCAAAGGGAAAGTAAATGCCGACGACAAAGATCTCGCCTCCGTATTAAATTATCCCCATCAACACCGTGCGACTGGTAGAGGTGTAAACATCAAATGGGGTGTATAATGTATCGTTTGTTTGCCGAATTTGATCCGCGCCACTTAGTGGCCCATTGTCGTGCGGTCGGCATTAGTGGAGTGTCATTTCCGGCCATTATCGCACTTCCGATCGTCTCGTTTCACCACTCCAGATCCCTCCGGACGGATGCCGCCCGACCACCCCCTCGATCTCTCAAGGAGTTTGATTAATGTCGTGCATTGTTGGGCGAGCGACCGCGCGGATTTTATTTATCGTAAACACACACACACATGCATACACAGGTTTCGTGGGGGTTGTCGCGTCTAATGCGGTTTTGAGCCGCGGGTTTGAGTGATGCGGGCCGCTACGTCCTGAATATTTATGGCCGTGGAAAGTGCGAGGACGAGGCGCGAATGCGTAATCACCCCGAGGGCATTAATAAGCGGCGGCGAGCTTTAACGCTCCATTGGCGATAATTAAGATACAAATGTAAATTTATAATTGATTCATAAACAAGACACGATACGCGATTATCGGCGAGAGCTACGATATACCCGCCGGTCGATTCCTCGACCCTCGGCTCGCAAATCTCGCGCTTCCACATTTTTTTATTGTTATTACCGGCCTCGACAACCGCCATAATCGTATATTTTCTCCGGGTCGGGATGATGAGTAAATTAAGATTCTTCTTCACAATCGTTGCACGCCTATTCATTTAATAATCAAATGTGATATGATGAAATAACAACATATTTTCATTTAGTAACATAAATAAAAATATAATATAAAACATCAACCTCTAAACATTTTAATAAATGTCTGAAGATTTAGTGCAAAGCTTTAAAAATAGATGTCGCCCCAATAGTAAATCTTTCTTTATTTCCCTTTTAACCCTGTTTCGATTTGGATCCCAAAAATCTTACCGATAATTTCGCTTGAATTTCAACTACAAAATACTTACGTACACTGACTATTTAAAACAGACATCTTGAAAGAATGAAAGTTTTAAATCAACAAAATCTCACTTGATATCCACTAGAAACCTATATTCCCGGACTAGTTAAAACCGCAATCTCGGAAGAGTGGTTTTAGTCGGTGGGTGTCCATCACAACTCTAATAGAATTCCTCTCCTCTCTATCATTAAATTTTCATAATACATCTTTGTAAGAAAATTCTGTTAATATATTAACCTGTGAATTATTGTTATCAATGTTTTCTTCATTTTTTTGCTGTGTGTAAAGAGGTAAAAAAAAATTGGTGCAGTTTCTAAACGTGTAATGATCTATTTAAGTGCGTCGCCCGTAAAGCATGAACTATGAGCCAAAGTTGAGCTTAAGTGCACACAAATCCTAATTTAAGCGCGCGTTATAAAAGCTCTCCGGCTCCGGTTTTTCCGAGTGAAAATTCCCCATTATACAAAGCATCAGACGCCTGGAGAGAATAGACAAAGTGTCTCTTCGTGTACACGACGACGTCCTTGATACATAACCGACGATTTTCATCTAACGAGCAACAACAAAAAAGATACTTTATTACTTAGTTCCTTCATTTTTTTCTTATAAAGAAGATAAAATGATCATGAATTAGGTTACAAACATCTGTTTTGTATTTTGTTTACGTATGAATTATTTTATATCTATTCACTAAACTCAATAAAGTTATTTTTTATGTAAATTTCACATAACTGAAAATGACAAATGACAGATAACCAATAACAGATGACAGATGTTAGATGATAGATGATAGATGACAGAAGACAGAAGACAGAAGACAGAAGACAGAAGACAGAAGACAGAAGACAGAAGACAGAAGACAGAAGACAGAAGATAGAAGACAGATGACAAATGACAGGTAACAGAAGACGAAAGGCAGATGACGGAAGGCAGATGACAAAAGACAGATGACAGATGACAGATGTAATTCACTAAGTGCCATTGACCTTGTATCGTCTATGTAAAGTCAATAAACTAAACTAACTAAACTAATATCTTAATTCAATTTTAAATTACCATCTGCCAATGGTTATATCGTAAAGTAAATTTTCGTGTAACCACCTTATTATTAATGTCTCATTATTTGTCATATTTCATCTATCATAGGCCATCTAAGACTTGTGATCTGTCGATCATCTGTCATTAGTAATGTATAATGTGCCATTTATTATCTATCATCTGTCATCTCTGATATATTATATTTAACTTCATCATCTATCCTAGGTTTCTTATCATCTATCATCTGTCATCTAAGGTCTTATCTTTTTTAGAGTTTAAACGGAAACTGTAATTGTTCAATTGTTCGTATTTTATTTAAGTTGAAACGTCAACTGTCATTGTAACATTTCACCTACTCTCTGTCATGCAAACATCATTCAGCTGCCATTCCTCTAATTTATAATATGTCGTTTGACAACTTTGATCTGTCATTTAATAACCATCAACCATCAGATGTCATCTATGATTTCTTATGTTTCATCTCTGTAATTTCGTTTACCATTTGTCAATTGTCATTTTGTATGTTACCTAATATATTATCAGTAACCAGTGAATGTCATATAGAATTAACTATCTGCTGTATGTCATCTATCATCTATCTACCCACAGTTACGATTTTTCTTAATTGAATCTTCAAACTTCCATCTGTAAATCGTTATATTAAATTTATCCAACTCCATTATTATTGAACAATACAACTCCAATTTATTATCTATCATCTATCATCTATGGTAAATGATAGAGGGGTGTTATCTTTTTTAGAGTAAAATAATTATTTGTGATAAAGGCAAATTTTTGTAGTTACAAAGGTAATCGTCATATTTCATCTACCATCGGTAATCTCAAATCTATGATCGATGTTTCATCTATCACCTGTAGAATATATTATAATATTCGTCTTCTCTGGTTTATCTACCATATATAGATTATTTATTTACTATTTTAGGTATTGTAATTGTATTATAATATTTTTCATCTATCATCTGACATCTCCTATCTATGGTCTTATTGTCATATTCATTTGTATGTGTCTCATCTACATCTATTATCCGTTAATTTTCATATCATCTATCATCTGCCATTTGCCATCTAATATTTTTCATTTATTATATTACCTGTTTTATTTTATTGTCATCTTTCATCATCTAGAATTTATCTTTTTTTTAAATCTTCAACTGTCATCAATCAATTTTTATATTATTTGTGAGTAGAATGTCAATGGAAACCGTTATATTTTACCTACAATCTATCATCTGGAATCTATGAACTTTTGCTCGTCTGTAATCTGTAATTATCTGCATCTGTATTATCTGCCATTTGCAATCTACCAACTGTTATTTATTATCATCTCTCATCTATTTTCTTTTATCTACTAGCCCTACCTATGGGTTATGTAATTTTTATCATCTATCATCAGTTAGTTTTATGTCATCTGACACAATTATACTAACTATTAGATTATTTAATGACAGATGACAAATGACAGATGACAGATGACAGATGACAGATGACAGATGACAGATGACAGATGACAGTTGACAGATGACAGATGACAGATAACAGATGACAGATAACAGATGACAGATGGCAGATGACAGATGACACATGACTGATGACAGATTGCAATTGACATATGACTGCTGAAATATAACAAATGACAGATGACGGATAGCAGATCACAGATGACAGATGACTTTTGATTTTTTTCCTGAAATCGTTTTATTTTTTCAAGAAAAACATATTTTCAATTTGTTTGAAAACTTTTGACAAAAGGAAACTATTAAAAGTCGATAGGATAAAAACAATTAAAGTAGAAAAATAGTTGTTCGGAAAACAATGCAGCTAAATTCTCTTTAAAGCCGTTTTAAATTTACTTAGAGAAATTTAATTTAAAAAAATCAGTTTTGTCGAAATGACATCAATTTATTTTTTTTTAAATCAGTTTAAATCTTTCTATAAAAATATTATAGATCTTTAAAGATCAATGACAGTTGACTGATTACAGATTGAATATAGATGACAAATGACAGATGACAGGTGACAGATGATAGATTGATGACAGATGACAGATGATAGATTACAGATAATAAATGACGGATGACAGATGACGGATGACATAACACAGATGAAGGACGATAGTTTGCAGATTACGGATTACAGAGTATAAATGTCAGAAAAGATACGAAACAGCAAGATGACAGATCACAGATGACAAAAGACTTTAAGTTTTTTTTTCCTGAAATCGTTTTATTTTTTCAAGAAAAAAATATTTTCAATTTGTTTAAAAACTACAGACAAAAGAAAACTAATAAAAGTCGATGGTATGAAACAATTGAAGTAGAAAAATAGTTGTCAATGTCAATGAAGCTCAATTCCTTTTAAAGCAGTTTTAAACTTCCTTAGAGAAATTTAATTTTAAAAAAATGCAGTTTTGTCGAAAAGAAAACAATTGATTTTTTTTTAAATCAGTTGAAATCATTCTATAAAAATATTAAAGATCTTCAAATATCAATAACAATTGGCAGATGATTGTCAGATGACAGATGATATATGAAAAATGAAAGATGGCAGATGGTAAATGATAGATGACAGATAGTAGATCGGTGACAGATGACAAATGACAGATGACAGATCACAGATAACAGGTGACAGGTGACAGGTGAAATCGTTTTATTTATACAAGAAAAATATTTTCAATTTGTTTAAAACCTTGTGACAAAAAGAAACTAATAAAAGTCGATAAGATAAAAACAATTGAAGTAGAAAAATAGTTGTTTCGAAAACAAATCAGCTCAATTCTCTTTAAAGCAGTTTTAAATTTCCTAAAACAAATTTATTTAAAAAAATGTAATTTAGTCGAAAATAAAACAATTTTTTTTAAATCAGTTGAATTATTTCTATAAGAATATTAAATATCAATAACAGTTGGCAGATGACAGATGATATATGACAAATGAAACATGACAGATGGTAAATGATAGATGACAGATGACATACGACATATGACAGGTGATAGATCGATGACAAATGACAAATGACAGGTGGCAGATGACAGATGACAGACGACATTTTGCAGATTAAAGATTACAAAGTATAAATGTCAGAAAAGATACGAAACAGCAAGATGACAGATCACAGATGACAGAAGACTTTTGGTTTGCTTTTTCCTGAAATCGTTTTATTTTTTCAAGAAAAAAATATTTTCAATTTGTTTAAAACTTTTTGACATAAGAAAATTAATAAAAGACGATAGGATAAAAACAATTGATGTAGAAAAATAGTTGTTTCGAAAACAAAACCGCTCTATTCTCTTTATAGCAGTTTAAATTTCCTAAAAGAAATTTATTTAAAAAAAATGCAGTTTAGTCGAAACTAAAACAATTGATTTTTTTTTAAATCAGTTGAAATCTTTCTATAAAAATATTAAAGATCTTCAAATATCAGTGACAGTTGGCAGATGACAGATTATTTATGACAAATGGTAAATGATAGATGTTAGATGATAGATCGATAACAGAGGACAAATGACAGGTGACAGTTGACAGATCACAGATGACAGGTGACAGGTGGCAGATGACAGATGACAGGTGACAGATCGCAGATGACAGATGACTTTTGATTTTTTTCCTGAAATCGTTTTTATTTTTTCAAGAAAAAAATATTTTCAATTTGTTTGAAAACTTTTGACAAAAGGAAACTAATAAATGTCGATAGGATAAAAACAATTGAAGTAGAAAAATAGTTGTTCGGAAAACAAAGCAGCTGAATTCTCTTTTAAGCAGTTTTAAATCTCCTTCAAGAAAATTAATTAAAAAAATGCAGTTTTGTCGAAAAGAAAACAATTGATTTTTTTTTAAATCAGTTAAAATCTTCCTGTAAAAATATTATAGATCTTTAAATATCAATAACAATTGGTAGATGACAGATGATATATGAAAAATGAAAGAAATGAAAGATGACAGATGGTAATAATATATCGATGACAGATGACAGGTGACAGTTCACAGATGACAGATGACTTTTAATTTTTGCCTGAAATCGTTTTATTTATACAAGAAAAATATTTTCAATTTGTTTAAACACTTTTGACAAAAAGAAACTAATAAAAGACGATAGGATATAAACAATTGATGTAGAAAAATAAATGTTTCGAAAACAAAGCAGCTCAATTCTCTTCAAAGCAGTTTCAAATTTCGTTAAAGAATTTAAAAAATGCAGTTTTGTCGAAAAGAAAACAATTGATTTTTTTTAATCAGTTGAAATCTTTCTATAAAAATATTTACCTTTAAATATCAATGACAGATGATAGATGACAGATGACACAGATGGCACAGATGACACAGGTGACACAGATGACACAGATGACACAGATGACACAGATGACACAGATGACACAGATGACACAGATGACACAGATGACACAGATGACACAGATGACACAGATGACACAGATGACACAGATGACACAGATGACACAGATGGCACAGATGACACATATGTCACATATGTCACAGATGGCAAAGATGACAGACGATAGATGTTTTATCTAATCATCGTAAAACATACGACAAAATAATATAATAATAATAAAAATTAATTTTCATAAAGTAACTGACCAAATCAAATTTAAAATTTTTGGATAATTAATTTTGAAAATTTGGGGATAATTTATAATGTATAAATGAAAATTATAGACAATTATTATTAATACCAGAATCAGGTGACAAATATTGTAGTAATTTAAAAAATAAAAAGCTTAAGAACATTTCAGGATAACTAAGTATTAAGAAACTTATTAGAAAAATTATAACGGATGACTGATTGCAGTAGTCAGATGATATGACAGATGACATAGGTTAGATGACAACTTACATTCAAATTGAATTTTTTTTTAAAAATAATATTTGAATATTTAAAAAACAAACAGAAAATCACTTATTTTTGGTTAACTAAATATTCTATTTTGAAAGAAAAAAATTAAAGAATTCAATTACCACATATGACAGATGACAGATGGTTGATGACAAATACCAGGTGACAGGTGACAGATGACAGATGACAGATGACAGATGACAGATGACAGATGACAGATGACAGATGACAGATGACAGATGACAGATGACAGATGACAGATGACAGATGACAGATGACAGATGACAGATGACAGATGACAGATGACAGATGACAGATGACAGATGACAGATGACAGATGACAGATGACAGATGACAGATGACTAAATTAAATTAAATCATCTGTGTGGTTAAAAAATGTATAAATTTTCAGTTTAGGTTAAAAAAAATTAAACAGTTTGCATAGGTTGCTTCTAGCTCTTACTTCAATTTAGAAAAAAAAACAATAGACATAATTTTTAATTTTTTTAAAAGTAAAGCAGACGCTTTACAAAAGCGTCTGCCTTCTTTTTATCCCACTCCTCAATCAATTAAACATACTCTAGCATTTGTTTTGTACTTTTTATATATTTATATTAGGCAATCCATCTGATTAAATTTTTCTTCTAGATTTTTGCAACAATGTCTCTTCAAAATAGTGAAAATATTCTTCTATTCAGAGTTTTAATCTGAAAAAATTACTATTTTGAAGAGAAACTGTTAAAAATAATCTAGAAGATAAATTGCCACGGAATTAAAAAAAAATTGATTCGAAATATAGAAAACAAAAACAAATTTTAATGAATTCTAAAACATTTAAAGATTTTTCACAAACATTTAATAAGGCCAATTATAGAGTAAAGTTGTCATTAAAATTAAAATACAATTTGAAATATTGTAGAAATCTAGAAGAAAATTTACTATAGAATTCAAAAAAAAATTAAGAGAAATTGCTGCAAAGTTTTAAAAAGAAAAACTGCTACAAAATTTTTAAATCTTTAAAGACAATTTTCACAATATTAAAGATAAATTATTCAAATATTGTAAAAATCTAGAAGAAAAATTGCTATACAATTTTAAATCCTTCGAAGAGAAATTCTTTTGAAAAATTTTAGAAATCTAGAAATTGCTAAAAATTCTATAAAACCTCTAGAGAAACATTGCTAAGAAATTCAAAAAAACTTCAGTGAATAGTTTCTCAATTTTAAATATAATTTATTGAAATATTTAGAATTTTAAAATTATAATAATATTTTTTTAATAATAATAATAATATAATAATAATCATGAAAGAAAACTATTCGACTTTTAAAGAGTTTCTCTTGGAGTAAGAGGGAAATCTAGAAGAAAATTTCAGTAATCTTGAAGAAAAGTCTATTTTGAAGAGAAATTATTGTTTCATTTTAAAAAACTAGAAGAAAGTTGCTAAATAATTCTTCTAAATCCTTGATAACAGATGACACATGGTTAATGATCAAGACATAATAGATGACAGATTATGGATAACATATGACTGATGAAGATAAATAAAATTTAAATATATTAAGAAAGTCTAAACAATTGAAATAGTTGAAATTGCTAGACAATTCTATTGAGAAGAAGATTACTTATAGGAAACAGTTTGTAATTTGAAACAGGTAAAATTTGATTTAAAAAAAACAATTGAGTTTTCATAAGAACAAGAGATAGAAAAACGCAGTTGACTTTTTTAAATCGTTTTACGTTTTAAACTCTCTAAAAGATTCTTCAATTTGTTTGAAAACTTTTGGCAAAAGAAAACTTAATGAAAGTCTATAAGATAAAACAATTAAAGTAAAAAAAATGTTAATTTGAAAAAAAATAATAGCTAAATTATGGCAGATAATAAACGTTGTCAGTTGACAGAAGAAAGATGATATATGACAGATAACAGGTGACAAATTACAGATGACAGATGATAGATTATAGATGACAAAAAACATGAGGGTTGTTAAATAACAATTGACAAAACATAGAATGGTTTATGGTATATAATAGATGACATACAACAAATACAATATGACAAATGACAGATAGCTGATAACAAAATAATAATAGATGAAGGATGATAGACTGCAAAAGGCAGAAGACAGATGATACACGGCTAATTATCAAGATAAATAATTATGGATAACATACGACTGATGGTATATAATAAATGTCAGGTGATAGATGGTAGATCAGAATTAATCAGATGAAAGCAATTAAAATTAAAAAATATTTTTAAAAAGTCCAAATAATTGAAACAGTTAAAATTGCTAGACAATTCTAAAGCGAAGAAAAATATTTAAAAAGACAGTTTACAATTTGAAACAGTTAAAATTTATTAAAAAACAATTGAGTTTTCATAAGAAAAAGAAAATGAGAAAAGCAGTTGACCGTTTTTCTTAAATCGTTTTATTTTTTTAAGACCGATTGCAAACTTTCTAAATTTCAATTTGTTTAAAAACCTTTGAAAATAAGAAACCTAATGAAAGTCGATAAGATAAAACAATTGAAGTAAAAAATTCAGTTCATTCGAAAAAAAACAGCTCAATTATGACAGATAACAAATGGCAGATGACAGATAACGTTAATAGATAACAAATGTCAGATGACAGATGATAGATAACAAATGACAGATGGCAGATGGCAGATGATAGTTGATAGAAGATAGATAACAAATGGCAGATGGCAGATGACAGATGACAGTTGACAGATGATAAGATCAAACAAATAACAGGTGATAATGAACACATGACAGATAAAGGATAATAGAAGATGTAGGTTAAATGACAGTTGTTAAAAAAAAGTGTAAAGGGAAAAGATACGAAAGTAGAAAGAACAAAAAAGACAGAAGATAAGAGACAAAAAGATGGAAAAAATGGACAGACGTTATATCACGGATGACAGATAAATTAGATGGCAGATAAAAGCTAGTGTGCAATATACTACAGGTTAACAGATGAAAGGTGATATTTGATTAAGGGAATTAGGACAGATAATGATTGTAGATGGCAGATATTAGATGACAGATTTTATGTTATGTCAGATGACAGTTGACAGTTGATAACTGACAATTGACTGTTGATAACTGACAGTTGACAGATGATAGATGGCAGTTTACAGGTGGCGGGTGGGTGGCCTCTATCCCACTCTCCAATCAATAAAACATAAACGAGGGTTTTAGTTAAAAGTTGTAAAGTGTAAACAAGCACAAAATAATTTCATTTAAATGTATACTAAAAATTTCCGTTGGAGAAATTTTCCCAAAAATTAAATTAACTTACTATATTAATACATTACAACCCTTATGCTGACCAGGGAGAGGAAGTCGACCTTAATAACCTCATCACATCCAACGTCCAACAAATTGACGTCATTATCTAGTTTCCCGCGGTTTAACACGTGATTACCGAAATTGGGGGGGCTGCTCCTACCTGTGGTGCTCGGCGTGTCCGCTCCACTCCAATTGAGACGTTACGTTTTACGCGCGCCCTACCTGCCTGCCCCCCCGTGCCCCCGCCGTCACACCGCATTACATTACGCCCATTATTGGGTTTCCATTACGCAACTGTTTCAATTCAACGCTTGCTCTATATGCCCTATATTGATTGTGCGATCATCTAGCTTTAACCTTCCGCGCTAATTTCAATTAATGTTTATGTTTACGACATCCGTTCCTCGTATCCGAACCTGCATTACAGGGTTGCAAAGTTAATTACATTCTACGGGGTGAAATAATATTGTACAGAGATTATAATGTCTTTAAATTAAACTTAATCAGAGAAATTTACAACCATACATAATGATATATAAAACGGATTTATGTTGAATTTTTAAATCATGAATATTAAACACGGCCTAAAATCGATTCGGGCACGACCGGTACTTTAAACACGTTTTAAAATACAACAACGATGTTATCGTGTGTAAAAACAACCAAATATAATAATTCACCTTAGGCTAAAACTTTTGTTTGTTTTGCATTAATTGTTAATTAATTACACTGTGACTTCTTCATTTCTTCGCCTGAAGAAGCCAAAATGTAGCGAAACAATTGTTCATTTAAAGCAATAAAAAGTATTTAAGTGTTGTTTTTAGCTTTAACAATTAAACAATTGATATATAATATAAATCATCGAATGAGAATATATGTATTATTAATCCCCTATTATAAAGCTTAAGTGTAATTTCAGGAACCTTTTTGTATACTGAATGTTATCTTGACGCTTGATTGCCGATCCGATATTGGAGGGTGTATCGGCGGCGTCGGCGGCGTCGAGGGGTTTAGTGCGCGCGCCCCCCCTCAGCCGCCGGATTAACAAGACTATTAGCGTAATCCATGACAGCGTCGCACGTGGCCGTCACGTGCCCGCCTGACGGATGGCCCCTTGATTTATGGCCGCCTCTCAACGCCGGAAATAAACCGTCACGTCGTAACTGGCGTATATATACACATACACATCTATGGGAGCAAGATAACACCGTCGCTGTGAAAAATTCAAATCGCAATTTTCTACTTTTTTTCCGGCAAATTTTCATTAGCATATTTTCAGCGGCGGCCGCTTGTTATTATTTATACGCAATAAATTGAATGGGTTCCCCGAGGGGCGGCGGCCGACGCCGACGCCATCGGAACGGAAAAATTACAGGGCCGCATCAAAAATAAATCGCGTCTCCAGACCACGAAACTAACTGCCCCCCGGGACCGCGCCAGGAAACGGGGAGAGCGGTATGTATTTAACGCAGAAGACGTGCCCGAGATACTGTATTGCATTAGGGGTCGGTGATAGGGCGAGGGGGAGACAAAAGCCGGAATAAAATTCAAATCTTCGCAATTGATACGTAATAAAAAGGAGAGGAACGCGCGCTTTGGGTTTTATTCAAGGTCTTAACGCGAAATTTAAACGAAATTCTTGTATACGCATAAAAATTGTATCGCCCAAAGAATAGTTATTGATAATGTCTACATAATAATGATTTATTTTCAACTAAAAATGTATTTAAAATGAATTTGTGTTCAGTATTTTTTTCGCAAATCTGTCAATTAATTTTTGGTAAAATATGTTTTTTGGACAGTTTTTCTCCATAATAAAATCTTCGGTCATCTGTCATCATCGGTCCACTGGGATCTGACGTATATTATCTGTCATCTGTCATATGTTATCTGTCCATTTTTTCTATATTTTTGTCTCTCACTCTTAGCTATTTGTCTTTTTCTGTTTTCTCTCTTTCTTCCGTATCTCTTCTCTTTTCTCTCCTTATTTTTCTATTATCTTTCATCTATCGTTTATCTTCAGTCATCCTTAGTCTGCAAAATGTCAGATGTCATCTTTCATTTGACATCTGTCAACTGTCATCTATCAACTAACAACTGTCAACTTACAACTGTCAACTGTCAACTCTCATCTGTCTTCTCTCATCTGTCATTTGACATATATTATGAACCATTTGTTATCCTTTATCGGAAATAATAATAACAATTTTTTTTTATTAAGGTTCAGTAATTTCTACTCATAGCAAATACGTCATAGTTTTTTTTTGTATATATTATTTCCCAATATCTCCAAAATATTTTGCATATTTTATATTAGCATGACTGTAATAAATAAAAAATTTAACTCAATTCAGACGTCAGTTAACATATAACCTATGTCATCTGACTTCTGCAATCTGTCACAACTTTTTCAATATATTACTTTTTAATAATTAAAATCGTTTACCATTTCTCATCTATTAGCTACTTTTAGTCATTTCTCATTTACCTTCTGCAATTTGTATCAATTATTTATTTGTATAATTTTCTTTCATAGATTTTAAATTTTCTATCTCATATCATCTGTCATTTGATATTTACTATTTGCCATTTGCCATCTGTCACTTGACATATAGTTTGAATCATTTATCATACTTCATCTATCGTTAATCCACCATCTGTCATCAGTCATCTGTTATTTATTATCTATCATCTATTATCTACCTTATGTCATCTGCCTTGTGTCATCTGTTATCTGGCATCTATTATATGTCATATGTTATTTAAAATATATTATGAAACATCTGTGGTGTTTTTAAGAAATAATATCGAAAAAAAAAATAACCTGAATCAACTATCATCAATCATATGTTCCTTCATTAACCTATATTTGTGATCTGTCATCTATTATCTGTCATATGACATCTGCCCATTTCTTCCATCTTTTTGTCTATTACTTTCAGCATTTTGTCTTCATAATTTTCTTTAACTTCCAATCTCTATTCTCTTATCTCTACTCACTTTTCTATTATTCTTCATTTATCGTGTATCTTCATGCGTCCTTTATCTTCCACCTCGTATCTGTCATCTGTCATCTGTCATTAGATATCTGCCATCTGTCATCTTTAAAGGAAATAATAATAACAACAAATTTATTTTTTTTAAGAATTAATGTTCAGTCATTTTCACTCATAGCAAATGCGTCGAAGTTTTTTTTTGTATATATTTGTTAAATTTTTTCCGCAATAAATTCCCAAATACGTTTTAACCTTCATGAACTATCATCTATAATCTGTTACTTTCATTATATTGCTTACTATCTGTGATTTGTCATCTATTACCTGTCATCTGTCATATAACATCTGTCCATATGTCCTATCTTTTTGTCTCTCATCTTCTGTCTTTTGTCTTTTCAGTACATTTTCCTTTCGTATCTTTTCTCTCCTCAGTTTTCCAACAACTGTCATCTATCGTATATCTTCTGTTATCCTCAATTTGCAATCCTTTATCAGTCATCTATGATCTGTTATCTGTCGTCTGACTTTTCTCTTCTAATATCTATCATCAGTCTTCTATCATATGTATTTCAAGAATTTTTAATCTTCAATGAACAAATGTACAAATGAATAAATGAGAAAATGAACAAATGAACAAATGAACAAATAACTGTTAGAAATGTCAGTAAAAAACTACTTCTAGTCATAGACAATACATCAACAATTTTTTTTAGAAAATTCTCTTTCACTCATGTCATATGTTATCTGTTATCTGTCATCTTTCATTTGCCTTCTGTCTTCTGCCTTCTGCATTTCAAGAATTTTTCATTTTTCCTCTTTTATGAACAAATGAACAAATGGCAAATACAGAAATGGCAAATAAACAAACGACCAAATGACCAAATGAACAAATGAACAAATGAACAAATGAACAAATGAACAAATGAACAAATGAACAAATGAACAAATGAACAAATGAACAAATGAGCAAATGAACACATGAACAAAGGACTAAATGAACAAAAGAGTGTTAAAAATGTCAGTAAGAAATTTCTTCTGCATATAAAAAATACATCAACATTGTTTAGAAAATTCTTTGTCATTTAATATTTATTTTAAATTCAACATTTTTTTCCAATAGAATCTTCATCTGTCATCTGTCATCGAAAATCTGTCAATTGTCAATTGTCGTCTGGCATCTTTAATCTGTCATCTGTATTTCAAGAATTTTTAATTTTTCCTCCTTTATGAACAAATGGCAAATAAACAAATGAACAAATAACCAAATGACTAAATGACTAAATGATCAAATGACTAAATGAACAAATAAACAAATCAACAATTGAACAAATGACCAATTGACCAAATGAACAAAAGAGTGTTAGAAATGTAAGCAAGAAATTTCTTCTACATATAAAAAATACATCAACATTGTTTAGAAAATTCTTTCTCATTTAATATTTATTGTAAATTCAACTTTTTCCAATAGAATCTTCACCTGTCATCTGTCATCAGAAATCTGTAAATTGTCAACTGTCGTCTGGCCTCTGTCATCTGTATTTGAAGAATTTTTCATTTTTCCTCTTTTATGAATAAATGAACAAATGACCAAATGAACAAATGACCAAATGAACAAATGACCAAATGAACAAATGAACAAATGAACAAATGAACAAATGATCCAAAGAATAAATAAACAAATGAACAAAAGAATAAACGAACAAAATAGTGTTAGAAATGTTAGTAAGAAATTTCTTCTACACATAAAAAATACGTCAACACTTTTTAGAAAATTCTTCATTTAATATTTATTTTAAATTAAACTTTTTTTCCAATAAAATCCAATAGAATCAACTGTCGTCTTTAATCATCTGCCATTTTTAATCTGTCATATGTCAATTGTATTTCAATTTTTTTTAATTTTTCTTTTTTTATGAACAAATGAACAAAAGGCAAATTAAGAAATGGCAAATAAACAAATGAACAAACGGCCAAATGACCAAATGAACAAATGAACAAATGAACAAATAAATAGATGAACAAAAGAATAAAAAACAAAAGAGTATTAGAAATGTCAGTAAGAAATTTCTTCTACACATAAAAAATACATCAACATTTTTTAGAAAATTCTTTCTCATTTAATATGTATTTTAAATTCAACTTTTTTCCTTCATCTGTCATCTGTCATCGGCAATCTGTCAATTGTCAACTGTTGTCTGGCATCTTTAATCTGTCATCTGTCATCTGTATTTCAAAAAATTTTCATTCTTACTCTTTCATGAACAAATGGTAAATAAAGAAATGTGTAATAAATAAATGAAAAAATTAATAAATGACCAAATGACCAAGTGAACAAATGGACAAATGACCAAATGAACAAATGAACATACGAACAAATAAATAAAAAAATGTTTTAAATGTCAGCAAAAAACTATTTCTAATCATAGAAAAAACCTCAACAATTTTTACAAAATTCTTTCTCAACTCTTTTATAATAGAGTCTTCTAATGTCATCTGCCATTTGAAATCTGGCATTTGTCAACTGATTAGAATATTTAAAAATATTCAGTTATTCTTTTTAATTTCCCCCAAAGCCTTAATAAACAGGATTGCAGGGATGCATATATCCACCTTGGAATATTAACATTACCATCAATATATGTACTGAACTGTCTTATATACATTCGTAAGAATATTGGATCGTACCAGCTACATAATGATATACACGCACACAGTACCCGAAATAGTGATAACATTTGCTTACCCCGTTCACGTTTATCTAAAACTCAAAATGGCATAAATTTCTATGGACCAAAAATATATAATAAGCTGCCTGAATCGATAAAATCGCTGGATATTAAACAGTTTAAAGAAAAGATTAGAACATATCTTGCCTGTAAGGGACACTATAGTATCGATGATCTACTACTCGACAATTATAAAATACGTGTCGAGTAAACAATCTATTGCTATACAAATTGTATGCCTATTTTTAAGTCTGTAAATCTATTTTAAGTTTTTATCTATACATTATTTTAATATGTTGTATTGTCAAATTTCTACCTCTTTTATTTGTATATATGTAGATTTAAATATTGTTTTGTATAGATTTTATTTATACCCGATTATGTATGCTTTCAATATGTTGTATTGCGCAGAAGCCAACTTATTTTACTTATATTTAATCTTTTTTATCACTTTTATCTATGCATACTTTTTGTATTAAGACTTTTAATTTATATTAGTTATTCTGTATGTGTACTTAGATATTATATCATTATTTTCTAAACATGTATCCGGGACTTGTGTAAACATTGTAATTGCACCAATAAATATATCTATCTATCTATCTATCTATCTATCTATCTATCTATCTATCTTAAGAAATATTTGCATGGCTGTAATAAACAAAAGCTTATTTTCTAACTAAAATCAGACGTCAGTTAACATCTAACTTATATCATCTTGTTACCTGCAATGTTATCTGCAAACTTTCTTAATTTTTTCAATATATTATTATTTTTAAATCTACTTCTTCTGAAACTCCCATCTGCCATCTTCCATCTGTCATCTGTGGTCTGCCATTTCTCATCTATTATCTCCTATTGGTCATTTGTTATTTACCTTCTGTCATTGATATCAATTGTTTATTTATATAATTTTCTTTCGTACATTATAAATGTTCTAACTCATGACATAATATGACATATATCATCTGTAACCTTTTAACTATGGTATATCATCTGTTATCTGTTATCTGTTATCTGTCATCTATTATTTTACATCTGTTAAAAATATTTTTATAAATTAATCAGCATGACTGTAATAAACAAAAACTTATTTTCTAACTCAAATCATATGTCAGTTAACATCTAAACCATGTCATATGTCATCTGCCATATCATCAGACTTCTGCAAACTCTCTTAATTTTTTCAACATTATTTTTTAATATCTAATTATTCTGAAACTCCCATCTGTCATCTGTCATCTGTTATGTTTCGTCTGCCCTTTCCCATCTATTATCTACTATTGGTTATTTGTCATGTACCTTTTGTAATTTGTACATTATAAATATTCTAATCATGTCATATGTCATATGTTATTTACCGTCTCTCCATCTCTCATCTGTCACCTATTATTTGTTACTTCTGTCTTCTGTCTTCTGTCTTCTGTCTTCTGTCTTCTGTCTTCTGTCTTCTGTCTTCTGTCTTCTGTCTTCTGTCTTCTGTCTTCTGTCTTCTGTCTTCTGTCTTCTGTCTTCTGTCTTCTGTCTTCTGTCTTCTGTCTTCTGTCAACTGTCTTCTGTCAACTGTCTTCTGTCAACTGTCTTCTGTCAACTGTCTTCTGTCAACTGTCTTCTGTCAACTGTCTTCTGTCAACTGTCTTCTGTCAACTGTCTTCTGTCAACTGTCTTCTGTCAACTGTCTTCTGTCAACTGTCTTCTGTTAACTGTCTACTGTCAACTGTCTACTGTCTTCTGTCATCTGTCTACTGTCTTCTGTCTACTGTCTTCTGCCAACTGTCTTCTGTCTACTGTGTTTTGTCAACTGTCTTTTGTCAACTGTCAACTGTCATCTGTCATCTGTCAATTGTCATTTTTCATTTATAATGTGTAATGTGTTACTACTACTCATAGAAAATACAACAACAATTTTTAGAAAAACCTTTCACATTTAATATTTATTTAAATGAAAAATTTTGACAATAGAAACTTCAATTCTCATCTGTCAACTGTCATATATTATTCGTTATCTCGCATCTATCATTTCTCATCTGTTGTCGTCGGGCAACTGTAATCTGCCATATATAGCATTCGCTTTGTTTTTTATTTGTTTGTTTTAATAAACATTATTAACCATTTTAGTGTCAAACATTTTTGACAGGTGTATGCAGCGACTGTTAACTTAATCAATGGCAATTGTTTGAATATTTTAATTGTTTGTAATTGTTCAGTTATTGTTTTTAATTCGATTCAATGTCTCGAAGATATTTTTATAAATTAGTTCGACTGAAATATACAAAAACTTATTGTCCAACTGAAATCATACGTCATTTATTATCGAATCATGGCATCTATCATCTGACTTTTGCAATCTGTTATAATGTTTTCATTAATATTTTTTTCTAAATAATTTGTTCATCGAAAACTTCCACCTGTCATCTGCCATCTATCATAGGTTATCTGCCATCTGTCAACTTTCATCTAATTGCTGTCATCTGCGATCAGTTTTAATCTGTCTGTGCAGATACAAGTAATTATTCTGCAATTATTTTTTTTTGTAGCATATTATTTATAAATTTTTCTAGACAAGTGACATGATTGTTTCATTTTTTTTATATAATCAGTAGCTTTATGAGAATGTATTGTTTGTTTTAGAAGTATATCGTACGTTTTATGTCATCTGTCAACTGTCAACGATCAACTATTAACGGACAACTGCCAACTGTCAAGTATCAACTCCCAACTGTTAACTATTAATTATTAACTGTCAACCATTAACTGTCAACTGTCAACTGAAACTGTCATCAGTCAACTATAAACTGTCAGCTGTTTCAACTTTCAATCATCACTGTCAACTGTTCTTAGTCACTAGAAACTATTATTGTCAACTGTCACTATGAACTATAACTACTAAAAAATAATTTTAGGCAAAAACATCAATACACTATTGATTTTATTCAACTGCAAAACAATTATTTTCGACAGTCAACTATTTATGTCAATTATCAATTGAAATTGTCTCATTCAACTGTTACCTTTAAAAGTTTAGAAGTTAAAATATTGAACTATTACTGTCAACCGTTACTATCAATTGTAACTGTTAAATGTTACTTTATCTGTCACTGTTAAATGTCTTCCATTACTGTACTAATAGTTAATATTGTCATATGCCTGTAAAATCTCCTTACATATGTCAATTCTCTACTATAAACTACGACTGTTGATTAACAACGGTCAACTATCAAATAACGACTGTCAATTTATAACTATCATCTTTGAACGGTGAACTGTCAACTGTCAACTATTAACGGTCATCTGTAAACTGCCAATTATCAACAGTCAACTGTCAACTTAAAATAAAATGTGCGCAATTCAGACGCAAAATAATGCCTTTTCAAGCAAAACATAGCCAAAATGGCAAATAATATTCTGCAAGATGATTCAACTGAAGAACTTCAAATGCAGCATTGGGCTGGAGTGGAAGAACATTCTGCTGAGTGAACTCCCCCCCGGATCTCTTACGTCAAAATTATAAGTACTTACATATTTTTATTTATCCATTTGTACAAATTTATTTATTGTAAGAGAAACGAAGCATTAAATACAATATACAATAACTGTCAACTGTCAACTGTCAACTGTCAACTGACAACTATCAACTGTCAACTATCTAATAACGACTGTCAATTTATAACTATCATCTTTGAGCGGTGAACTGACAACTATTAACGGTCATCTGTGAACTGCCAATTACTATTAAATCTTTTAAAAATAAACCTGATCACTTTCAATGGTTTACTGCTGACCTTAAACACATGCGCGATTGTATGCAATTAATACAAAATGATTATGTACTACATCCCTCCGAAAAGACCAAAGACTTAAGAGACAGCTATCGACGACTATATAACAATGCAATAAAAATAAACAAGGTAAAAGCGACAGAAAATTTTATCAATCAAAGTAGCAATAAATCCAAAGCTATGTGGTCCCTCATCAATAATGAAAGAAAGAATTCGCGTGATGCTATTGATACTAACATTACTTGTGATGAATTTAATTACTTTTTTGCTAATGTTGCCAGTAACATCCACGGGAAATTACCAATATCTCAAATTGAAAAAGCTACTCTACCCCAAATTGACCAGAATATTCAATTCGAGTTTAAAGAAACTACATATATTAAAGTAAGAGATGCAATGTGCAATATAAAACCTAGCAAATCTCGTGATATTTACGGTATTAATGCCGATCTAATCAAATACGTAAAAAACTCGCTAGTAATTCCGCTAACAAAGCTGATTAATAATATTATAAAATCTGGACAATTTCCCAGGGCTTTAAAACTTGCTAGAATCATACCAATTTTCAAAAATGGCAGTAAAAGAGTCTTAAACAACTATAGACCTATAGCGATTCTGCCCATACTTTCTAAAATTGTAGAAACAATTATTAAAGATCAAATACTAGACTACTTTGAAAGCAATAATCTATTTTATACTAGTCAATTTGGGTTTCGCCCTAAGCACTCAACAACGGACGCCCTAATTGAAATGTGTGAATATATTTTAGGTTGCTTTGAAAATAAAAAAAATTGTATGGGCTCCTTTGTTGATCTTAGCAAGGCGTTCGATTGTGTATCGCATGAGATTCTAGCTGAGAAACTTTTAAAATATAACTTTAGTAACCATAGTATGAATCTTATCAAATCCTATCTACAAAATAGAATACAAGTAGTTGATTGGGAAAAAAGAATATCGGAACCTCAGCCAATAATGAATGGTGTACCTCAAGGGTCTATTTTGGGCCCAATACTTTTTCCCATTTATATAAATGATTTACCCCAACATCTAGAGAATACACATGCCATTATTTTTGCTGATGATACCTCCGTTTTAAATATAGGTAACAATGAATTATGCGTGAACCAATTAAACGCACAAACTCTAAGAGATATCTCATCTTGGTGCAACAGCAATTTATTACACCTAAACGAGAGTAAAACCAAAACTATAAGTTTTAAAATTAATTCAAAAAGTGAAGACTCTGTTAAATTTCTCGGAGTGCATTTTAGTTCAAATCTAAATTGGAAAAGACATGGTAATGAAACTGCCAAAACTATCACTAAAAATATTTTCTGTCTGCGCAATCTATCGCGACAAGTTTCAACTCATGTATTAAGAACTGCTTATTTTTCTTTAGTTGAGTCTCATCTACGATACGGAGTCCTCATATGGGGTCACTCGGTAATAAGACATCGTCTATTTGGACTCCAAAGGCGTGCAATAAGAATTATTGCAAGTATCGGCTATATGGTGGAGTGCAGGGCTCATTTTATAAGGTTGAATATCTTAACCCTACCTTGCATATTCATTTTAGAATGTTTACTATATGTCAAAAAAAAGGCACATAAATTTAAAACTCACTGCCATCATAAGTACTCAACTAGGTGTAAGAGTAATATTTACCAAATGCAGTCGAGACTAAAAAAATCCAATACGGGAACTACATACTTCGGAATATTATTCTTTAATAAGTTACCTGAAAATGTCAGAAACCTTCCCCTTAAAAAATTTAAATTGGCAATTAAAAAGTTTCTCCTATCACAAGCGTTTTACTCCGTTGAAGAATTTATTAGTCATGATTTTAAAGATTTAATATATTGAAAGTGTTTTTATAGCATTGTGTATAGTCTCTAAATTTAGATTAGTTTTAATTATTTCTTTAATTTTAATGTGTACTATTTTAAGTTTTAATGTATGTGGTTGTATATGTGTGTGTGGGTATATGTATGCAGGTATACATGTATATAATTGCGATTTTTATATTAACTTTTATGTTGTCTATTCGATTTTATTTCTAGACTAATGTTTTTATTTTAATGTTCTATGTATTTATTTTATGTATAATGTAACATTCCCGGCTCTCAATTTTTGCGGGGCTGGGCGTGGGTTCAGTAAATGAAAAATCCGTTTTATAGAGTTGAACAAAGTGTATTAACAAATAACGAAAACAATATATAAACAATAACTTATGCTAGTAAGACTGAACAATGAAAATATTCCGAAACAAAACAAAATGAATTCGACAATGTCCATAACTAAACGTGGGCGCCACTCAGTAATAACGTACTGAGACGTATACGGGAACACAATAAATGTTTTTGTAGCTCTTCAGTATTGTAATAATTAAAGAAAAACTTATCTGCTTCAAAGTCGGCATGCACTCACTCAGCGTCTCTTGTTCCGACGGAGTCCAAGTGCGTTGTGCGGGACAGCGGGACGGAAACAACGTACGGTAGGACGGCAAGGCGACGAAAAATGGCTTCTTCGGGAATAATCACCGGGCTCCCATAAAGCGCTCACGGCTCAAAACTTCGGCAAGGACCTCGATCAATTAGCAGCACTTAATCTGTGCATGCTATCGGTAAATACCAAGCAAAATCGGCCAATCTGACTCCCGATTTAAATAACCAAAAACTCTGCCGCTCTTTGCGCGACCAAAACTCTCGCTGCTCTCCCTAACCTCAACAAAAACCGTCGCCCACGCCGCGTCGCGTTTTTCCTTTTTTCTACGCCGCCCTCGATCAAAACAATCTCCCGGTATATTTGAAAATAGCACTGCTACAATAATTCCATCAGTTTTTAAGCGTAAATTCTTGTCCTGCTATATTTATTTTAATGTTAGATTTTATTTATTATTTATGTTTTAAATTATTTAATTAAGCAACCTAGAAGTTAGCATTCTCTTGATATTCTGTATTGACTTGTGTAAACTGTTTTCTTGTAATTGCACGAATAAATAAATAAATAAATAAATAAATAAATCAACTGTCAACTGTCAACTGTCAACTGTCAACTGTCAACTGTCAACTGTCAACTGTCAACTGTCAACTGTCAACTGTCAACTGTCAACTGTCAACTGTCAACTGTCAACTGTCAACTGTCAACTGTCAACTGTCAACTGTCAACTGTCAACTGTTCCAGGATTTAAATATTTCTCATATAGATTATTAGAATTTTTTGAACATTTTTTTAAATATATTTTATTTCTCAAGTTCTTGAACTTTTAGCAGCTTAGTTTCTAGAATTTTGTTCTTTTAAATTTTGATAACATTTGCAACAATTACAAATATTCTCTGTTAAAATTTAATAATTCTTCTTCCAGTTTTCTAGAATTATCCTGAAATTTATCTTTTATATGGAGATTACTTTTTACAACTGTCAACTGTCAACTGTCAAAGTCGTTTATTATCTATAATCTATCATCTATTAAAGTATTTCGTAATTGGCAAGATATTTTTTTTAAATGTTTTTTGTGCAAAAACCTTCAAAGAATATTTAATGCGTTTTCGTTAGCAATCTGTAATCTATGATCTATCATAAATAGCCTCTCTCTATCTTGTAATATTTTTTCTGTCCTTTGTTTTAATCTTTTGTCTTCTACCTTGTGTCTTTTTGTTTTTTTCTTTATTCTCTACTTATTTTATCTGTCTTGATTTTAGTCATCTGCCATCTACCGTTCATCATTTGTCATCTGTCGTATATTATCTGTTATTTGACATCTGTCATTTGCCATCTGTCGACTGCAATTAAAAAAATTATTAGAAACAAAGTTTTATAATCGACGGAAATGTTTGCTCATAATGATTATATCGAAGTTTTTTTTTTAAACATCAGATTTCTCTCTTTTGTTTCCTTACTAAATGATTAAGCACAATCACTGGAAATTCCAGTAGTGATATATTTAAATCTTATTTATGATAATCCCGACTTTATGATTTTATTATTTTTGTTTTCAATTTTCTGTCTATGATTTTCAGTCTTCAGTTTGTCTTATTTATTCCATTTTTGATTTTTTTAAATCTTTTGCCTTCTGTCTTCGTGCATGTTACTTGTGTTTCATCTATTATTTCTTGTATTTTCTTTTTTATTTGTTATGCGATAGGTCTCGTTTGTGATTATAAAGTTGGATTTGAACCTGCGACTTGTAGTCATTTAGTCCAGTGCGCTACCAACTGCACACAGTAGTAGCCATCGTCAATTTTTTTTAAATACCAAATGCGTTGATTTATTTTAAACAAAAACCAATAAATTTAGAATGAATTTATTTAGTAGTAGTAGTGTTTGGCTATCGACCACGTGGTCCTTCCGCCGTGTGATTTGTGTAAATGAGCTTATTACTTTAAAGAATCGACCCCATCACTCTAAAGCACCATTAATTGTATCCCAATGGTTAATGGTACTGGTCACCCATCCAACTGCTGACCTGAATTAACATTGCTGCTAGTTCGATCATAATTGAATCGTCGTTTAGAATTTATTTATTTTCATTATATGATAAAAAATTTGTACAATCGGTAACCAATTAGAAAACTTTGCAGTCACTTAATCAGGTCTGAAATAAATTATAATTAATGATGGGAGTAATTAAACTGTACAGTGTTAATAAACGAGGTGACTTTATAAATTTTATAAGGGGGGGGGGGGGTTGTTTAAAAGAACCACCCCGAGTAATAAAGTAAGTAAGTAGAAACATTCAATCTATTTTAATCAACTTTGAAGCATCAGCATTCCATCAGTGGCGCAGGGATGGTGAGGGGTGGTGGGGGTGGGTTTACGCGCGGCGCACGAGTGGCGGAGGTGGAGGAGGCGGCGGGCGCACGGAATTACGATAGCGGAGTTTCACTTGTCTCCCGTTAATTGTATTAGTTGGTCTCTTCGTCGGGCCGCGCTTCCATCCGGCCAGCGCGAGTCTTGCAGGCGGCCGCCCCCGGAAAAACCGTCGGCGGCGCGCTCTGGCCGCCTGCGTTCATTTCAAAATGGCCGCCTGGGGTGTCGTCAACGTAATTACAAAATGAATTGTCCAATGGCGGGTTCTGCGTTACCATGACAGCGTTGATTAAAACAGGCGAATGTCTCCGAGAGTATCGCCATGGAAACTGCGCCGCACCGCCAGATGTCTCTGGAGACGGCGCTTTTGATCGCGCGCGCGGCCCTGCTTTACGACGCCTTTTTTTTATAGAGCGGAGCCCGTTTATTTCAGTTACGTGGGGGCGACGCCGCCCCTGCCGGTTCCCCCGCGCCGCCGCCACCGCGGTTCTCTTGATGGATGCGCCGCTTAATTATCTTCCACTCTCCGTGTCTCGCTACTACGTTTTTTTTTTTTTTTTTAATTTCATTTTATGTCGTTCCTTTGTTAACCGCTGATTGTGAAATGAGCTGCTTAATTAAATTTGTTTCTTTTTCATTTAAACTTTTAACTAGATTATAAATTACGCCAATGAATCTTCGGCTCGCCGCCGGACTTTTGTTGTCTTTTTTCATTAACGCCACGCAAACACATCGCCCGGGACTGATCGCCTAATTACACCTGACAAATTCACACCCCGGCAACAAGAAAACAATTGGATCATCAATATTCATCCACTACGGGCGATAACAAATTTTAAACCAAATCTTGATAAAGGTGTAAAGGCGATTAATAAGCCGGATTTCTGACAACGTGAATATTTTAACGGACCATTCATTACACGAAATTAAAATTAAATTAAACTATAAATATATGAATACATTACTAAAAAAAAAAAGGTGACGTGGCCATCATAGTACTTTCTCTATATATTTCTCGAAAACTATGAGTTTACGCAAAAAGATTATGCCTAAAAATTTGCTCAAATTTAGGCTCTTTACAATTACTTGTTATACAAATTTCATGTAACTCTTATAGTTTATTAACAGTAGGCAAAAAATTTAAGTTAAGAACATTATGAAAAACATGTTTTAATAAAACTTGTTCCCTTTAACTTTGGTTTGAAAAGTTATGTAATATTTTTTATATTTAGAAAGCCTCAGGTAGAAGTGCACTTTCGGTTTATGAATGATCACTAAAAGCTTTTCAGTTCCAGTTTTTTAAACATTAATAATTAGTTAAAACATGCTCAAAGTTTTGAGTAAAAATTCTGCCTAAGTAGCCAAGAATAAAGAAAAAATACATACATGCATAGTGAATCTTTTGATTGACTTAAGTTTTAAACATTCACTGACATATATACTAGAATCATTATCTACATTTTTTAATTTGATCGTCTTATTATCGCTTGATATATTAGACGAACGGAGAAATTAAATTGGATGGAAAATGTTTACGATCATCTAGATAGCCATTGTGAGTATTACAAACTTACGGATGATAAATGCACGCATTAATGAATATTACTGCACGAGCACGGAACATTTTCTATTCCATTCTATTTAAATGAGTGTACAGAAAGCGAGCCAGCACCTGTAAAATGATTGAGCGCTGAATCATTACTCTCTTCATACGCAACAATTAATCCCGACGAACGCGAACGTTTGTACTGGATGTTTACGCTGTATAATTTCTGCGATTTATTTCTGTTCGCATTAAATTGTCTAAATTTAAATTTGACGTGCGAATAACGTTCGCAGCGTTATCGTGGTCGTTAGCCCGATTGAAATCCGACCCTAATGGTCTGAGCCGGCGCCGTGGCCCCTCCTAACAAGTCGGAACGGCCGGGGGGGTGGCAGCGGCGGTGGCGGCGGCGACGGCGTCGCTGAGGTAATTGGATAAATATGCCGCCCGAAATTCGGGACAATCTGGAAACTCGAATTAGAGCAATTGAAACTAAGCTGCTGAATCGACTCTCTCGCCCGGCTGCCGAGTTCATTGGAGGTATTAAGAAACGCTCGTCAGGCCCTAAAGCCCTCTACGAAAACTTAAACTGAAACGCTTAAACGGTTCGGTTAAAATTTTTGTTCAGTCTGATTTAATATTGTTTCAACCTAACTTATAACTTAATTTATTCAGTATGTTGATGCTTAAATACTAGTATTATTAATCTATAAATATTCCAGGAAGACTAAGGACAAAAGATTAAAGACTAAAGACTAAAAACTAAAGACTAAAGACTAAATACTGAGGACTGAAGACTGAAGACTGAAAAATGAAGACTGAAGATTGAAGATTGAAGACTGAAGACTGAAGACTGAAGACTGAAGACTGAAGACTGAAGACTGAAGACTGAAGACTGAAGACTGAAGACTGAAGACTGAAGACTGAAGACTGAAGACTGAAGACTGAAGACTGAAGACTGAAGACTGAAGACTGAAGACTGAAGACTGAAGACTGAAGACTGAAGACTGAAGACTGAAGACTGAAGACTGAAGACTGAAGACTGAAGACTGAAGACTGAAGACTGAAGACTGAAGACTGAAGACTGAAGACTGAAGACTGAAGACTGAAGACTGAAGACTGAAGACTGAAGACTAAAGACTAGACTAAAAACTAGACACCTAACATCTTAATCCTTTCTGTCAGTTATTTTTGCTAAGGATTCAATTTTAAATGTACAGGTATAATTAGATTTAATAAACTTCATCATCTATCATCTACCAATGATCATTTGTTATGCATCTTCTATAATCTGTCTAATCGTCATTTATCATCTGTTTTCTCTGCTTATCATCTATTCACTGTCATTTGTTATTGCCAACGATTTATTATTAGCTACTTATCATGTATTATCCGTTAGTACATTTATTTGATCATCTGTCCATCTATCATCTTTCAACGGTCATTCATCATAGCCACAAATAAATTTATTATTAGACAAGCATCTCGTAATTAATTTATCTTCATATCTCTGTCATTTTTTATCTATCTTTTGTCATCTAACAACTGTCAAATCTTTCATCTACCATCTGCTTATCTGTCATCTATCATCTGTTGGTATGTTTATCTGAGCATCTGCTCCTGTGCCAACTCCTCATTATCATCTATCATTGTATGCAAACATTGTTTAAGTTAAGACCCAGAGAAGACTAAAAAACCTTCGCCTTTAAGTATTTAACCCATAACCTATAACCTTTAAGAAGATATTTTTAAAAATTAGAAATTTCGGAAAATTTAAAACATGTAAAAAAAATTTGGAAAATTAGAGAAACCTAAGAGATAGTTTTAGAAATTTGAAAGCTCTAGACTTTAAAAGCTTAAATTCTAGAACATTTCGAGCTTTCAAACAAACTAGAAAATTTTTGGACATATTTTCTAGAAGTTCTAAAACATTAAGAGAATTCTGAAAAGTTTTAACACTAAAATAGAGATATTTTACGAACAATAAGAAAACTAAGTGGTAAATAAAACTACTAGTTTTTGGGACGTTTTTTAGACATTTATTTTGATTCTAGTGTTTTAAAATATTAAGAACTTTCGGAAAAAATTCTTAAAAATGGATTTTGTTTGAGGATATTATAAATAAAAAACAAAAACTTTATCGTAATCTTAATCTTAATAATTTTAGATTGTATTACTTATAAATCGCAATTAGTCCTTTTAGAATATTTAAAATTTATCATGACATTGAGAGCTTTAAATTTTTAATTTAAAAATACAAAAACATTTCGTATATTTACAATTTACATCAAAAGTTTTTCGTATATTTATTATTAGTTAATTTTCTACAACGAACTTTAGAGTTAAAACTTTCAGAATTCTTTCAGAAGCTTTAAGAAAATTAGGAGATCTTAGGAGATTTTTTTTTATTTTAGAGATTTTTATTTAAAATTTTTAGATTCTAGTATTAGAAAGTTTCGGAAAATTTTTGAACTCAAAAATAGAGATTTTTAGGAAATCAGATAAAACTAAGAGGTATTTTTGGAGCTTTGAAATTTTTAGGGCTTTTGGAAAAAATTTTAAATTTAGGACAATTTTTGATTTCAAAAATTCTAAAATTCAAAAAATTCTAATAAGTTCGAAAAAGTGCAGACATAATTTAATTTATCTATCAATTGTCATCTATCATTTATCATCTATTGTCTGCAATCTGTCATTTATTGTTGCTGAAGATTCATTTATAGGAATCAGGAACTTTATCAAATGATAAATAAAACTATATTTTTATTTGTTAATAATTTGTTATATATATTTTATCATCACGTGTCATCTGTTAATGTATGTTAATTAGACAATCTGTTTATTCACCACCTTTAATCATCATTGTCATAAATTTATTTATTATTCTTTTTTAATTTATCCATATTCTTTCAATTGTCATCTATCCTATAATATCTGTCTTCTATAATTTTCCCTCTTCTTATCTGTCATCTAGTATTTATTATCTATCATCTAACATATGTTTATTTGTTATCTATGTTTATCTAGTCATCATCTGTACATAATCAGTTCTCTATCAATGCTAACCACTTATTTAACAATTAATGTGCTGTCATTTATCATCCATCATGTGATCTATCACCTATAATCTGTTTATTTGTAATGTGTCATCTGTTGGTATGTTTATTTGATCCTGTGTTTATCTGTCATCTTCCAACGATTCATTCATTATTGTCACATAATAATTTATTATTTTGCAGATATCTTTTAAACCATTCAAATTTTATCACTTGTCATCTATCTCCTGTTTTGGGTCATCTATAATCTATCTTCTGTTTTTCTGTCATCTATCATGTACCATCTGTTTATTTACCATCTATCATCATCAACATCATTATTAGTATGTTTAGCTCTTTATCTATCATCTGGCAATTTGAGAATCGGTTCTTCTCTTGTCTAATTAACGTCTATCTTCTTTTACCTGCCATTTGTCACATGGTATATGTTTATCTATCATCTATGATCTAAAATTTGTGTACATGTTATCTGCCATCTAACTGTAATCTATTATTAAGTTTAGCTGCTCATCTATGTCATCTGGATATTTTTTCATTTGCTCATCTATCATCTGTCATTATCAATGATTGATTTATTAATGTGTCGACATATTTTTATACATCTATCATCTGTCATTTAATATGCTTCTTCTGATATTTGTCATCTATCATCTGTCATCTATCGTATATAATCGAGTTATTTATCATGGATCATCTGTTGGTATTAGTATTGTGCATGAATCTCATATATTTATTTTTATTCATTTGTCCAGTCTCTGTTATCTGTCATCTCTAATTTGTTTTGTTTTTATCTATTAGCTATCATCTATCATCTGTTTATTTACTCATCTATCAACTGTTGATTGTTTAGCTGTGCGTATATCTTCTGGTTATTCTAGAATCTGCTCTTTTATTTCATATCTGTAATTTATCATCTATCTTCTGTTACCTATCATGTATCACCTGTTATCGATTTATCTATTACTTATATTGCATCTATAAATTTTTTTTGAATCTGCCACTTAACTTTAATCTGTTGTTAAATTTATCTGTTCATCTGTTATCTATATATTTCATCATCTGCTCTCAAATGTCACCCATCTGATCAACTATCATCTAGATATTTCGTCATCTGCTCATCTGTCATCTATCATTGCCAGTAATCATCTAGTATCTGTTATCTGTCATCTATTATCTATAATTTTTGATATCTGTTCATCTATCTTTTATATATTTTATCATCTGTTCAGCTATCATCTATCAATGCCAATAATCATCTAACATCTGTTTTCTGTAATCTATCATCTATATTTTTTGGTATCTGTTTATCTATCATCTAGATATTTCATCATTTGCTTAACTGTCATCTATCATTGCCAATAATTCTCTGTCATCTATCATCTATAATTTTTCATTTGTTTTTTATCATCTGATTATCTGTCATATATCATAGTCAATAATCATCTAACATTACAACATCTATCTATCTATCTGCCATCTATCATCTATAATTTTTTGGTTTCTCTTCATCTATCATCTGGATATTTCATTATCTGCTCATCTGTCATCTATCATTGGCAATAATCATATAACATCTGTTATCTGCCATCTATCATCTATAATTTCTTGGTATGTATTCATTTATCATCTTGATATTTCATCTAATTATCTGTCATCTATTATTGCCAATAATCTGTTATTTGTCAAATTTTGGACATCTGTTCATCTATGATCTAGATAATTTATCATTTGCTCAACTGTCATCTACCATTACCAAATATCATATAACATCTGTTATCTGCCATCTATCACCTATAATTTTTTGGTATCTTTTCATTTATCATCTGTATTATCTGTCATCTATCATTGCCAATAATAATCTAACAATATAAAATCTGTAATCTGCCATCATTCATCTATAATAATAATAATAATAATAATTTGTTGACATACGTTCATCTATCATCTAGATATTTCATCATTTGCTCAACTTTCATCTATCATCATTATTCATTATTAATAAGCTGGTATATTTATCTTTATCTATCGTTTTGTTATCTGTCATCTATCAACAACTATCTACTAAACTATTGACAGTTTACTGTTGATCAAATCTCAGCCAGAGATATTTTACCATCTGTTTTTTGTCATCTATCTATTCGAAATTCTGTTTATTTCTCATCTGTTTATTTATTAAAGTGTTCATCTGTCACTTTTGGTACGGCATCTGAAATTGCCAAGGGTTTATTTGTTACATGAGTTGATTTCTAATAAAGTCATTTATCATAAATCAACCGATCATCTGATTATCTGTCATCTGGCACTTTTATAGTTATCTTTTCATTTAACACTTATTTATTTAATAAATCTATCAATCCTTCATTATAACAAATTTAAACTTCATATATTAGTCAGTAAGTATATTTTGATTCATCTATCATCCGTCATTTATCATCTAACATTTGTCATCTGTTAAATGTCCGTATGTGTGTTGTATCATCTATTAATTGTTTAATTTATAAATTCATGTATTACTGTGTAGGTGTATTTTATATTGTAATTTATTGTAGATAAAGATAATAGTCGTGAGTTGACAAATGAACAGATGAACACATAGAGGACAGATGAACATAGGCTTCTGTTAATCTATTCCTCTTTTTGTTTATCTATTCATCCGTCATCTCCAAAGTGACTTGTTATTTATTAAAACGCACACATCTTTTTGTTTCACATATCATCTGTCATTTATTATTTGTTATTTGTCATCTATCATCTGTCATCTATTACTCAACTGCCGTCTCCTTTATTCAAGGATTTAGTTATCAGTACGATGCTATATTTTAATTTATCTACTGTTTGTTATGTTAATATTTTCTACTAATTCGATTGTAAAATCTCGCAACCTGAAAGAGAAATTTATTAAAACCATCTCTAAAAGTGAAAAAAATAATAACGAATTTAAACAGCTAAAACTAAAACGACTAGAAAACATTAGAACTCTTGATTTTTTCTTCAGTGAGTATAAAGAAGCTAGAAAAATCAGCTAAAACATAACAGAAAATAAAAAAGAAGAAATGTTTCTCGAGCTTTCGACTTGGTAGAAAATTGCTGAAATTATCTGGAAGAGAATGTTATTGAAAAATCTCTAAAAGAGTAAGAAACAATTGGAATGAAAAATGGAAAAATTACAAAAAATAGTAGAAATTTTTTTCATTTTGAAAGAAAGATTCTCTAAGAATAAAAAAATAATATAAATCAATAAATTGTGCAATTTTTTTTTGAGAAAAATCGAAAATTCTTGATTTAGTAGACAATTCCAAAATTGTGAAAGCCGACAAATCTAGAAACTGTGAAGAACAATCGCAGCCCGAAAGAGAAATATATTTAAAAATTCGAAAAAAATATTCAAAAACTATTAAGGAAAATTTTATAAAATATATAGAAGATATATCTAGAGAAGAAATTGTGCAGAGAATTTGGCTTATATGCCGTATATTATTCAAAAACTTTTAAATTGGTAAATTGGCAATTGGTTTTTTAATTCCATAAAAGTTAGAAACCCAAAAAGTCTATAAACTTAGAAAATTAGAAAGTGCAAAAATTCTTAAATTGGTAGAGGATTTAAAAATATCTGAAACCAGTTTTTTTTTGGAAAATTGTAGAACCCTTGAAGGAAACTTTATCTTGAAATTTAATTTCATTTAAAAATTTAAAATTCCCTAAAAATGGTATAATAAATTCTGAAAAAATATTGAAAAAAAATACTGAAAATTATTGAAGATACTCAAAGAAAACACTTGTAAATTTCTGACAAAGAAAAACTTTTGGAAAATTCTGTAAATATAGATACATTTTTAAAGAATTTCTGGGAGTATCTAAAATCTTTAAATCTTTAAATTTGTTGAAAATTTAAGCAAATCTGAAATTTAAATTGGTGAGCAGTTTCATTTTAAAGCTTTGAAGAAATACCTCGCAAACTAAACGAGAAACTCACTGAAACATTTTCCAAAAGTAGAAGAAAATATCCTGGAAATTAAATTAAATACATTCTTGGATCTTATCGGCGTTCACTTGGTGGTATATTTCAATAGTAAGAATAAAGAAAACACTTTTACTTGTTTTCTTTATTCTTAAATAGATTCTCGTTCTAATAATAGAAAATATTAAAACGATCAATTTGCATAAACTAAATGGAAAGAAAACAACATCCATTAATGTAAAACAAGAAATTGTGAAAAATAGTAGGGAAACGCTGGAAAATTCTAAAACTGGTTAAAAATGGTGGAAAATATTAAAATCATTGAAAAACAATCACTCAACCTGGAATGTCCAGAAGAGTAAGGAAAAACTGGATTGATTGCTGAAAAATATTAGAACAAGCGATGAAAAGTAAATGATAAATTTTTGGAAGAAAAAATAAATTTGCTTGTATGAAATAACGAAAAATTTTCAAAGATTTCTTTAAAAAAATCCGTAACTTTTTAAAATCCAAATTGTTGAGAAGAGACTTCAAAGCTTTTAACTTTGTAGCTTTGAAGAAAAATCTTGCAAACTCAAAATGAAACTTGGAGAGTATGAAGTTTTTTAATTAATTAATTTATCAACTTTTATTTATCTTCTATCATCTGTTATTTATCATCTGTCATCTGCCATTTGTCATCTGTTATCTGTTATCTGTTATCTGTTATCTGTTATCTGTTATCTGTTATCTATTATCTGTTATCTGTTATCTATTATCTGTTATCTGTGATCTGTCATCTGTCATTTGTCATCTGTCGTCTGTCGTCTGTCATCTGTCATCTGTCATCTGCCATCTGTTGTCTGTCATCTGTCATCTGTCATCTATTTGTTAGCCATCTACCATCATCATCATCATAATCACTCGTAAGTTTAGTTGTTTATCTATCATCTGGTAATTTGAGAATCGTTTCGTCTCTTGTATAATTATCACCTATCTTCTTTTACGTATCATTTGTCACATGTTATCTGTTTATCTATCATCTAACATCTAAAATATATACTATCTACCATCTAACTATTATCTGTTAAGTGTACGTGTTCATATATTTTTTAGATATATTATTATCTGCACATCTGTCATTATCAAGAATTCATTTTATAATTTGTTGACATAATTTTATTTAGTTATCATCTGTCATTTGTTAAGTATCATCTGTCATCTATTATCTATAATCGGTTTATTTATCTTGTGTCATCTTTTGGTATGTTTATTTAATCATATGTTCTTCTACCATCTTTCAACGGTCATTTAGTATTGTCACAGCTTCGTTTATTTTTGTGCATGAGTTTTTTAATACATTTATCTTTATTAATTTGTCATCTGGCCTCTGTTATCGGTCATCTCAAATTTGTTTTCTTTTTATCTGTTAATTTACCATCTATCATCTGTTGATATGTTTAGCTGCTCATCTATCATCTGGTTATTCTAGAATTGGCTTGTCTCTTATTTCATCATGCGTAGGTAAATATTTTTAATTATCTATTATCAGTAATTTATCATCTATCTTTCGTTCCTTTCAACTATTTATCTATCATATACCATCTATAATTTGTTTATTTATAATCTTCCGTTTAACTATAATATGTTGTTAAGCTTATCTGATCATCTATTGTCTAGATATTTCATTATCTTCTCAAGTTCCATCTATCATTATCAAGGATTCATTTATTTACATGCTGAATAATTTGTGTTTATCTTTCATCTGTTCGTCATTATCTATCTTCTGTTATCTAACATCAGTCATCTATCATCTATAATCTGTTTATTTAACATATGTCATCTGTTGATATATTTATTTGTTCATAGGTTATGTATCATCTACCATATTTCATCTATAATATGTTGATATATTTATGTCACCTATTATCTGTTTTCTACCATATATCTTCTAAAATTGACCATTTGTTTGTGTATGACAGTCCACAATTGTCAAAGATTAATTTATTAATTCCTTGATTTATCTATCATGTTATTTATCATCTAACATCTGTCATCTGTCATCAATTATAGATTGGTATGTTTATTTTTCATCTATTATCTAGATATTTCATCATCTGTTATCTATAATTATAAAGGATTCATTTAATAAAAAATGTGTTATATATTTGTATTTATTTATCATCTGTTATTTATCATCTGTTTTTTATTATATGTTATCTGCCATCTGTCATCTATCATCTATCATCTATAGTAGATTGGTAAGTTTATTTGTTATCTATTATCTAGATATTTCATCATATGTTGTCTATAATTAAAGATTATTATATTTATTCATCATCTGTTATTTATTATTTGTGTTTTGTTATCTGTCATCTATCATTTTTATACTGTCACCCACTATTGTTAATTATTTATTAATGTGCAAGCACGCTTTGATTTATCATCCAGCATCCGTTATGTGCCATCAATACAACATGTTATCTGTTATCTATCATCTATAATTTTTTAGTATCTGATTACCTATTACCTGTATATTTCATCATCCGCTCATCTATCATCTATCATTGCCAATAATCATCTAGCATCTGTTATCTGCCATCTATCATCTATAATTTTTTGGTATCTGTTCATCTATCATTTAGATATTTTATCATCTGCTCATCTATCATCTATCAATGCCCATAATCATCTAACATCTGTTATATGTCATCTATGATCTGTAATTTTTTTAATATCTGTTCATCATTATCTGGATATTTTGTCATTTGCTTAACTGTCATCTAACATTGACAATAATCATTTAGCATTTCGTATCTGTCATCTACCACCTATAATTTTTGGTATCTGATCATCTAGATATTTCATCATCTGTTCATCTGTCATCTATCATTGCCAATAATCATCAAGCATCTGTTATCTGTCATCTATCATCTATAATGTTTTGGTATCTGTTCATTTTTAATCTAGATATTTCATCATTTTCTCAACTGTCGTTTATCATAATTATTCATTATTAATAAGCTGGAATATTTGTCTTTATCTATCATTTTGTTATCTGTCATCTATCACCAATTATTCTGGCATCTGCCATCTATTACCTACTATCTATCATTTTCAGTCTGACACTTACCATGTGTCATCTATCACCTGTAATCTGTTTATTTGTAATGTGTGATTTGTACGTGTATGTGACTCATTTATAAATGTGTAGGTAAGTTAGATTCAACTATTATTAAACATCTATTATCTATAATCCAGAGTTTATCATCTGTTACCTGTAATCAAAAATCTATCATCTATTTATCTTCCACCTGCATTTTTTATTTACATATGTTCGTCTCTTGATTTATCATCTATTATTGATTTATTATTCTATTCATCTATCATCTGTAAGAAGGCAAAATACGAGGAGGAAGAAGATGAAGCTTTAAAGAAGGTCGATGAAGAGGAGGAGGAAATGAAGGATGAGGAGGACGAGGAAACACATAAAATGGGTACAATAATTTGCTTAAGTTTTCTCGAAATCTGTAAGAAATTGTAAATTAAATAAAAAGAAAAGAATAGTTCAAAAATTAACAAATAAATAAATTATCGCTTGTCATTGCCATTGATTCATTCATTAATGTGCTTGTTTATTTTTATTCAACTATCATCTGTCATTCTTCATCTATCATCTGTTATCTATTATTTATAATCTGCTGAATTATCATTTCTTATCAATACCAAGGAAATATTAATTTATTAATGTGTCATCTATTATCTGGTATTTATCATCTATCTTCTATTATTTTTCATCTACCAAGTTATTGTTTATTTGTTATTTGTCATCTGTTATCTGCGATTTAACATCTGTTATTTAAAATAATATATTAATTTGTCATATGCTTATAGTTTGAAGTTTTATTAAATTAACAACGTCTTCTGTCACTGCTCATCTATCATCTATCATTTATCATTGCTTCTTCTAATAATGTGCAGGTCTATTTTAATTTATCTATCATCTTTTATCTATTTTTTTAGTTACCTGTCATCTGTTGATATATTTATCTATCCATCTATCATCTTTGTGCAGTTGACAGTTGACAGCTGAAATTTAATGACTCACAATTGACAATTGTTAAATAGATAATTGAGAGTAAGCAGTTGGCAGTCAATGGATGATGGTTTATAGTTGAAATTTGACAGTTGACACTTGACACTTATTAAATTGATAATTGATGGTTGTTGGTTGATAATTGATGATATTCGACAGTCGATATTTAATAATTGACAGTTGGAATTTCATAGCTACAGTAAACTGTCAGCAGTTGTCAATTATTAAATAGATAATTGAAAGTAAGTTGACACTTAATAGATGAAATAGATAATTGAAGGCTGGTAGTTGACAGTCAATTGAAGATAGTCGATAATCGATATTTATTTATTTCACACATGACAGTTTAATGTTGAATATTTATTGATCTGTCATCTTTCAAATCTCAGTCAAAGATATCATACCATCTGCTATTTGCCATCTATCTATTCGATATTTTGTTTATCTCTCATCTGTTTATTTATTAAAGTGTTCATCAGTCAGTTTTGATTTGACATCTGAAATTGTCAAGGGTTCATTTATTATTTCGGTTGATTTATAAAAAAAAAGTCATGAATTGTCTATCTGTCATTTATCATCTATCTATATGATTTATCATTTGATATAACATCTGTTTCTATAATATATCTATTAATCTTATATATATATCTTATATAATCTGCCATTGAGAATTATTAATTTATTAATAAGTAAGCATGTATTGATCATCTATCATTTGTCATTTCTAATCTAACATCTGTCATATTTCAGTAGGTTATTTATTTTATAAATTCATGTATTACTGTTAACGGGCACTTTATATTTTGATTTTTTCTAAATAAAAATGACAGTTAGGAGATGGCAGATGAAAAGATGATCAAACAGAGGATAGATGAACACAGACTTCTGTTAATCTATTCTTCTATTTGTTTATCTGTCCATCTGTTATCTCCAGAGATTTTTTAAATTTATAATAACGCAGGTATCTTTTTGTTTCATGTATCAACTGTCATTCATTATTTGTTATCTGTCATATATCATGAATTATCTATTATTCAACAGTCGTCTCTTTCAAAGAGAAAATTGAAGGCTAAAGACTAAAGATTATGAAAGCCATAGCTTAAAGACTTCAAATGGATTTGGGCGAAGGAAAGATAAAAAATAAATAACTGAAAAACAAAAACTAGATGCTTAAGTTTAACGGAAGAGGAGAAACAAGAGATAAGAGAAGGAAGACTGAGACTTAATACCAGAAACTAACGAAATAGATGTAACAAAAGAAAAGAGGAGAAAAGCAGATACGTAATACTAAAGTTTAACGGCTAAATGTGTGTTTTTGAGTAAATATCGGGCATTAAAATATTTTCCTTTGTGCAGACAGTTTAGAGAACTAAAGATTGAAGATTAGAGACTAAAGATCAAAGTTTTAAAATCGCAGACTAAAGATTACAGATGGAACAGAGGAAACAAAAAATATAGAACAAAAATGAAAATAATCAGGATGGCAGAGACTGTTACTACGTAGATTTATGACTAATAAAACAAAAGTTAAAATTCAAGTGGGAAAGTTTTGATGTATAGCGGATATTTATTTATTTTTCTTTGGATAGGTAGTCCAAAGATCAAAAACTTAAAAGTAATGATTGAAGATTAAAGATTGTACACAGAAAAGGGTAAACGTAGTTTAAGAGAAGGAAAATGAAGACTTTACACTGAAAATTAACGACTAAATTTAAAGATGGATACTGCTTTGACTGTGGGAGTCGAAACCGTGCAACATTGTTCAACAATAAATTTGAAACTCTTTCAACTGTGTTATTTTATTTTAATTAGACATTAGATTTAGGCTAAATATTTGATGAATATTTATGGTATCTTTGATGTTGCCAAACTTAAGTTTATCAGTTGAATTGCTTGTATAAATCTATGACTAACTTATAGTATTGCACATTATTTGCAACAATATCTCGAATAAAATCTGCATAAAAGAGTAAATTACCGAACGCGTGCGTAAATACATTCACGAAGTGGACTCGAGTGTTCGAATTTTATTAATGCCATCTGTAATTACCATCTGCAGTTCAGTGGTTGTTCGAGCCAGACGAGAACTTCGGATAGATGTAAATCGTTTACGGCGTTTACAAAAAGACGATCCCCGAGACACGTACGCGTGATTTAGCCTGACGTTTATTGGGCCCCTTTTTTAATTGGCCGCGTAAATTATAATCGGGCGCCCCCATTTGGCCGTGAGGCGGTTGCGAAACGACGAATTATGAAGTCTTAATTAGTGCGAGCGAGAGGGCAGACCCGGGGGCGGTTTATGCCCGCCGCGATAATCTCCCGGCCCTAATTGGAATTTTATCTAAAGCGGCCCTTTTTGTGAATATACATATATATATGTATATAAATGTATGTATGAAACAACACGAGAAAAAAAAAATAACCAACGAGGTGAAACAAAACGTCCGGGTCCGTAATGGAATTTCAGCGGTGGCTGTTCATTAATCGGCGACTGATTTGTGCGAGCCGCATGTCCCCGTGGGAACGGTCGCCATCTGGACCACTCCAGAGACCTTCCTATCGCTAATTACAATCTAACCTAACAATACCACCGACGCTGCGCAATCATATTGATGGGTATGATTAATTTACTCCGATACTCAATTAACTGCCGTAATTTGTGATCTTCCGGTTCGATTCTACAAATGAAATATCCATGGCCTGATAAAGAGACGCCTGGTTAACAAGTTAAGAGAACGTGATGGACAGATGATGTCTGTTATGACACCGAAAATAGATTTTTTTAAAACTTAAATTTATTATTAACATCGGACGTAATAACGAACGTAATTGACGTATGAGAATTCAATATGTAATAATTGTCCGTTATAGTTATTACCCTTTTACAGGCACTGTTGGTAATTAAGTAATTATTATAATGGCGAGTCGTAACAAGAAATAAATTAGATACGAAATGAGAGTCCGATAAGTTCGCTTTTCGGTCACCTGCTGCGCGAGCTTCCTGTCGACGGCGTCCCAGGGATAGCCCGATATTTCTCCCATTTAAATGTTAATTAAATAAGGAGAGCGAAGAATTAAATTCGAACGTAATTATCGCGCCACCGACACAAAAGAAATTTATTCGCCGGCTTTAATGCGACACATCGAATTAATATTTATTGCGCGCCGTTTTCTAATTAACCGGGGTTTTGTTTGGACGCACCGTAATTAATTGATAATCGTGGTAATATGTAAAAAAAAAAGAATAAATACATAAAGATATTCATCGTGTAATTATTTAAATTGCTTGCCAATTAAATATTTAAGAAGAAAAATAATTAATTAATCAATATTCCTTAATTATAGTTTTTACCTCTGAGAAATCGTCGATTGTGTTGTAGTGATTGGAGGGTGTGATAGTGGCCACCCACCCACCCTACATATGCAATAGAACACAAGCCAAAACACTGATTTAAATGGTTTGAACATCATTAGCAATAATTTTACTATCGTGATCAAAAAATTAAATTTGTATAAAAGTGAAAATTTAAGTATGTGAACACAAGAGAGAATTTACTGTTGTTTTTAAGGACATTAAATCAGTGTATTAGTTTAGATTTTTGTGCATATGTAGGGTGGGTGGGTGGCCACTATCCTACCCTTCAACTTATAAAACTTACGAGCGTATTTTAATAAATGTATTTTTAAATATAAACAGTAAGATATTTGATTCATAAAATTAGTTTGAACTTTTATATAATTTCTTAATTAGTAATCACAGTTTATGTTTCGATAATTGGAGGGTGGGATAGTGGCCACCCACCCACCCTACATATGCAATGAAACTCAAACTATAATACTGGATTAAAATAATTTCAATACTAACATTAAATCTGCTGTCGTTATCAGGAAACAAATCGTGTGAAAAAGTAGAAGTGAAAAAATAAATGTAGGATGGGTGGGTGTCCTATATTACACCTTTTAATCTATAGTATACAAGTAGGTGATTTATTGATGAGGAATTTAATTTTAGACTGAGATGTTGTTATGGCGAAATTAAATGTGTGAAAACATAAAAGTAAGAAAATAAATTAAGGGTTTATTGGTGAACTCTATTATACCCTTTAATTTATGGGTGATTTATTAAATTAAAAATTTTAAAAATAGTGAAATGTGTATTCAAATAATTCAATCAATGTTTAACTTTATTTATATATTTGTTTATTCTACGAAACTACTTTTTTGTTATGATAAATTTCATTATTTCAAGGTAAAGCCTTGAAAACTCGACATATTTATGTTTTAATCTGCTATAACAAGATGATTTCTTATGAAATTTTTAAACTTGATAAATTTTCTATGTATTCGATTATAGATTATCAAAATCTAACAAGGCGTTTAGAAGATATTAATTTTTGAAAATTAAAATTCACATCGATCTATTTTAAGGCTTGAAAAATCGATATTTTGATGTTAGTAACTACTCTAAAAGAAAGATTTCTTATAATGTTTTTAAAGAATAATTAATTATATATGTTTTAAAATATAGATCATCAAAATACAGTAATGCTTTTAAAAGATGTTAATTTTTAAAAATTAAAAAACACATTTTTTAGCTGAATCCTAAAAAACTCATTTTTATCTATTAAACTTCTAAAATGAGAAGGTTTCGTATAGAATTTTAAAATTATAATACATTATCAATGTTTTGATCTATAGATTATTAAAATACAGTAATGGTTTAAAAAAATATTAATATTTAAAAATGAAAAAAAACATGTTCTTTGGTGAGTTCTAAAAAACTCATTTTTATCTATTAAACTTCTCGAATGGGAAAGTTTCCTGTAGAATTTTAGAACTATAATAAATTATCTATGTTTTAAATTATAGACCACCAAAATAAAGTAATGGTTTTAAAAGATATGATTTTTTTTAAATTAAATTACATATTTTTTGGTTAAATCCTTGAATGGTCGTCATTTTTATGTTTTCAGCTTTCGTAATAAAATGATTTTATATAATAGATTTAAACTTACTTATCAAAATACATTTTTGATACTTTGAGATACATATTATCAAAATTTAAAGACGCGTTTGAAAGATATTAATTTTTGAAAATTAAAATCCACATTTTTTTGGTTATAGCCTTGAAAAATCGTCATGTTTATGCTTTCAGCTTCTGTAACCATATGACTTTTTAAAGTACTTTTAAACTATGATAAATTGTCTATATTTTGAAATATAGATCGTAAAAATCTAACTACGCGTTTGTAAGATATTAATTTTTGAAATTTAAAATCTAAATTTTTTGATTAAAGGTTTGAAAAATTGTCATTGTTATTTTTTCAACTCTCGCATTTTAGAGTATTCTGTTATGATAAATTATCTATATTTTGAATTATAGCCCATCAAAATCTAACAACATGTTTGAGATATATTAATTTTTGAAAATTAAAATCCACATTTTTTGGTTAAAGCTTTAAAAAATCGTCAGTTTTATGCTTTCAACTTCTGCATCAAGATGATTTTGTATAGCACTTTTGATAAGTAAGTTATATTTTGAAATAAATGTCATAAAAATCTGAGGACGTGTTTAAAAGATATTAATTTTTAAAATTTAAAATCAAATTTTTTTTGTTAGAGATTTAAAAAATTGTCATTGTTTTGTTTTCACCTTTTGCAGCAATATAATCTTCATCGTATTTTTAAACTATGATAAATTATCTATATTTTGAATTATAGATCATCAAAATCTGACTTCGCGTTTGAGAGATATTAATTTTTGAAAATTAAAATCCAAGTTTTTTTTGATAAAGCCTTGAAAAGTCGCCATTTTTATGTTTTCAACTTCTCTTAGAAGATGATCATATATATTATTTTTAAAATATAAAAAAATGTCTATATTTTGAAATATATATTGTGAAAATCTTACAACGTGTTTAAAAGATATTAATTTTTGAAATTTAAAATCCACTTTTTTTTGTTAAAACCTTGAAAAATCGTCATTTTTATATTTTCAACTTTTGCAAAAAAGTGATTTTTTTAAAGCATATTTAAACTATGAAAAAATATTTATAATTTAAAATATGCGTCAACGTAACCTAACCACACGTTTGAAAGATATTAATTTTTGAAAATTAAAATTCATATTTTTTGGTTAAAGGTTTGAAGAATCATCATTTTTATGCTTTCAACTTCTTTAACGAGATGATTTTTAAATTATTTTTAAACTATGATAAATTAAATCACAGATTATCAAAATATAACGACGTGTTTGGAGATATTAATTTTTGAAAATTAAAATCAAAGTTTCATTTGGATAAAGGATTGAAAAATCGTAATTTTTATGTTTTCAACTTCTGCAAGAAGATGATTTTTTAAAGAACTTTTAAACTATGATAAATTTTCTATATTTTGAAATACAGATCATAAAAATCTAACCACACGTTTAAAAGATATTAATTTTTGAAATTTAAAATCCACATTTATTTGGTCAAATCCTTGAAAAATCGTCACTTTTATGTTTTCATCTTCTGTAACAAGATGATTTTTTAAAGTACTTTTAAACTATGGTAAAATGTCTATATTTTGAAATATAGATCATAAAAATCTAAGAACGTGTTTAAAAGATATTAATTTTCGAAATTTAAAATCTAAATTTAAGCTTTGAAAAATTGTCATTATTATGTTTTTGCCTTTTGGGGTAAGATTATTTTTACACTATTTTTAAACTATAATATATTATTTATATTTTACATCATAGATCATCAAAATTTAGCAACGGTTTTGAGAGCTATTAATTTTTGAATATTAAAATCCACATTTTTTGGCCAAATTCTTGATAAATCGTCATTTTTATGTTTTCATCTTTTGCAACAGGATAATTTTTTATAGTATTTTCAAACTATGATAAATTGTTTATATTTTAATATTTAGATTTAAAAAATTTAACGATGCGTTTAAAAGATATTAATAATTGAAAATTAAAATCCACATTTCTTTTAGTTAAAACCTTGAAAAATCGTCATTTTTATATTTGCAACTTTTGCACTAAATGAATTTTTAACTGATATTTAAACTATAAAAAATTGTTTATAATTTATCATATAGGTCAACAATATCTAATGACGCGTTTGAAAGATATTAATTTTTGAAATTTAAAATACACATTTTTTTGGTGAAATATTAGAAAAATCGTCATTTTTATGTTTTCAACCTTTGCAACAGCATACTTTTTCACACCATTTTTAAACTATAATAAATTGTTTATATTTTGAATTTTAAATTTTAAAAATCTAACGACTCATTTAAGAGATATTAATTATTGAAAATTAAAATTCACATTTTTTTAGTTAAAACCTTGAAAAATTGTAATTTTTATATTTGCAACTTCTGCACCTAATGAATTTTTAACGGACATTTAAACTATGAAAAATTGTTTATAATTTAAGATATAGGTCAACAAAATTTAATGACGCGTTTGACAGATATTAATTTTTGAAATTTAAAATACACAATTTTTTGGCCAAAACTTTGAAAAATCGTCATTTTTATGTTTTCAACGTATGCAACAGAATAATTTTTACAGTATTTTTAAACTATGATAGATTGTTTATATTCTGAATTTTAGATCTTAAAAATCTAACGACTCGTTTAAAAGATATTAATTATTGAAGACTAAAATCCACATTTTTTAAGTTAAAACCTTGAAAAAATCGTAATTTTTATATTTCCAACTTTTGCACCAAATGAATTTTTAACGGGGATTTAAATTATGAAAAATTGTTTATAATTTAACATATAGGTCAACAAAATCTAATGACGCGTTTGAAAGATAATAATATTTGAAAATTAAAATGCACATTTTTTTTTGGTTAATTTGTTGTCACTTTCATTAAACCAAACGTGATAATAATAATAATAATAAATAATAAAGTGGAACTAAAGTGTATACGTAGAATTTGTAGGTGTCCTTCATTAAAACCTCTATACAATAAAACACACTTAAGTTTTTTATTGACTAAAAATGTAATTCTAATTATATATATTTTTTTCCATCGTATTTTACTTCTTTTATTATATTTTTTTTCCTCGAGTGAAATCGCCGTTTATGTTATGATAACTGGAGGGTGGGATAGTGGCCACCCACCCACCCTACATATTTTATAAAACTCAAACTACAACACTGGATTTAAAATGTCTTAACTTTAACAGTAAATTTTCTGTCATTTTTATAAAACCAAAGATGTAATAATGCAGAACTAAAAATGTACTTGTATAGTTGGTGGCCTATATCTTACCCTTTAACTTATAAAACACACTTCAGTTTTCTATTGACTGAAAATTTCCTTCCAATTATTTGTTTATTTAAATTATTTAATCAATATTTTACTTCTTTTATTATATTTTTTACCTCTGAGAAATCGTCGATTATGTTGTAGTGACTGGAGGGTGGGATAGTGGCCACCCACCCACCCTACATATGCAATAAAACACAAGCTAAATCACTGATTTAATGTTTTAAACATCAGAAATAACTTTATTGTCGTGATTAAAAAACTAAATTTGTAGAAAAGTGAAAATTTAAGCAGGTGAATACAGGAGAGAATTTACTGTTGCTTTTAAAGACATTAAATCAGTGTATTAGTTTAGATTTGTTTATATATGTAGGGTGGGTGGGTGGCCACTATCCTACCCTCCAAATTATAAAACATACGAGCGTATTTTAACAAATGTTTTTTTAAACTTAAATCGTAATGTATTTGCTTCATAAAATTAGTTTAAATCTTTATACAATTTCTTAATTAGTAATAGAGTGAAAATTATGATAACTGGAGGATGGGATAGTGGCCACCCACCCACCCTACATATGCAATGAAACTAAAGCTAAAACTCTGGTATAAAATGTATTAAATATAATCGTAAATTTGTTGACGTTTTCATAAAACAAAATGTGTGATTATATAAAAGTTAATATGTACTTGCAGGGTGGGTGGATGGTCACTACCATACCCTCTAATGAATAAAACATAAATAAGTTTCCTATTGCCTGAAAATTTAATTCTAATCATGTGTGTATTTACCTTTTTTTAGTCAATATCCATTATTTTAATTATATTTAATTTTCTTTCGGGAATTCGTTGTTTATGTTTCGATAATTGGAGGGTGGGATAGTGGCCACCCACCCACCCTACATATACAACAAAACACACACTAAAACACCGATTTAAATTGTTTTAACATAAACAGTAGATTTGCTAACCTTTTCAGAAAAGCAAACTTCTATAAAAGTGAATATTTAAGATTTTTTAATTTTTCAATTCAATGTAAAGTGACAACTAGAAAAAAGCTGATTATTGGCGTTCAATTTTTTATAATTCTTTAAGCTTATGTTTATATTTTGACATTTTATAAAAGTTTTGAATATAGTTTGGTCGTCACGATAGTAAAGTTGCTGTTGAAGTAAAAAAATAAAATAAATCAGTATTTTAGCTTAAATTTCATTACATATGTAGGGTGGGTGGGTGGCCACTATCCCACCCTCTAATTAATTACACATACGAGCGTATTTTAATGAATGTATTTATATATATAAATATACTGAGTTAATTAATTAGTTTTAATTTTTATACAATTTTTTTATCAGTAATCATAGTTAATGTTATGATACCTGGAGGGTGGGATAGTGGCCACCCACACACCCTACATATGTAATAAAACATAAGCTAAAACACTGATTTAAGTGGTATTAACACCAACAGAGACTTAGCTATCATTTTCAAAAAACTAAACTTCTTTAAAAGTGTAAATTTTGATTATGTGGATAAAACACAAATGCTACTGTTGATGTTAAAAACATTAAATTAGTATTTTACTTTCGATTTCATTGTATATGTAGGGTGGGTGGGTGGCCACTATCCCACCCTCCAATTAATAAATCATACGAGCGTATTTTACTGATTGCATATTTAAATATAAATAAATTTCTACTTGATTTCTTAAACTAACTCTTTTATGCAATTTATACCTTAATTATTACCATTTATGAAATGATAATTGGAGGGTGTGATAGTGGCCACCCAACCCACCCTACATATACGGTAAAACACAAGTTGAAACATTGATTTAAATTATTTGAACATCAACAATAATTTTGCTGTTGTTTTCAGATAATCGAATTAGTGTGAAAGTGAAATTTAAAAAATGTGAACACGGCAGAAAAGTTACTGATGATGTTATGGACATTAAATCAGTGTTTTAGTTTAGATTTCATTGTATATGTAGGGTGGGCGGGTGGCCTCTATTCCACCCTCCAACCCGTAAAACATATTCATCAGATGTATTGAATGAATATTAAATTATAATAACAAATGTCTACAAATGAATTCTTTGTTCTTCTTGCTTATAATATATTCACAAAATAATATATAAATTAATGAACCACTACACGAATTTATACAGCAAGTTCACTGGTTTCTAATGATCTTCCACTCAAACTCATATCCATTCACTATCAGGTAAAACATGTTGGCAGTTTCTGAATTCTTCATTTGTAATACATTTGAGCAAATATGCTATTTTTGACCCTTTTTTGGAAGATATAATTGACATTAGTCTGTTATTTTAACAGTTTTGGGAGACAATTTTTAATTTCCCATCTTAATTCGGGTTTGAATTGTTTTCGTTTCATTAGTGGATGAAAATTAGTATTCTTTTTTTGATAAGAATAGTAATAAATATGATTATAATTAATGAATACTAATCTCTGTAAATTCTTTGCAATGATTGTATTATAATTTATGAAAATATTGATTTATATGCAAATAAACGTAGATTATCTATAAAGTGTTTGCTAGATAAATGATATTTGTATTGTAATTCGGCGTGTTTCTATTAATGAAAGGATAATGGTTTCTCGTTATCGGCGCGTGGGGATCTGTAGGCCTGGGGGCGCGCTGCTCTTTTTATTATAATTTTCCACGGACAAAATCCGCCGGATTCGGCTCCGGTAATGACTCCGATAATATTCCCCCCTTCCTCCACCAACAACCCACACACACACACACACACAGACAAAAAAACACCACGTCGCACTGATTGAAGTCCATAATAAAGTGCGTGCAGATATGATCTGAACTTAATACCGCAATTCATTACGATTTCCATAAAGTGAACGTCGGTGCGGGCGCTCCCCCGATTCCCAGGGGTCCTCCTGGTGACAGATCCACCACCACCACCACCACCGACGCAGGGCATACGGGAACGGCGAGAAAGCGCAGAACAAATATTATTACTCAACGGGGATCATCAGATCGGATCAAAGGACATATGTGTCGGATTACACGGTTTAGTGTCTGTTGTCCGGCCGTGGATGTTCGGGAAGGGTGGCCTCTTTAAAACGCCACCGATAAAAATGACGGCGGCTTATCGGGGCTGCGGGATCGGAGCACACACAATCTGTACCATCTGAATGGGAGAACGAGGCAGAGGGGGACGGATAGACTCCTGCCAAGATCCACTTACAAAAGGTCGATTTTAATTTTGTCAACGGGGAACGGGTTCCAACTAAATCATCTCGAACAGCTTAATCTCTATTTATTAAATTGTTGAACGCCAGAACACGGCTTGCCGTGTCACAACCGAGATATCTGAGCAGATAAAAAGAATTACGTCACACGTTTAACGACTTAATTAATCACTAGGGTTTCTACCTTCATTACGACGACGAATAAATTACCATTCAGACCTTTTGGATCACCTTTGATTCCAATTAACGGTTGTTGCGAATTTTATCGGTTACAGTCATCCATTATTAAAGTCAAGCTGTGCTCGTTGTAACTTATTATCTTTATAATATTTTATTATATCGTATTGTACTGTCTCGTGCTGGTAATTACTATAACTGGCAATCTAAATCATACTAATACTCACAGTAATACGAATGAATATATGCTTATACCACTAATGTCAAAGAAGGTCTCAATCTCATGATAAGTCACTTGACGATCTTGTTACATCAATTCACGTTCAACAAATTTTGAAGCTAAGAGAATTTTTCATATGACTAATTGCAATTATCGTAAAATCGAAGCTTATAGTTTGCAGTCTTGCCATTTTATCTACAGTTAATTTACGACTATTATTTTTTGTCATGTTAAAAACACATATACTTTAATTATTTCAACAAGTTTTGAAGGTCATAATAGAGATGGTATCATTTTTACAATTTTTCAAATCACCAGTTGCAATTCTTATGAAATGAAGTTTATTGTTTGTAGTCTTGCCATTTTGTCTATAGTTGTCTATTGATTATTATTTTTTTACATGTTAGAAATACACATATTTCAATTGTTTTAACGAGTTTCCAAAGTCATAATAGTGATGATATCATTTTTAGAATTTTTTTAATCACCAGTTGCAAATTTTGTTAAATGAAGTTTATTGTTTGTAGCCTTGCCATTTTGTCTACAGTTGTCTTAGGACTATTATTTTCTCTTATGTTAGAAATACACATATTTAAATTGCTTCAACTAGTTTTCAAGGTCATAATAGTGATGATATCATTTCTAGAATCTTTTTAATCACCAGTTGCAAATTTTGTTAAATGAAGTTCATTGTTTGTAGCCTTGCAATTTTGTCTACAGTTATCTTATAACTATTATTTTCTGATATGTTAGAAATACACATACTTTAATTATTTTAACGAGTTTTTAAGGTCATAATAGTGATGATATCATTTTTAGAATGATTTTAATCACCAGTTGCAAATTTTGTTAAATAAAGTTTATTGTTTGTAGTCCTGCTATTTTGTCTACAGTTGTCTTATGACTATTATTTTCTGACATGTTAGAAATACACATATTTCAATTGTTTTAACGAGTTTCCAAAGTCATAATAGTGATGATATCATTTTTAGAATTATTTTAATCACCAGTTGCAAATTTTGTTAAATGAAGTTTATTGTTTGTAGCTTTGCCATTTTGTTTACAGTTATCTTATCACTATTATTTTCTGACATGTTACAAATACACATATTTCAATTGTTTTAACGAGTTTCCAAAGTTATAATAGTGATGATATCATTTTTAGAATTATTGTAATCACCAGTTGCAAATTTTATTAAATGAAGTTTATTGTTTGTAGTCTTGCCATTTTGTCTACAGCTCTCTTATGACTATTATTTTCTGACATGTAAGAAATACACATATTTCAATTGTTTTAACGAGTTTCCAAAGTCATAATAGTATTGATATCATTTTTAGAATTTTTTTAATCACCAGTTGCAAATTTTATTAAATGAAGTTTATTGTTTGTAGTCCTGCCATTTTGTCTACAGCTCTCTTATGACTATTATTTTCAGACATGTTAGAAATACACATATTTCAATTGTTTTAACGAGTTTCCAAAGTCATAATAAGGATGATATTATTTTTAGAATTATTTTAATCACCAGTTGCAAATTTTATTAAATGAAGTTTATTGTTTGTAGCCTTGCCATTTTGTCTACAGTTGTCTTATGACTATTATTTTCTGACATGTTAGAAATACACATATTTCAATTGTTTCAACGTGTCTCCAAAGTCATAATAGTGATGATATCATTTTTAGAATTATTTTAATCACCAGTTGCAAATTTTGTTAAATGATGTTTATTGTTTGTAGCCTTGCCATTTTGTCTACAGTTATCTTATGACTATTATTTCCTAACATGTTAGGAATACCCATATTTTAGTTGTTTTAACGAGTTTCCAAAGTTATAATAGTGATGATATCATTTTTAGAATTTTTTTAATCACCAGTTGCAAATTATCTTAAATGAAGTTTGTTGTTTGTAGTCTTGCCACTTTGTCTATAGTTGTCTTATGATTATTATTTTTTGGCATATTAGAAATACATATATTTTAATTTTTACTACGAGCTTTAAAGGTCATAATAGGGAGAATATCATTTTTTAAATTTTTATAATCATCAGTTGCACATTTTATTAAATCAAATGTATTGTTTGTAGTCCTGCCATTTTGTCTACAGTTATCTTATGACTATAATTTTTTGACATGTTAGAAATACATATATTTTAATTGTTCTAGCGAGTTTTCAAGGTCATAGTAGAGATGATTTAATTTTTAGAATTTTTCCAATCACCAATAGCAATTTTCGTTAAATAAAATTTACAGTTTGCAATGTTGCCATTTTGTCTCCAGTTGAGTTACAACTATTATTTTTTGACATGTTAGAACTACATATATTTTAACAGTTTCAACAAGTTTTGAAGATCGTAATACATATAATATCATTTTTATAACTTTTCCAATCACCTGTTGAAATTTTCATTAAATAAAGTTTACAGTTTGCAGTGCTACCATTTTATCTACAATATAGTTATTACTATTATTTATTGACATATTAGAAATACATATATACTAAGCGTTTTAGCAAGTTTGAAAGGTCTTAATAGAGATGATTTCATTTTTAGAATTTTTCTAATCACTAATTGCAAATTTTGTTAAATGAAGTTTATAGTTTGTAGCCTTGCCATTTTGTTTACAGTTAATTTATGATCATTAACTTTTGACATATTAAAAATACATATATTTTAATTGATTTAACAAGTTTCTAAAGTCATAATATGGATGATTTAATTTTTAGAATTTTTCCAATCACCAATTGCAATTTTCGTTGAATAAAACTTACAGTTTGCAGTGTTGCCATTTTGTCTCCAGTTGAGTTACGACTATTACTTTTTGACACGTTAGAACTACATATATTTAAACAGTTTCAACAAGTTTTGAAGATCGTAATACATATAATATCATTTATAGAACTTTTCGAATCACCTGTTGAAATTTTCATAAAATAAAGTTTACAGTTTGCAGTGCTACCATTTTATCTACAATATACTTATTACTACTTTTTATTGACATATTATAAATACATATATACCAAGCGTTTTAGGAAGTTTTAAAGGTCATAATAGGGATGATATCATTTTTAGAATTTTTTTAATCAAGAGTTGCAAATTTTGTTAAATTGAGTTTATTGTTTGTAATTTCCAGTGTTGCCATTTTGTCTACAGCTGAGTTATGTCTATTATTTTTTGTTGTATTAAAAACAAAATAATTTTTAATATTTTAACGAATTTTAAAACTAAAATTTTCTCAAAATGTTCAGAATATTGTCAGAAACAATTAAAAATTCACAAAAGAAAAACACAATCAATGTGGAATATTTAACAATTGAAGTTTCTAAAAGGAAATGTCTTCAAAATACTTGAAAAATTAATTGAAAGATCCTTAAAAGTTGTTTTTTTTTTAAAGCAAAACTAAATTAAAAATGTTTATTCTGTTTTTAAACAAGTAGAATTTTGTTCTGAAAGAAATGAAGATTAATTACAAATGTCTAAAAATTGTTTATTGGTTTCTAACAAAAAATTTTAAATTTTCTTTAAGTGATTATAAGTTTATAAAAAATAAATGAAAATTACAAAAAAAGTATTCAGAATTTTAAAAAAATCAATTTTCTGAAATTTTTTGGGAATATCAGAACCAATTGAATTTTTTTTAAAAACGAAAACATTAGAATGTAATTAAATACAATTGAAAAATTCTTAAGAACAAATGAAAATTTCTAAAAAATGGTAATTGAATCTTTTGAAATATATTTTCTTACTACAAAACTTTCACTAAATTAGAAATATCTATTGTGATTTTAAGCAGTTGGAATTTTGTTTTGAAACAAGTAAAGATTTCTTGCAATTTCTAAAAGTTGTTTTCTGGTTTCTCAAAATAATTAGAATTTTATCAAAAAGCTAAAAATATTTTAGATTTGGCCAAGGCAAATTAAAAATATCTATTTTGTTTTTAAGCAATTGAAATTTTGGTTTGAAACAAATAATGATTTCTTAAGAATTTCTAAAACTTACTTTTTGGTTTCCCAAATCAAATAAAAATGTTTTCAAAATTAAAAAAAACGTTTCTAACAAAAATTTTAAATCTACAGTAAAAATTTAAAAAAGAATAAATTTTCTTAAATTTTTTCGATCATTATTAGGAACAATTGAAAATTTCACAACACAACCTTTTTTCTTTGGACAATTTCATAATCGGAATCTACTAGCCAAAATATAGAATATAATCAGAAACAATTGAAAAATTCTTAGAAACACCTGAAAATTTCTAAGAAAAAAATTTAAATTAGTGACATTATTATATTTTTAATTTCTCAAAATGTAACTACAAGCAGTTTAAATATTTTTACAAACACCTGAAACTGTCTTTAAAAAATTTTAATTTTATCAAATTTACTTTACGAAAAAAATTTTTTTTAAAACAATTTTTAAAAAATCTCAAAACAATAACAAACGTTAAATGATTATTATTCATTAGGAAAAAGGACTAATTCTGTATTAATTTGAAATAATCTTTTAATCAGAATCAATTTTAAATTACTTTAAAAAAAATAAAATTTATCTTAAAACAACTGAAATTTTATCAGAAGCAATTTGTTTATTTATTTATCTAATCTTTATCTATCATTATTTACATTAATATAAATATATAATTATACTAACAATGTAAGCAAATGGAACCTCAAATACAGTAGAAAATAATAATATAAAATAATTTTCTTGAAACAATTTAAATTTTATTATAAACAATTAAAAAACAGTTGAAAAATCTTGAATTTTTGTTTCGTTGTTAAAACAATGTTTTAAATTTTTAATTATCTCAAAACAATTGAAATTTTATCAAGAACAATTGGAAAAAAATCCCAAGGTGAAGACAGGGGGAAGAAAATCTAGAAGGAGCAAAAAATAACATTACATTGTATCTAATATTAATTATGTATTTATTTGTAGTTTCTTTTTTTGCAATAAATAAACCTATTCTATAAAAAAAAAGTTTTTAAAAATAGTTGATTATTTATAAAAACAATCTCCTTAAAACAATTGGAATTTTACAGAAATAATTAAAAATTAGAAAGATAAAAACGGTTAAAAAATTTCCAAATTAATTTCAATTCTCTCAAAACTAATGGAATTTTAATAAAAACAATTAAAAATCTCAATTCACCAATAACATAAAACATTAAAATTTTCTAAAAAAACACAATTGGAATTTTATTAGAAGCAATTAAAAATTTCATACAGTTGCAATTTTATTTGAGAAATTTAATAACTCTTAAAATTGGAACCAAACAATTTTCTTAAAATAATTTCAATTTTCTTTTCAGAAACATTTGAAAAATTTTTCAAAACAGCTATTTATTTTTAATTGTTGTTTAGTTGTTAAGTAGTTTAGATGAGTTTGTTTTTTTTATTTTTATATATTTATTTCTCTCAATGTTGATTTATTTTGTATTTTTTTCTAAATGTACATAGGGTGAATCTCGTCAATAAAGTTATTATTGGGATCGAGTGGTTCTGTCCACAGGGGGGCGTGTAGCGTCTTATAGGTGCCCTAGCCGGGGCTAGCTTGCTAGCCCTGGTTAGGTGTCACCCTAGCTTCTCCGCCCCCAAGACCGGCATGCGTACCATCATTGGTATAACCTACCTGAGGTGATCCTGTTTCTGCAGAACATGCCGGATCTAGAGGAGTAAACCTCGACTAAAAATCCGTAATCCAAGGTGTCAATCGTACCGTGCCGAGGGATGGATGGCCACGCGTCAGTTGGTCTCATACGGTGTCCTCCGGATACCTGGCGAACTCCGGTTGCATTTAGCCTTGCTGCAGTATGGGAGCACTGCTGCAGTCGACCTTTATTTCTGCCCTACTCGTGGGAATCTCATGGGAACTCTTAACAAAAACTCTTTAGAGGAGTCAACCTCTCTAAAAAATGACGCGGCGTCTGGGAACACGCGAAGCTCTCAATCTGTTAATAAAGAAGCGTCGGCACCTTTGCCTCGCTTCTTCATTGTTAAGAGGAGTGAAGAAGCAAATTTTGATAAGGTGAATCCGTTTGCCATATCAAAATTCATTCAGCAAAATATTGGAAAAACCGGTGTTGTAAAAAAAAATTAGAGAGGGGCTTATGATACAGGTATTAACGGATAAACAATCCTGTAGAATGCTCAGAATGGATAAGTTCTTAGATTATGATGTAGAAGTAAGTGTGCATAAATCTTTGAACTATTCCAAGGGGATAATTTACTGCAGAGACCTTATCACATGCAGCGATGAGGAAATCTTGGACAATTTAAAATCGCAAAATGTAATCGAGATTCGAAGAATCAAGACGAAACGTGAGGGACAATTGGTTAACACACCTTCAATTGTGTTAACTTTTAACACAACTGTCTTACCTAAAAGGATTAATGTTGCGTTCTACCACATTGAGGTAAGGCAGTACATCCCTAGTGTGTTACGTTGCTTCCGCTGCCAGAAGATTGGACACACCTCGGCGAGATGTGTCAGTCCTGCGATTTGCTCATGTGGCAAACCAGTACATGAGGGTACGGAGTGTACGGAGCCATTTACTTGCGTAAATTGTGCTGGAAATCACTCTGCGAGGTTCAGGGACTGTCCGTCTCTGATATTGGAACGATCCATACAGGAGTTGAGAACAGTGGAAAAAATAACTTATTTTGAAGCAAAAAAGAGATTGTCAGTCCCAAAACCCCCAGTACCATCAGTTTCGTATGCACAAGCAACAACAAGAGAATTTAAAATAGAAAATATATTAACGGAACTTACACCAGTATTAAAGCAGATTGTCACTCAAACTGTCAAGAATGCTATAGGTGATATAATAAACAGTGTAGGAGAAAAATCAGAAGTAAAAGGAACAAGAGTGCCTGCAGATGTACAAACATCTGCAAAACAAGCAAACACTTCAAAAGGAACTCCTGTTTCGGGAGTTCCAGTTTCCTACTCCCAACCGGAGAAGGAAATCATTGCTCTGACGGCCGTTTCGGCGGACGCCAGAACAATTTTCAAAGCTCCCTCAGAGGAGGGAAGAACCGCCTCTGTTAAGAGGCAACAGTCACTCTCCGAGTCGGAGAGTGAAAAACAAGCGTTGACCCAGCAGGCCAAGCGGCCTGTTGGATGGCCCAAAGGGAAGGCCAGAAAAGTTAAGGCCAATACCTCTGGGTCAGATAACAGACCAGCGAATTCGGACTCCGGTTCTCAGCACCGGAAAATGTCATTTTAATTTGTCAATGAAGTCTTTGTGTTGTCTAAAATTTTAGCTTGTTGATCGTATTACTGTCTTTGTCATAATTTTTATTCATTTTAAAAGAGTTGGAACAAATAGTCCAGTGGAATTGTCGTGGTTGCATATCGCATATCGGCGAACTGAAGATCATTCTGCGCAAATACAATCCTTTCTGTGTGTGCCTACAGGAAACCCTCTTTAAACCAGAACAACAGTTCTCGTTAAGGGGCTACAACATCCTTAGGGAAGACGTGGCCCCACGCCATCGATCAAGGGGGGGAGTAGGCATACTTATACGGGAAGGATGTATTTATACGCAAATAGCACTAAGAACTGATCTTCAGACCGTTGCCTGTGTGATCAAAGCGCCGATAGATCTCACGATATGCAACATTTACCTCCCAGATGGCAATTGGGAGCGTAACCAGATAGTCGATCTGATAAGGCAATTACCTGGACCATATCTATTGCTGGGAGATTTTAATGCACACAGTCCGTTATGGGGTTCCTCTCGCCTCGACATCAGAGGCAAATACATCGAGGAAGTGCTCGATATCACGGGAGGAGTTCTCTTAAATAACGGACTGCCAACGCATTTTAACGCTTCAAACGGTGCATTCTCAGCAATAGATCTAGCAATATCTTCGCCCACTCTCGCCACGCGTCTACAGTGGCAGGCCCTCGAAGACCTACACGGAAGCGATCACTTCCCGATCGTCTTATCATCTAACATTCCGAGGGCCATACAACGCAGACCCAGGCGCTGGCGCCTGGATCTAGCGGAGTGGGATAAGTTCCGTAGCAAAGTCACGTTATTTGACAATTCCGAAGATATTGGTTCCACTCTACATGACATAAATCTCAGCATTACTCAAGCAGCAGAAAAGTCTATACCACGTACCTCTGGCTCGACTAGTAAATCCTCCGTTCCATGGTGGAACGTTGAGGTTAGTCGAGTTATCGCAGAGAAGAAACGGGCGTTTAACATCTATAAACGAAATCCTACGCAAGAAAATCTTATCGTTTTTAAACGAAAGCGGGCCGTCGCCCGCCGCAAGATTTTAGAGTCGAAAAACGACTCTTGGAAGAACTACGTGAATTCAATGAAGAGTGACACGTCAGTCACGGAAGTCTGGAGAAAGGTACAAGCTATCCGCGGACAAAGGCTACCGTCTATCATAGGCCTTTGTGATGGAGGCAACACAATCACGGAGCCTCGTGATGTAGCGGAGGCATTAGCTGTACATTTCTCCAGCGCCAGTAGTTCTTCCAATTATAATCCCGAATTCTTGCGTAGGAAAGGTGAACTAGAAGCTCCACTAGACTTTAACACAGATTCGGATCTTAATTACAATCATCCATTTTCAATGGATGAGTTCGAGGAGGCACTTAGGTTTAGCAATGACTCCTCTCCTGGCCCGGATAATATCCCCTACAAAATGATAGAAAATCTGCAACACGAATCAAAAACCCATATCCTGTCTTTGTTTAATTGGATATGGGAGAAAGGGGAATATCCGGAGCAATGGAGAGAAGCAATTATTGTGCCTCTTCTCAAGACTGGAAAAGATCCGAATCGTGCTTCTAGTTATCGCCCGGTTTCGTTGACTTGCTGCTTGAGTAAAATTCTTGAAAAAATGGTCAATAGCCGACTGGTATGGATTCTCGAGTCGCGAGAACTGATCGTACCCTACCAGTCAGGATTTAGGAAACGTCATTCCACTATTGACCATCTGGTCCGTTTAGAGAATGCCATTCAAAACGCTTTTCTAGAGAGAAAACACCTAGTCGCGGTGTTTTTCGATCTAGAAAAAGCTTATGATATGACATGGCGTCATGGCATTCTTGGGAAGTTGCATCGGTGGGGACTGAGAGGCCGTCTGCCTTTATTCATCCAGTCCTTCTTATCGCACCGAAGTTTTCGAGTACGTGTAGGAGATTTTGTCTCCTCTCTCCACGTACAAGAAAACGGTATACCGCAGGGCTCTACCATTAGCGTAACCCTTTTCTCTATTGCGGTAAATGATATTGCAACTTCCGTTAGTACCCCAGTGAATACGTGCCTGTATGTCGACGACCTCGCAATCTACATGGCCGGAGATACCATCCCGGCTATATGTAGAGAGCTGCAGAGGAACATTGATAACATCGTTCGAGACGCTGGCTCGTGTGGTTTTCGGTTTTCAGAGACAAAGATGGCATGTGTCCATTTTTGTCGTCTGAGAAAGCCACACAGGGAGCCTAGTCTAAATATTAATGGTTCTGTTATTCAATGTGTCGACAGTTATCGATTTCTAGGACTAATTTTCGACAGGACTCTGTCATTCCGTCCCCACATTAATGACCTTGCTACAAGGTGTAAGAAGGCACTTAATCTAATTAGGTGCCTTTCTAACATTAATTGGGGTGCGAGCAGAGAGGTTTTGCTGCGGCTGTATCAGGCTCTGGTTCTGTCCAGGCTTGATTACGGGTGCGCAGTATATTCCGCTGCTCGTAATTCGTGGTTGCAAGTCCTAGATTCGATACATTATGCAGGCATTAGATACGCTACAGGAGCTTTTAGGACCACACCAGTGAATAGTCTCTGCTGTGATGCCGGGTTACTACCGCTGAGGTACAGACGTCTTCGGTTCGCTTTGCGATACGAAGCGTCTGTACGTAGTAACCCGAAACACATCAACTTTGAATCTTTTAACAAAGCAGAGACTTATCGTAAATACGCCTTGCGACCGTCAGTCACAAGGCCGGTGTGTGTCCGAGCGCGCGAGTTCCGCAAGAGTCTAGAGTTCCATTTGCCCGAAATACAGCCGGTGGGTGTGTGCGAGGTGTCGCCATGGTTGATCCCTGCACGACACATAGCCCTAGAGTTGCTTGAACACCAGAAGCAACAAACGACGCCGGCAATTTTTCGGGTGAAATTATTGGAACTCTTGAATAAATACACAGACTCTTGCTGCATATATACGGATGGATCTAAGACCGACATTGGAGTAGGAGCAGCCTTTGTGGTTGACTCCACTCCGCACTCGTGGTCGTTGGATCCTCTGTCCTCCGTATATACTGCTGAACTATACGCAATACTGAAAGCGCTCCACTACTGCGATACGTCTAGCAGTAGTACATTCCTCGTTATCTCTGATTCACTCTCTTCCCTAGAAAGTATAGCCGATAGCCAAAGTATTGATCCGCTCGTACAGAACATACTTTCTGTTCTGTACAATCTGCATCTCAATGGCAAAAATGTTGTCTTCGTCTGGGTGCCATCTCATGTCGGCATTGAAGGCAACGAGATTGCAGACAGAGCTGCCCGTCAGGCAGCTCTCGCGGATCATGTTGACTACGCCATGTGTCGGCCTGACGATGTCAAGGTCGGCGTTACGGCGTTAGTCAACAAAGCGTGGCAAAGGGAATGGGAGAGCCTCGAGAGTAAGCTTAAAGCTGTAAAACTCTCTGTGACAGCATGGAAGTCACCGGTTAAACTCAACAGGAGACAGGAGGTCGCTCTGACCCGCCTTAGAATGGGTCACACTAACTTGACCCATTCTCATCTCCTAACCGGTGACGAAGCACCCACATGCGATACATGTCACAGCCCTCTAACGGTGAGGCATATAATCGAGGAATGTGCAGCCTACACAGGTCAACGTGTACGGCTGAAGCTCCAAGGAAATGTAGCGTACGATTTAAGCAATTCTGTTTTGTCGGTAGAAACTGTCGTTGCCTTTCTGCAAGCGACAGAACTTCTACGCAGAATTTAGGGGTACTGTAAGGACCAGTTTACTGTGCTGAGCAGTTTTTAATTTGTTGTGCATCGTCTTTTCACGTTAATTTATTATCTATGTTAATTTATTCTGTGAACGTCCGCCTCGCCTAGTTGGCCTTTTACACCAACTAGGTCGAGTGATTTTATCGTTTTTGTTTTGTATTGTTTTTGCTGTCGGGCACTTTACACCCGACAACGGTTTTATCGATTTTATCTAGCTTTAAGTTTTATCTTAGTGTCTAGTTATAAGTTTTTACCTGTGTGTAGTCCCTTCACCATGTTGACTCTTTACACCAACTTGGTGGAGTTGTTTTTATCATTGATTTTATCGCATTCGTTTGTATTGCTTTTGTTGTCGGGCACTTTACACCCGACAACGGTTTTATCGATTTTATCTAGTTTTAAGTTTTATCTATATGTCTAGTTTTAAGTTTTAATCTGTGTGTCGTTCCTCCACCATGTTGGCTTTTTACACCAACTTGGTGGATGTGTTCTGTCCGTCTCGCCTAGCTGGCCTAGGTCGAGTGATTTTAAACTTTTTGTCTCTAATCATTATTTTAATTTATATGTTAATTTATTTTGTGAATGTCCGTCTCGTCTAGTTGGATTTTTACACCAACTAGGTCGAGTGATTTTATTATTTTTGTTTGTATTGTTCCTCTGCTGTCGGGCTATTTACACCCGACAGCGGTTTTATTTATATATGTTAATTTATTATGTGTTCGTCCGTCTCGCTTAGTTGGCATTTTACACCAACTAGGTAGAGTGATTTTAGTATTTTTGTTTGTATTGTTCCCTCGGTGTCAGGCCATTTACACCCGACATTGGTTTTATTTCTATGTGTTAATTTATTTTGTGTTCGTCCGTCTCGCCTAGTTGGCATTTTACACCAACTAGGCGAGTATTATTATTATAACTAAACCTGAAAAAAAAAAAAAAAGAGAATAGCGGCTAATGGCCCTAGTTGTCGATGCCGCTCAAAAAAAAAAAAAAAAAAAAAAAAAAAAAAGTTATTATTATTTCCTCAAAATTAGAGGAAATTTATCAAAAACAATTGAACATTTCTTAAAACAAACAATTTAATGAATCTTTCAAAATAGAGTTAAAATTTTCTAAAATTAATATTTCATAAGAAAGAATTAAAATTGTAATTTTATAAGATAAATTTCTTCGCCTGAAGAAGACACAGTGTGTCGAAACAATTGTCGCGAACAGCAAAATAAATATTTGAAAGTGTTATCGTACTTTGCGTTTGCCTAAAAGTGTTTTTGCTGATTTCCTCAAATACATAATTCATTTTATAGATTACAATTTTTAAATTCTGAAAGAATTTTTCTAAAATGCACACTTGCACTTACATATTTTCTGCTCAATAAATTATCAAATTTACCTAACGCACTTTTAACCTATCACAATAAAAATTATTTTGGCATTACGTATCGTCAACCTACCCCAATCAATAATTAATTTACCTGGTATTATCCTGATCTGTCTTTAAAAAGAATTAAACATTTACCTAGCGTACTCTTGACCTACCTCAATAGTCTAGACATTAACGAAGGTCGAGAGTACGCTTGGTCAAGATGTAATTTATTGTGGTAGGTCAAGAGTACGCTAGGTTAATGCATAGGAAATCGTTGGCTTAAGTAATGGTTTAGTGAGGTAGGTGAAGAGTGCGCTGGATAGAAGCAAAAAAATTGTGAAATGATGGTAGAAAAATGTAGCTGATAATAAATTTAGAAAAAAAAAACAATTGGTCATCGTTAGAAATACAGATTGTAAAGATTGAAGATAAAAGTTGTAATTTCTTAATGAATTGAAAAAAACTGATTGAATTTGGACATTTTGTTAGAAATAATTAAATCGGTTAAAAATTATATGTTTTTTCATGTGAATTAATACAAAAAAATGAGGTTATTCAAAACGTATATCCACATAAAAACGAAAATACAAATTAAACAGATTGAATCGAAAAATTCACTATGTTTTTTTGCCACAAATAATTATTGTGAAAATATTGTATAACGTGTAGACAGAGTTATATAAATCTAAGCAAGAAAACACGACTTGAGTTTTGACTTTTGTATATTAAAGTTGTAAATAACTAAGAATTTCAAAAATGTGTCTTTATTTTCACTACAATTGTTTCGCAAATGTATTGCTTCTTCAGGTGAATGAAAGTTTACAATAAAATTGAGTTTTGACGCTTTATCGTCAAAATCAAGTATGGATTACCATGAAGTAACTATCGCAACCATTATTTTTAATAAACAAATTAGAAAAAATGTAATTTCTTAATGAATAGACAAGAAAAAATTAATTTGAATGGAGCTATGCTAAAAAATTATTTGCAAATACTAAAATTTTTCAAAATAAAAATGACATAGAAGAGAATATTGCATAATAATCAAAATACAAATATTTTGATAATCAAATATTTATTCAAGAATACTCAAGCTACATTTTATTTATTGGAGGGAAGGCTAGATGTCACCCACCCACCCTACAAATATATTTTAAATATTATTACTCTTACTGCTTAACTTACCGGAAAACTATACTTTAAATAACGGAAACGTAGTATTAAAAGATAAATAAAATTTTTAAACATATATATGATTGGTGAGTAGCCTCTAACCCACCCTCCACATATTTTAATATAAACGAAGCTTCATTAAAATAATTGTAATTGAAGAGAATATTTATGTAGTTGATAAAATATAAATCTTCTGTAATCAAATATTTAATAAGTAAATCTTTGGCGTATGTTTTACTGGTTGGAGGGTGGGTCAGAGGCCACCCACCCACCCTACATATGCATTTTAACTCTCATCACAATCACTGCTTTAGTTTCCTGCAAATTTAAACCAAACTAGTGTTAATGTTTTCGAAAAATTTAAACCTAACGTTTTAGCTTAAGTTTAAATATTTATATATAGTTTTTATCTTAAAATCTTCAAAATTAAAAAAAGTACTAAGTTTAATTTTTATAAATGCAAATTTTATATTAAGAAGAAATATATTAATTAAATAATTATTTAATAAAGTTTAAAATATTTTCTCTTATTTGGAGAAGGTGGATTAAAGGACACCCACCCTACATAATATTTTATATTTTATTTCTGTTACTAATTTATTTACCTAAATATTTAAGGGTGGATGAGTAGCATGTAATCTACCTTCCAATTCATAAAATATATGTGAGAGTTTTTAGTTTAAGATTAAATAATGAAGACTTTTGCATGATTTATCCAATAATATTTACTTATAAAACTATTATTTTAATTGAAAAACTCTCACTTACGTTTTACTGATTGGAGGGTGGGTTAGAGGCCACCCACTCACCCTACATATACATAGAATTTTAAGCTATGAATTCACTTTAATATTTCTGAATGCTAACACTCAAAAACTGTTTTATTTTTCTGAAATTAAAAACGGAAATTGTGTTAGAATTAACAATGTATATGTAGGGTGGATGGGTGGCCTCTAATCCACCCTCCAATCAGTAAAACATAAGCGAGGGTTTTAATGAGTGTAAAATTAAATAATAACAGTTCGCATAATTGAAAAAATTAAACGAAATATTTACGTTTTTTTTAAATTATAATTATAAATACCTTTTGCTTACATTTATACAAATTGAAGGGTGGGATAGTGGCCACCCATTTACTCTACATAAAATTTTAAGCCATTGTTTTCTTAATTCCTCAATAAATAAAATACGAAAAAGCTTCGTTTTTCAATTGTGCAAAAATTTTTATTAATTCAATTTACACTAATTTAAACCCTCGCTTATGTTTTACTAATTGGAGGGTGGGATAGAGACCACCCACCAACCCTACATATACATAAAATTTTAAGCTACGATTTTATTTTATAATTCCTGAATATTAACACTCAAAAACTGTCTTTTTTCTCTGAAACTAAAAACGGTAATTGTGTTAGAGTTAACAATGTTTATGTAGGGTGGGTGGGTGGCCTCTAACCCACCCTCCAAGCAGTAAAACATAAGCGAGGGTTTTAATGAATGTAAAATTAAATAATAACAGTTTTCGCACAATTGAAAAAATTAAACGAAATATTTACGTTTTTTAAATTATAATTATAAATACCTTTTGCTTATATTAATAGTAATTAAAGGGTGGGATAGTGACCACCCATTTACTCTACATAAACTTTTAAGCCATTGTTTTCTTAATTCCTCAATAAATAAAATACGAAAAAGCTTCGTTTTTCAATTGTGCAAAATTTTTTGTTAATTAAATTTACACTCATTAAAACCCTCGCTTATGTTTTACTAATTGGAGGGTGGGATAGAGGCCACCCACCCACCCTGCATATACATAGAATTTTAAATTACGATTTTACTTTATAATTCCTGAATATTAACATTCAAAAACTGTCTTTTTTTTCTGAAACTAAAAACGGAAATTGTGTTGGAGTTAACAATGTTTATGTAGGGTGGGTGGGTGGCCTCTAACCCACCCTCCAATCAGTAAAACATAAGCGAGGGTTTTAATGAGTGTAAAATTATAATAAAAGTTTTCGCACAATTAAAAAACATAAACAAAATATTTTCGTATTTTTTAATTATAATTATAAATACTTTTTGCTTAAATTTTTAGTAATTGAATGGTGGGATAGTGGCCACCCATTTACTGTATATAAAATTTGAAGCCTTTTTTTCTCAATTCCTCAATATTAACACTAAATTTGATATCAATTTTTGCAATTAAAACAAAGAAATGCGGTTTGGTTGCTAATTTAGTTATAGGATGGATGGGCGTTCTAAAGTTCATTATTCAATAAGCTAAATAATATTGAGGAAAACACGTGTTTTTATAATTATTCGTTAATTTTCTACAACGTAAAGAATTTTAATACATTTTTTATCAATAAGCTAAAGTTTTACTCATAAATTTCTGAATATAAGATTATATCTACTATCATATTTTTTTACTAATTGTACTTTAGTTACCAATTTATCTATAGAATGGGTGGGCAGCCCCTAATATACCTTCTTATTAATAGAATCTACCTGAGAGTTTTAATTGGTGTAAAATAAAATACTGAAGACTTTTACATAATTTATTTAATAACATTTGCTTTTAAAACTATTTTTTTTAAATTGAATAACCCTCGCCTATGTTTTACAGATTGGAGGGTGGGTTAGAGGCCACCCACCCACCCTACATATACATATAATTTTAAGCTACGATTTCACTTTAAAATTCCTAAATATAAACCATCAAAAGCTGTCTTATTTTTCTGAAACTAAAAACGCAAATTGTGTTAGAGTTAATAATGTATATGTAGGGTGGGTGGCCTCTATCCCACCCTCCAATCAGTAAAACATAAGCGAGGGTTTTAATGAGTGTAAAATTAAATAATAAAAGTTTTCGTACGATTAAAAAACTTAAACGAAATATTTACGTATTTTTAAATTATAATTAAATATTTTTTGCTTAAATTTATAAAAATTGAAGGGTGGGATTGTGGCCACCCACTTACTCTATATAAAATTTTAGCCATATTTTTTTCAATATTACCAGAAAATTTGATGCCAATTTTTGAAATTAAAACAAGAAACTGTAGTTTTGTTGCTAATTTTATGTTTTAGTAAATAATAATAAATTCCTCATTTTTACGATAAAAACTACTATCGCATTTTTTTTAAATTGTGTTTCAGTTACCAATTTATCTGTAGAATAGGTGGGCAGCCTCTAATATACCTTCTTATTAATAGAATCTACCTGAGAGTTTTAATTAGTGTAAAATAAATTAGTGAAGTCTTTTGCATGATTTATTCAAAAACATTTACTTTTAAAACTATTTTTTATTAAGAAACCCTCGCTTATGTTTTACTGATTGGAGTGTGGGTTAGAGGCCACCCACCCACCCTACATACACATATAATATAAGCTACGATTTCACTTTAATATTTCTAAATATTAACACTCAAAAACTGTATTTTTCTGTAATTAAAAACGGAAATTGTGTTAGAGTTAGGAATGCATATGTAGGATGGATGGGTGGCCTCTAACCCACCCTCCAATCAGTACAACATAAGCGAGGGTTTTAATGAGTGTAAAATTAAATAATAAACGTTTTCACAGCATTCAAAAACTTAAACTAAACGAAATATTTTTGTATTTTTTAAATTATAATTATAAATACTTTTTGCTTAAATTTATAGTAATTAGAGGGTGGAATAGTGACCACCCGTTTACTCTACATAACTCTAACCCACCCTCCAATCAGTAGATCATACGCGAGGGTTTGAATGATTGCACATTTGAGTAATAAAAGTTTTTGCACAATTAAAGTATTGTTTCATTTAAAACAATTCCTGTTCTAAAATTGTTTTCTCAACTCGTAAACATTAACATTAAATTTGATGGAAATTTTTGGAATTAAAAACAAAAACAAGTGATTTGGTTGCTAATTTAGTTATAGGATGGGTGGTGTTTTATAATTCACTATTCAATAAGCTAAAATTTTACTTATAAATTCCTCAATATTAAGATTAAAACTACTATCGTATGTATTATAAATTGTACTTTAGTTACAAATTTTTCAGTAGGGTGGGTGGGCAGCTTGTAATATACCTCTTTATTAATAGAATTATTTATCTGTAGAGTGGGTGGGCAACCTCTAATATACCTTGTTATTAATAGAATCTACCTGAAAGTTTTAATTAGTGCAAAATAAAATATTGAAGACTTTTGCATGATTTATTCAATAACATTTACTTATAAAACTATTTTTTTTAATTGAAGAACCGTTGCTTATGTTTTACTGATTGGAGGGTGGGATAGAGGCCACCCACCCACCCTACATATGCATTGCTAATTCTAACACAATTTCCGTTTATAGTTTCCGAAAAACCGTTTTTGAGTGTTAATATTTAAGGATTTCAAAGTGAAATCCTAGCTTAAAATTATATGTATATGTAGGCTTATGTTTTACTGATTGGAGGGTGTGTTAGAGGCCACCCACCCACCCTACATATACATAGAATTTTAAGCTATGAATTCACTTAAAAATCCCTAAATATTAACACTCAAAAACGGTTTAATTTTTCTGAAACTATAAACGGAAATTGTGTTAGAAATAGCAATGTATATGTAGGGTGGGTGGGTGGCCTCTAACCCACCCTCCAATCAGTAAAACATAAGCGAGGGTTTTAATGAGTGTAAAATTAAATATTAAAAATTTTCACAGCATTAAATATTTTTTGCTTAATATTATAGTAATTAAAGAGTGAAATAGTGGTCACCTATTTACTATTCATAACTCTAACCCACCCTCCAATCAGAAGATCATAAGGTTTTGCACGATTAAAGTATTTTTCCATTTAAAACAATTTCTGTGCGAATATTGTTTCCTCAATTCCTCAATATTAAGACTAAATTTGATAGCAATTTTTGAAATAAAAACAAAAACAAGTGATTTTGTTGCTAATTTAGTTGTAAAGTGGGTGGGTGTTCTATATTTCACTATTCAATAAGCCAAAGTTTTAATTATAAATTCCCTAATGTCAAGAATAAAACTACTATCTTATTTGTTATAAATTGTGCTTAAGTCACGAATCTATCAGTAGAGTGGGTGGGCAACCACTAATATACCTTCTTATTAATATAATCTACCTGGGAGTTTTAATTAGTATAAATGAAAATAGTGAAGACCTTTGCATGATTTATTCAATAACATTTACTTATAAAACTATTTTTTTAATTGGAAAACCCTCGCTTATGTTTTACTGATTGGAGGATGGGTTAGAGGCCACCCACCCACCCTACATATGCACATAATTTTAAACTACGAATTCACTTTAATATTTCTGAATATTAACACTCAAAAACTGTATTATTTTTCTGAAACTAAAAATGGAAATTGTGTTAGAGTCAACAATGTATATGTAGGGTGGGTGGGTGGCCTCTATCCCACCCTCCAATCAGTAAAACATAAGCGAGGGTTTTAATGAGTGTAAAATTAAATAATAAAAGTTTTCGCACGATTAAAATTTAAACAAAATATTTACGATTTTTTTAATTATAAAAATTATATTGAAGGGTGGGATAGTGACCACCCATTTACTCTACATAAACTTTTAAGCCATTGTTTTCTTAATTCCTCAATAAATCAAATACGAAAAAGCTTCGTTTTTCAATTGTGCAAAATGTTTTATTAATTAAATTTACACTCATTAAAACCCTCGCTTATGTTTTACTAATTGGAGGGTGGGATAGAGATTGGACATATACATAAAATTTTAAGCTACGATTTTACTTTATAATTCCTGAATATTAACACTCAAAAACTGTCTTTTTTTTCTGAAACTAAAAACGGAACTTGTGTTAGAGTTAACAATGTTTATGTAGGGTGGGTGGGTGGCCTCTAACCCACCCTCCAATCAGTAAAACATAAGCGAGGGTTTTACTGAGTGTACAATTAAATAATAAAAGTTTTCGCACAATTAAAAAACTTAAACGAAATACTTTTAAAACTATTTTTTTTAACTGAAAAAACTTCGTTTATGATTAAGAAATTGGAGGTTTCAATTTTCAATTATTTAATTGTGCACTCATTAAAACCCTCGCGTATGTTCTACTGATTGGAGGGTGGGTTAGAGGCCACCCACCCACCCTACATATACATATAATTTTAAGGTACGATTTCACTTTAAAATTTTTAAAATTAACACTCAAATTACTGTCGTGTATTTTTTTAAACATAAACGGAAATTGTGTTTGTAATAGCTACGTATATGTAGGGTGGGTGGGTGGCCTCTAACCCACCCTCCAATCAGTAAAACATAAGCGAGGGTTTTACTGAGTGCAAATTTTAATAATACACGTTTTTGCACAATTGAAGTATTTTTTCATTCAAAGCCATTAGTGTACTAATATGTATTATATTTGTTGAGAGTTTTATTGTATGAAAAATTTAAAATAATGACTGTATCTTGATTTTTTCTAAAAGTTTCATACAATTAAAAATTTCTTACTAAAAATGTAATTCTTCTATTATAATTAGACGATTAATCAATATAGTTTTAATCATGTTTGTACAACTAAGAGAAATACAGAGTGATAATAATGTCTAATTATGAAGTATGTATATATTTGTGTGAAGATGGAGGTAATTAAGTGTATGGGCCGGTGGGCTCCGCGTTGGGCGCCATTAATCCAAAAACCGTGGCTTTACATTAAACCGTCAGTTTTATTTTTGCGTTTTGCATGTTGTGCATGCGACAACAACGAAGCGAAACGCGCGCGATAAATCCGTAACGGTCCAATAAAATATTTTATAAAATGGACGCGCGCCGATAAAACCGAATAAAATAATTTAATTTTAAAACGCGGCGGCCGTTTCGCGTTAGCGTTATCGCGGCATAATTATAATTTTTGCGCCGGCGGTTATCGATAAAATTAATTCCGCATCTCGGTGGCGCATTAATAAAACGAATTTCCAAAAAGTAATTAACGATAAATCACAAAAAGCCGTGCGACCGATGTGCGTGTGTACCGTATACATGTATGTGTGTGTGTACGAATAAATGCACATGTGTGTTCATGTATGCGTAATCAATCCATCAAAAAATAATAAAACACCGAAAATCAACTACAGCAAAAACGCATCAAAGCGAAAATAATAAATAACAGAAACATATTGGCATAGGCCACTAAAAACTCGATAATGAGATTTGGCTTTCGGCCGCGAGGGGGAATAGTAGGCGTGGTTTGTATGGGCCAATTAAATGGCGGGAAAATGCGAGGGGCGTGGTGTACTGGTACGGCGTGTACGCCTATTGTCATGTCGGTGCTTGTAAAACTGGTTAGTGAAACTCTAACTCTGAACAAGTTAACACATGCTGTCGAGTGCGTGTTGCATACAAACAATATCACATGTACAGCGTATTGTTCTACGTAACGTAATCGGTTGTGTAAATACTTTTATATTTTAACTGCGCTTGTATGATTGATGGACTGGATTTACGTTCGTTTGTTTTGAATTGAAACAAAACAATAATCGCAGAAAATTAAAAATCGAAAAGCGCGCGATCCGCCGGTTGACGCGCGATGGTCATTTTATGGCCTTAAGTGCTGCGTTACTGAACCAAGGGAATTGGTTCATAGATCAGAGTGCTCTTCGCTTGAAAACGGTGACCGGTAAAGTGTTCAAGGTGGACTCCCAAAATAATAACATGGTGTTGGAATCGGGGGTGCTGCCGCCCCCTCTGCAGCTGTACGCGGCGGCGGCTGCCCACCTGGCGCCGCGGCCGCCCTGGGCTCCGTTCCTCCAGTTTCCCGGTGCGGCCAGTCTTCTGGGTATGCCGGGCGCCTTCAACCAGCTGGGCAGACCCAGGTATCCGCCGGGCATGGGCCTCAGAGCGCCGCCCGGCCCACCGTCGGAAGACAGCGGTAGTGAATCACACCAAGGTAAAGGTAAGTCTAAAAAAATAATGTTTTAACCACTAGGTAACGTAAATAATTAGCAAAATATTTTTTCTCGTACTTCAAAAAACCATGTTTTTTGCTCTAAAAACATTAAAAGTGAAATATTGGAGCAAAAAAAAGGATACGTGTTAATCTGGCAATATAACTCTTGATCAAGGATGGCCATGAACTGAACCATTATAATACCAATTGATATCAGTCATTTAGAAGCAATTAAAATTTTGAACACATGATTTGCCCACAAAAAGAAGTTAAGGATTTTGTTAATATGTTGGATGCTTGAAGCAATAACTTTGTGATAATATTTTGCATCAAGAACTTTCAAGTGATTACTAAATATACACTTTTTTAAATTTTTTGATAAAGTTCGTTATTTTTTAGACATAAAGTTTTACCGTCGTGATAGAAAAGAAAAGGTAGAAACCAAAATTTGTAATTGTATCATGTTGGTAGAACTTTGTGTCTAAAAAATTTAGGTTTCCTAAATTTTTGAAGTATGAAGAAAATTTTGGTTTTGTCTCATGATAAATAATCTCTTGACCAAAAGAAGTCAACTACGATAATATATATTTTATCATGATAAAATAAGCTTTTGGACAAGCGTAGCTACAATAATGGATATTTTGATTTATCATTTTTACGTTGCCAAAATTTAGAAAGCCATTATTTTTACTAAAAAACTTCATTTGCATAAGTATCATCACAACAAAACGTTTAATTAATGATGGCCGTGAGTTTTACGATCAAAAATGATAAAAGTTTTAATATATGATACAGATTAGTATGAAATAATTTTAATAGCCATGGTTTTTTCATTTGAAACAGGGCAATAAAATTTGTGATTAAAGATTTCCATTAATTATACAAACTATTTACTAATCTACAACTTGTTGGGCGATTAAAATCTAAAAAGCCATGGTTTTTGCGTTTGTATCATGGCAACAAAATTGTTGAGATCAAAGTTTTCTATTTAATAGTAGTAACTAATAACGTATTCTATGTTTTATTTAAAAAAACCAAGGTGCTAATCAGTAAAAACGTTAGACAATAAAGTTTTTGATCAAGGATAACCACGAGTTACAAACATTCTTTTTAATCAGATTTTAATACATAAATATTTCCATACAATTTATAATCAACGTTGGCCGTGAATAATGTGATCTACAATGATAAAAGTAGTTGTCTTAGTTAAATATTTTTAACAAATAATTTAAAAAAACCATGGTTTTTTATTTGTATCATGCTAATAAAACATTTGAAATCAAAGATTTCTATGAAATTTATTAACTAAAAACTTAGTCTAAATTTTAATCGTCTTTTTAATTTTTAATTTTCTTCTCCAATGAAAATGTTGGAATTTGGTATCAAGACAATAAAGTGTATCCATGAACCACAAACTTTTTTCTTGGACACTTTTTAATACATAAAGATTTTTATTTGCAAGTGTTTTTTTTATCAAGGATGGCCATGAATAATATGATCTACAATGATAAAAGTAGTTTAGATATATATTTATGTCAAACACTTTTTTTCCTTTCTTCTTTTGAATCATGACTATAAAATCTGTACTCAAAAATTGCCATGAAATATATAAAAACTATATACTTATGAATAATTTCTTGGGCGATTCAAAACGCAAAAACCATAGTTTTCCGCGTTTATTTCATGCCAACAAACTTTTAATCAAATATCTCTATGAAATATATACACTATATACTTATACATCATTTCCTGAGCAATTATAATATAGAAAATCCTGGAGATCAAAGATTTCTATGAAATGTATTAACGTATCCTCAACTTTTGGGTAATGACAATTTAAAAAATCGTGGTTTTAAAAAAACAAATTTTGATCAACGGTGGCCATGAATTGTAGACTTTCTTCTTCTTTAATTTTAAATCAATGATGGCCATAATTAATATGATCTATAATAATAAAAGTAGCTTAGATACATATTTATATCAAATCATTATAAAAACCCATAGTTTTTCCTTTCTTTAAATCATGACAATAAAACTGGTAATCAAAGATTGCCATGAAAAATGTAAACTATTTACTTATGAATAATTTCTTGGGCAATTGAAAACACAAAAGCCATAGTTTTCTGCCGTTAGTTTCATGCCAACAAACTCTTAATCAAAAATCTCTATGAAATATTTATACGCTATTTACTTATCCACCATTTCCTGGGAGATTAAAATTCAGAAAACCATGGTTTTACGTTTGTATAATGCCTATAAATCCCTGGAGATCAAAAATGTCTATGAAGTGTATGGATTATAAACATAGCCTTAATTTTTAGGCAATGAAAATTTAAAAAGCCTTGGTTTTAAGAAATACAAATTTTTAGAATTTGTTTCAATAGAATGAAATTTTTGATCAACGTTGGCCATGAGTTATAGACATTCCTTTTCTTTAATTATTTTTTAAATACACAAAAATTTTAAATCAAGGATGGCCATGATATATGATCATACTATGATCTACAATGATAAAAGTAGTTTAGATACATATTTACATCAAATCATTTTAAAATGTCATGTTTTTTTTCTTTTTTCCTTTAAATCATGGATATTTTGATTTATCACTTTTACGTTGCCAAAATTTAGAAAGCCAGAATTTTAAGTATAAAATTTCATTTGCATAAGTATCAAAACAACAAAACTTTAAATCAATGATTTAATTGTAATGAAATATATAAATCATTTATTAATCTGTCATTTCTTGGGCGCAAGAAATGGAAAAACAATGGTTTTCCGCGTTTGTTTCATGCTAATAAATTCTTAATTAAAGATTTCTATGGAATATATAAGCTATTTACTTATACACCGTTTGTTGGGCAATTAAAATTTATAAAAACCATGGTTTTTGCGTTTGTATCATATCAATAAAACCCTTGAGATTAAAGATTTCTATGAAATGTACAAAGTGTTAACTAGTCCTAAATGTTTGAACGATTAAAGTATAAAAAGCCTTGGTTTAAAAAAATAAAAATGTTAGATTTTAAGACAAGTTTTTGATCAACCGTGGCTATGAATTACATTTTTTTAAATTTCTTTAATCTCTTTTTAAAGACTTTTTAAAGACATGAAAATTTTCTTAAAAATATTAATCTAGGGTGGCCATAGATAATATTACCTGTGTCTGTAACAACAATAAATTTAAAAAACCCTGGTTTTTAGTTTAAATCATGATATAAAACCTGCAATAAAAGATTGCCATGAATTATATAAACTATTTACTTCTATACCATTTGTTGGACGATTAAAATTTAGAAAACCATGATTTGTATCTTTGTATCATGCTACTAAAATTCTTAATCAAAGATTTCTATGAAATAAACTATTAACTTATCTTTTATAACTATAACTAAAAATTTATCTCAATCAATTTTTGGATAATTCAAATCAGAAATCGTCGTTTTTTTCCTACAAAGGAGAACCAAAAACTTTTGATTTGTTTGGCCAAGAATAACTAAACATTTTTTTAACAAACAAAAAAATATTACAATGGTTGCGACCGTTACTATATTTTCTCGTCGTGATATAATTTCAAAGATTCGTTTTAAAGAAAATCTATAGCTACATTTTTGCCGTACAAAGATGTTTATGAACACTAAACTGAAACACATACTTTTAATAGTGTTAAAAAATAAATATAAGTGTTTAAGTTTAGTGTTTACAAAAACATTTGAACGGATGAAAATTTAGAAAGCAATGGTTTGTCCTTCAAAAAGAACTGTAATTTTCATATTTTTTATTAATCATTTTTGGACAAATATTGTTTTTCAAGAAACCTATAACATTTATTACCAACAGGGATTATTCACCGAATCTTTTGAATTACTTAAAAAAGGTTTATATTCAACATTGACTTATATTGACTTATTATAGAAAAATTATTCTTATTTACAAAAAAATTTACACCCTTCCATTTTGGATGCATTTTTTTTAAACATAAAATTAACTTTGTTTAAATGCAGATTTTTAATTTACATGCTTTTAATATAAAACTAAAGTTTTAAAAAATAATTCCTGCTGTAAACTTCTAAAAAGTTGAGAGCAGGAATAATTTCTTTCAATTTTGAGCAAATGTAGAAAGTTTAACATCAACAGAAATATCAATTTGTTTTTTAGTTTACAAGTGCTGATCTTTAAAACTGTTAAAATATATATTTCTGATTAGAATTGGTATTTTTGCTGATGTTTATTAAAAAAAACTCATGAGAATTTTATTTAAAGTTCGATTAGTTTTTATTTAGGTTGTTGCCGATATTTATCTTCAAACTTTTAAATAATTTTATTTTAATTGGTGTTATTATTGTTGCTGATTTTTATCCTCAAAATTTATAGTTTTATTTATTGTTTTTGGTGTAGTGATGAACCTCAAAACTCAATATTCAGTTTATAATTTGATTGGATATTGTTAATGTTGTTGCTGATATTCAAAACTCTTAAACTATTTTATTTTTATTGTAGTTGATTGTGCTGCTGTTCTTTAAGTTTATCCTCGCATAGATATTTAATTTCCATTTTGATTAATTGTTATTGAGTTTGTTGCTAATGTTAACATCGGAACATTTAATTTGATTGGTGGTAAATCTTTTGCCGATGTTTATCTTTAAAATTTAAATTTTGATTAATTGCTGTTGATTTTATTGACGATCCTCAGAACTTAAAAAACTATTAGAATGTTAATTAATCACGGGTTAAGTCATAATTTAATTCATCGTATTAAAAATTTATTTATACTTTTATTGGTTGTTCATGTTGCTTCTGATATTCAAAACTATGATTTTTTTTATTGTGATTATTGTTGATGTTTTTGTTGATGTTTCTCCTCAAAACTCTATTCGCTATTTCTCTAATTTTTTCATTGGAATATTCAACTTAAGAACTTCAAGAATATTGTATATTGATTATTTCTGATGTTTTATCCTCTAAACTTTTAAATTTTGTTGTTGAAGTTGTTGCAGATCTGCATCTTTAAAACTTATGTCATTGCTCGTATTTATTTTCATAATTTAGGTGTTGATTCATTGATGTATATGTTGTTGACGATCGTCAAAACTTAAAATTCTATTTACACTTTTATTTGTTAAAACTCCTGAAAATATTTTATGTTGTTGGGTGTTGATTTTTTTTCCTCAAAACTTAAAAAAAAATATTTTTGTAGTTGTTGCAGATGTTTATTTTCAGAACTTCTAGAATATTTTATTTTGATTTGTGTTGGTGTTGTCGGTGATGTTCATTTTTACACCTTATACTGTTGTTGCTTGTTTATGCACAAAATTTAGTTTTTGATAGCTGGTTGTTGATGTTGTTAACGATCTTTAGAACTTAAAATTCTATTTATACCATAAATTAAAAATAGTGAAACAAAGCCACGTGTTTAATTATCTCTCTGATTCTATTTATACTATATTGCTTATTGTTTATGTTGTTGCTGATGTTTAAAACTCTTAGAATATTTTATTTTGGTTCATATTAATTTTTTCGTTAATTTGTATCCTCAAAATTGTTGATATTTTTTGTTGTTGAAGTTGTTGAAGCGCACGGTTTTTAAAAGAACTTATATCATTGCTGATGTTTTTCTCAAAATTTAGGATTTGATTAAATTTTCTTGATATTATACGATCCTCAGTACTTCAATTTTTTTTAATACTTTTATTACTTGTTGTTCATGTTGTTGCTAATATTCATAACTCTAAAAATGTTTTGGTTTGATTGGTGTTGTGGTCTTTGCTAATGTTTATTATTAAAATATAGGTTTTTATTATTTGCTGTTGATGTCCCCATAATTCGTGGAAATTATATTTAAATTTTTGTTAAATGTTATTGAGGTTATTGCTTATGTTGATCTTCAGAACTCCAAAAATATTTTAATATGAGTGGTGTTTTGCTGACAATTATCCATAAAAATTCATTAAATTGATATTGTCGCCGTTGTTTATCCTCAAAACTGTTGATTTTTTCATTGTTTTAGATATTATCGATATTCATCTTTAGAACTTATGTTGTTGTGAGGTTTGTTTTTAAAATTTAGATTTTGATTAATTGTTGTTGATGTTGTTGACGATCCTCAGATTATGAAAATCTATTTATATCTTTATTAGTTATTGTTCATGTTGATACAAAACTCTTAAAATACTTTGTTTTATTTGAAGTTGATGTTATTGCTCATGTTGATCTTTAGAACTCTCAAAATCTTAAGTTTTAAGTGGTTTTTATGTTGTTGCTGATGTCTATACTCAAAACTCATAAAATTTTGTTGTTGCTGATGTTTATCCTCAAACCTCTTGATTGTTTGTTGTTGTAGATATTGCCGATGTTCATCTTTAGAACTTATGTTGTCGTGATGTTTATCCTCAAAATTTAGATTATTATTAAGTGTTATTGATGTTGTTGACAACATTCAGAATTTAAAAATTCTATAAATTTTATTGCTTATTGTTGCACATGTTTAAAACACCTAAAATATTTTATTTCGATTGGTGTTAATGTTGTCACTGCTGTTTATCCTTAGAGCTCTTTAATGTTCTCTTGAAAGTGTTCCAATGTTAACCTCCAACTTATGTTGTTGATAATATTTATTCTGAAAATATAAATTTTGATTTATTATTATTGATGTTATTGACGGTCCTCAGAATTTTAATTTCTATTTATACTTTTATTGATTTGTGCCAATGATGTTGCTACAAAAATCTTAAGATATTTTGCTTTGATTGGAATTGATATTATTGCTAATATTAATCCCTACAATTCTTGAGAATGTAATTAAATTTTGATAAAATGTTATGTTGTCGCTGATATTTAAACTCAAATTTTAGAAAAAATATTGAGTTGTTGACGATGTTGATCTTTAAAACTCCTGAATTATTTTATTCTGAGTGATGTTAATGTTATCATTGATGCGTATACTGATATGTGATGAAAATGTTTGTTGATGTTGTCACTAATGTTTCCCCTTAAAACTGCAATTAAATAAATACTAGCGACGATTTTTTTTAATTAATAAAGATTCGTGATTAATTCAGTTTTAGCTAAAACCCTCGCGTATTTTTTACTGATTGGATGTTGGGATAGAGGCCACCCACCCACCCTACATATACATAAAAATTTAAATTTCTTCACCGATTATGTTTTTCTTTTTAAACACCAGTAATAATAATGTTGATATTTATGGAAACTAAAACAGTGATTGTGGTTGAAGTGTTAATGTATATGTAGGGTGGGTGGGTGGCCACTATCCCACTCTCTAATTAGGTGAATACGAGTCATAATTATTTTAAAAATTAAAAATTGTAGAGAAAGAAATTTCAACAATGAAATCAAATCAAATTAAGTTTTGAGTTTGATTCAATTTTAGCTAAAACCCTCACGTATATTTTATTGATTGGAGGGTGGGATAGAGGCCACCCACCCACCCTACATATACACAAAAATTTAAATTACTTCAATGATTAAGTTTTTTTTTAAACACCAGTAATAATAATGTTGATATTTATGGAAACTAAAACAGTGATTGTGATTGAAGTTCTAATGCATATGTATTGTGGGTGGGTGGCCACTATCCCACTCTTTATATAAATACTATCCACAATTCTTTTAAAATTATATATTGTAGAGAAAGGAATTTCAACATTGAATTCAAATCAAATAAAGTTTTGTGTTTGATTCAGTTTTAGCTAAAACCCTGGCGAATATTTTACTGCTTAAAGGGTTAGATAGAGGCCACCCACCCACCCTACATATACACAAAAATTAAAATCTCTTCACTGATTAAGTTTTTTTTAAAACCAGTAATAATAAAGTTGATGTTTATGGAAACTAAAACGGTGATTGCGATTGAAATTTTTGTATATGTAGGGTGGGTGGGTGGCCACTATTCTACTCTCTAATTAAATAAATACTAGCTACAATTGTTTTAAAATTTAAAAATTGTAGAGAAAGAAATTTCAATAATGAAATCAAGTCAAATAAAATTTCGTGATTAATTCAATTTTAGCTAAAACCCTCGCGTATGTTTTAATGATTGGAGGGGGGGATAGAGGCCACCCACCCACCTTACATATACATACAAATTTAAATTACTTCACTGATTAAGTTTTTTTTTAAATACTAGTAATAATAATGTTGATGTTTATGGAAATTAAAACGGTGATTGCGATTGAAGTTTTTTGTATATGTAGGGTGGGTGGGTGGCCACTATCCCACGCTTTAATTAACTAAATACTAGCTACAATTCTTTTAAAATTAAAAATTGTACAGAAAAGAATTTCAACAATGAAATCTAATCAAATAAAGTTTCGTGTTGAATTCAGTTTTAGCTAAATCCCTCGCGTATGTTTTAATGATTGGAGGGTGGGATAGAGGCCACCCACCCACCCTACATATACACAAAAATTTAAATTACTTCACTGATTAAGTTTTTTTTTTGAACACGAGTAATAATAATGTTGATATTTATGAAAACTAAAAGAAGTTTTAATGCAGCTTCAGAATATAAAATAATCACTTTCTTCACAGTTTATCTTCATCTTCAGAAGTTATTACTGATGCTTATCCTCAAAATTGTTGTTGTCTATTTATACCTTTATTGCTTATTGTTCATGTTGTTGCTGATGTTTAAAACTCTTAAAATATTTTACATTGTTTGGTGTTGATATTGTGGATAATATTTATTTTTAAAGACTAGAAAATCTTCTTAACGTTGCTGACGTTTGAATCAATTGTGTTAATATTATTGCTGATGTTTCATGTTGCACATATTTATCAACGTAATGATTATATTATAATATATACGTTTTTAATTTACTTACTATTTGTAAATTTGCTCTCTTTTTTTTTTGGATTTTTTCTTTTTAATCGAACCGACGTCTTTACGGTTACGATTCCTATCCGTTGCGTCGACGTTTACGGGGCCGGCCTCGCATTTTCCAATAATCGTAAAAATTAAATACGGGCATTACTTTGTGGTAGTAATGCATAAAAATAAATTACGCCGCCATTTTATCACTCAATAAAAATGGCGAGGGGTCGCGCGCGTAAAAATTCGATTCGGCGTTCTTCGGTTGCCGAACATTAACGATACTGGCGAACAGTATCAATTAAATTAGCAATTAGTTACACATTTATTTATAATAACAGAAAGGTAAATAATATTTTAGTTTTGATTTTTAAATTTAATCGAAACAAAACTATAAAATATATTTTTTATAGCCTTAAAACTTTTGTTTTTTGTGGTAGTTGTTGTCGATATACATCTTCAGGATTTATGTTGTTGATGATGTTTATACTCATAACTCATAAAATTTTATTTATGTTGTTGACGATGTTGAAACTACTAAAGTATTTTATTTTGAGTGATGTTGATGTTATCACTGATATACACAAAACTGATGAACATTTTTGTTCTGTTTAGTCGTTATCCACTCAATTATGGTATCTTAATGTAGTGCTTTAGATAATAGATGGCGTTGTCTTATTTTTCCTTTAATTAACATTACTATTTTAAAATAAGATATGCCTTTTACTACGTTTCAAAATGTGCAGAAAGATGATAATATTTGATTTAAATACAGACACTATCCTATTTTTCATCGTTTATTTATTTAACATGCCAAATTTTCGTACCTCATCAGCGTTTTGAATAAGGGGTGGGATAGGGGGTGTAGGTTTCTCGTTGTTCTGCAGCTATCGGGGCGTCGGAAAACGTTTCAATTTGTCGCGATTTGTCGGAGCTTTTCCAGCTTTACGGCCTCCCGGAGGACCGATCCGCGGTCTAAATCCCAAGTTTCCCTCTCTTTACGGCCTCCGGGAAATTTCCAGTGGAAAATAAACGGAGTGAAAATCAAGATGGATTCGACGTGGAGCGCGAAAACTAAATTTCCCTTTTCACAAAGAATTGTATAGAATAAAACGACTGGAATATACAAGTATTAAATTAAAAATGTATGGAATCTAAAGGTTGTACCAGAATGGATCCTTGCGGAACACCCCGGTGGAATATTTTAGGGCAAAATAACCTGTACACTTAAATAATCAGCCTTTACCAACGTGTAAATGGTGGTGGTACATTTCGACCTTCTTTTTTTTGACCACCTTGAGCCTTTCGTGTTAACGAGTTCCGAGAACGTACGAAATTAATAAGGGCGGCATTATCCAATTTGTATATATATTTTTTTTACTTGAGCCCGGAGCTAAATTAAAGAATTCACGCTTCTTCTTCCTCCAATTAAATGTGCCGAGAAAGCCAATTAATTATAATGGTGACACGGTCGCTAATTGCATGCTGGATTGTATAATGGTATATTTACAAAAAATGAGTAAACAAATTATTTAAGCGATCACAATTGATTAATTACTGGTATGTAATTCTATTGAATACTTTCGCATGTAATTATAGAGAAAATTTGCGCGATTAGATGGATTAAAAATATAAGAGGACCTGTAATAGATCCTTGGGGAACCCCGTCAATTGTAAATAACGTCTGTAATATAAATAATTCTCGACTGAAATAATTCAATATATAATTTCTAAAAAATGTGATTCGTGTGCTCAAAATTTAGTGTATTTTTTATGTATGTGTATATTAATGTATTTTCTTAACAGGTAGTCCAAAGCATAACAATAAACAATAAAACTAAAGTTAATTTCTTTCCATAAGGTAAATAAATCACTTGGATTTTTATGTTATGTAATATAATGATTATTTATACTTGGATTTTACTTTACATATTATGGAATTTCACCTCATCAATTCAATTTTTATTTATTGCCAATTAGAAGCCTTAAGTATTATGAATTATAAACACCAGAGCCATTTTTAGTACCATTCACTTCGTGACTATAGTTTCGACTTGAGCTTCTTATTCACAAAGTATTATAAAAGCCTCCACAATTATTTATTCAACAATTTTAGTTTTTTTTCTGTAGATTAGATATATAATCAGGACCTATTACAAATACTTGGGGCAGCCCAGTCTATAACTCTCGTTAATTTAATATATTACATAAGTAATTGTGGAGGCTTTCACTTCGTGATACATTTTGATAAATTCAAAATAAATAAACAATTAACTTTGTTGGTATCACTTTTTATTTACACTTGTAACTATAGTTTCGACAACTTCAGCTTATCATTATCAAACAATAGTGTAGTAATATATTACCTTCCTCACTACTAATTACCGAAAGTTTTCGCTCATCTATTCGAATGCAAACAATTATTTTTCTGTATTGAATTAACGAGGCTTATTAAAAATAAAATAATCGTTGAAATTTAAACAAACTTGTTTTTTATTTACAACATACATATTTAAGTAATTATCAACTGTGTGACACGTTTTCCCACAATCTGAATTGAATCACTCTTTTTTTTATCTACACGTCCTTAAAATAATAATTACCACATTCGTTTTAAATTAATCATCAATCAAAAGTGGTAATGTGTCAAGTCGTTTTTTTTTTCTTCTCTCTATCTTTCTTCTTTATCGTTTTAGCTCTTGGAAGTGAAAATAATGGCCGGTTTCCGTCCGGCTACACCCGTTTAATGCTCTAATTTTAGTTTAACGCATTGAAATGCGCACTAATTATAGTTTTTACCGCCATTAAATCCCATAATCGTATTCAATATCCAAAGTCGTATCGAAAATGTCTCAAGGCGAATCGTACACTTGTTTGTTTGTTGCTCAAACGTTTTAATGGCGAATTTAGGAATAATTTTAAATGCTAATATTAGTAGATTATTGGAATTAGAAAGTGAGAGTTTAATTTATCATTGAGAAAAAAAGTGTTGCATCAATTTTCGCTGTATAATTAGTTATTAAAGAATTTTAAGTGTTTTCTTGTTGATACGTACTATACAAATGAAAATAGCCTTGGCGTAAATAGTTCTAAAAGTAGTTTCTAATCAAGTAATCAAATTTACTAAAATTATTACGATTTATAATCTTTATCAAAAGATATTCTCATATACCATGATCTTAAATCAATCTATATTTCTAGTTTCAGATTTCAAAGTTAAACTCATTGTTCTTATTTATCTAAAAGGAATTGAATTGATTTTCAAACTGCGGCTATTTTCTCCTTCTAAGATTATACCAAAAATTCTATAATCAATTTTTCTCCTAAAATTCTACTCATAAATAAATAAATAAATATTTATTGCCCTACAAAAGAAAAATCAAAATTACATGGCATAATATATTATTATTTTATTTGTAATCCAAACTGAGTAGATTTTTGTTTTCTAGATTTTTCTAAAAACTATTCTTGGAATTTTTCTTCTAAAGTGTAAAGTTGAATTCTTCCAGAGTTATTAAATTTATAAGCAAATTAAAAATTTCGAATTCTCTTAAAAGTTTGCCATAAATTTTAGGATATTTTCAGCATAACAAAAATTTTTATGAATATATTTTCTAATCTTCAATATTTTCTTTTTAAACAATTTTTCATAATTTTTTTGAAATTTGTCTTCCAAAAATTCTTAATTAATTTTTAACTGCTATGCATTTGAATTTGTCTTACATATGTTTCTTTTCAAATTTTAGAATTTTCCAAAAATTATTTTTAAGTTTTCTTCGTCGAGAAATTTTCATCATTTCTTACCGGAATTTTCCTAGACTTTATTTTTAACTGCTAAGAATTTGTCTTTTAAAAAATCTGCAAAAAATTCTATTTCTAGAGTTTATAAATTGTTTTTCAGCAATTCCTTTTTATTTTTTAGAATTTTCCATCAGTATCAAAGGTTTTATGGAATTTATTTTCCAAACTGCAAACTTTTTCCTAAATTCTTTTTAAGTTTTCTTGGAATTTTTGTTCCAAACTGCAAGCATTTTTTAGGATCGTAGATTTGTAAAAGTAAACTGATTGTTAAATTTTCTTCTTCAAGACTTCTTCATCGTTTCTTGCTTTATCTTACCGAAATTTTCCTAAAATTAAATTTTAATTGCTAAGGATTTCCTTTTAAAGATTTCTCCAGATTTTTTCTTTCCGAATTTCTTTTAAACTACAAACATTTTCTTTTACATTTTCAAACAGATTTTTTTATAGACATTTAAAATTGTTCAAGGATTTTTCATCACTCTTTGAGAATTTTAATTGTTTGCTTCATGGTATCTGTTTTTTTTTCAAACTTATTTTCTAATCTAAAAAAAAATGCTTTTTAAAGTCTTTTCCATTAATATATCTCACATATATCTTAAAATTTGCATTTTCTTCCAAATTTCAAGATTTTTTCAATAATTTTTTGAAATTTTTTTAGAATTTAATTTCTAAATTATTGAGATTTTCTTCTTAGTTATAGAATTTTTAAAAAATTTCTATTTCAGATATTTGATTTTTTATTCTTTTTTCGAGATTTTTTAAAATCATAATTTGCTAGATTTTTTTTTTATAGTTTTCTTCAGAAAGCAATTTTTAAACTGCAAACAAAAGACAAAAGAGTCTTTGCTTACATTTTTAGTTTTATCAACCAACACATTTTTTCTCTTCTTTCTTCTGTCATTATAATTGTTTTCTTCAAGTGATTTTAAATTTTCCTGTTTCAAATTACTTGCAATTTATCATCTAAAGTGCGAAAACTTTATTCTTCGAGAATAATTAAATTCTTAAGGAATTTTCAAATACTCTTAAACGTTTTTTAATAAATTTTGAGAATAAGGAACGAAATTGAATAATACATAAATTACAAATTTGTATTCTAACTAATAAGCTTTTAGGTAAATATGTGCGAGTGTTATATAGATTGGAGGGTGGGATAGTGGCCACCCACCCACCCTACATATATATATTTATACTTAACATCACTTACTGTTTTAATTTTCTTGAAATCATAAGCCTCTTAGTGACGATGATATTAGAACACATTAAAGTGAGTTTTTTGCTAAAATTTAAATATATATGTAGGGTGGGTGGGTGGTCACTATTCCACCCTTTAATTACAACAATATAAGCGCTGATTTTGCAATGAATAATTGTAAAAAAGCAAGAAATTAAATAATAAATAAATTACAAACTTGTATTCTAAATTTATAAGCTTTTAGGTAAATACGTGCGAGTGTTATATATCTTGGAGGGTGGAATAGTGGCCACCCACCCACCCTACATATATATTTATACTTAACATCACTTATTGCTATAATTTTCTTGAAATCATAAAACCCTCAGTGAGAATGGTATTATAACACATTAAAGTAAGTTTTTAGCATAAATTTAAACATATATGTAGGGTGGGTGGGTGGCCACTATCCTACCCTCCAATTACAACAATATAAACGCCGATTTAGCAATAAATAAATGCCAAAAGGCAAGAAATTTAATAATAAATAAACTACAAACTTTCATTCTAATTTTAAATGCTTTTAGGTAAATACTCGCAAGTGTTATATAGATTGGAGGGTGGGATAGTGGCCACCCACCCACCCTACATATATATTTATAGTTAACATCACTTAAAGTTTTAATTTTCTTGATATCATAAAACCCTTAATGACGATGATATTAGAACACATTAAGATCAGTTTTTAGCTTAAATTTAAATACATATGTAGGGTGGGTGGGTGGCCACTATTCCACCCTCCAATTACAACAATATAAATGCCGATTTAGCAATGAATAATTGTGAAAAAGCAAGAAATTGAATAATAAATAAATTACAAACTTGTATTCTAAATTTATAAGCTTCTAGGTAAAAACTCGCGAGTCTTATATAGATTGGAGGGTGGGTTAGTGGACACCCACCCACCCTACATATATATTTATACTTAACCTCACTTTTTGTTTTAAGTTTCTTAAAATCATAAAACCCTTACTGACGATGATCTTAAAACACATTAAAGTCAGTTTTTAGATTAAATTTAAATGTATATGTTGGGTGGGTGGTTGGCCACTATTTCACCATTGAATTACAACAATATAAACGCTGATTTAGCAATGAATAATTGTGAAAAAGCAAGAAATTGAATAATAAACAAATTACAAATTTGTATTCTAAATTTATAAGCTTCTAGATAAATATTCGCGAGTGTTATATAGATTGAAGGGTGGAATAGTGGCCACCCACCCACCTTACATATATATTTATACTTAACATCACTTACTGTTTTAATTTTCTTGAAATCATAAAACCCTTAATGACGATGATATTAGAACACATTAAAGTCAGTTTTCAGCTTAAATTTAAATGTATATGTAGGGTGGGTGGGTGGCCACTATCCCACCCTCCAATTACAACAATACAAGCGCCAATTTAGCAATGAATAATTGTGAAAAATCAAGAAATTGAATATTAAATAAATTACAAACTTTTGTTCTAATTTTAAAAACTTTTAGGAAAATACTCGCAAGTGTAATATAGATTGGAGGGTGGGATAGTGGCCACCCTACATATATATTAAGACTTAACATCACCTCAACTCTTTTAGTTTTCAAAATATCATAAAACATAGTGACGATGCTGGAACAAATTAAAGTCGGTAATTTAGCTTTAATTTTTAAATATACACGTATGGTGGGTGGGTGTTCACTATTTCACCCTCCAATTACAACAGTAGGAGCCTTGGTTTAGATATGAATTGTTCATGAATTTATTTTCCAACCTGCAAAAAAAAATTTAAAGATTTTCCCATTAATTTGTAATTATATTTTTATTGTAAAAGGGTTTACCGTTATTAAATAAATAAATAAATTTGTCTACTAGATTACTTAGAATTATTCATCCAAACATTCCAAATTAAGAATTTTTATTTTAGATATTTAAGAATGTGTCTTAATCTGCAAAAAAAAAATTTCTTTTAGAGTTGATATATCTTCAAGCAGTTTTTCTCACAGACATTTCAATTATTCCAAAAATTACTCTTCATTTTTTTTTGAGAATTTTCTAACATTTTTTACTTCATCGTATTGGATTTTTCATACAATTTATTTTCTGCAAAAATATTCTTTCTAGAATTTTTTAAAAATGTGTATTTCCAATTTTTTCTTCTTATTTCTTCTTCGAGACTTTTTTATCTTTATTTTTTACTTTATCTTATCGAAACTTTCCTACAATTTATGTTTAACTGCTAAGAATTTCTGCAGAAATGTTTCTTTCAGCTTTCTTGGAAAGTGTTTTTCACTCTGCAAAAAATTTCTACTTCTAAAGTTAATAAATCTTCAAACAATTTTTTTACAGACATTTGAAACTTTCCAGGAATAAATATAGGATTGGTTTTAGAATTTCTTTTCCAAGCTCAAAAAGTTCGCATTTTTTAATCTGCAGAAAATTTTCTTCTTCTATAGTTGATAAATCTTCAAGCAGTTTTTTTAAATTATTCCAAAAATTGCTTTTTATTTTATTGAAAATTTTCTAACATTCGTTACTTCAGCGAATTGATTTTTTTATATAATTTATTTTCTTCAAACGTCTTTTTTCTAGAATTAAAAAAAACCAATATATTTCCGATTTTCTACATCGAGACTTTTTTGTATTTTTTCTTACTTTATCTTATCTAAATTTTCCCAAAATTTATTTTTAACTGATTAGAATTTCTACAGAAATATTTCCTTCAGCTTTTTTGGAAGGTACTTTTTACTCTGCAAAAATTTTCTTCTTCTAGAGTTATAAATCTTCAAGACATTTTTCTTACAGACATTTAAAATTTTCCAGGAATAAATCGTATCGGATTAGTTTTAGAATTTCTTTTTCAATTTACAAAAGATCGCATTTTTTAATCTGCAGAAAATTTTCTTCTTCTGTAGTTGATAAATCTTCAAGCAGTTTTTTTTAATTATTCCAAAAATTTCTCTTTATATTTTTTGAGAATTTTCTATCGTTTTTTATTTCACTGTATTGAATTTTTTTATACAAATTAATTTCTGCAAAAGTCTTCTTTTTAGAATTAAAACAACAGTATATTTCCGATTTTCTTCATCGAGACTTGTTTTTAATCTTTTCTTACTTTATCTTATCTAAATTTTCCTAAAATTTATTTTCAACTGATTAGAATTTTTGCAGAAATATTTCCTTCAGCTTTTTTGGAAGGTATTTTTTAGTCTGCAAATTTTTTTTTCTATTTATAAATTTTCAAGAAATGTTTCTTACAGACATTTAAAATTTTCCAGGAATAAATCGTATCGGATTAGTTTTAGAATTTCTTTTCCAATCTGCAAAAGTTTTTTTTATAAGTTTTTCTTAAAATTTGTCTTTTAAACTATGAAAAATTTCATCTTTTAAGGTTTCAGAATTTTCAAAAATAAATCTTTTAGTAATTTTAAATTTGTTTAGAAATTTTTTGTTCTCATTCCTTGATCTTATTTTGTCAAAATTTTCCTAGAATTTATTTCTTTTATATAAAATTCTCCAGAAATATTTCTATCAAATTTCTTGAATTGCGTCTTCCAATATTCGAAGATTTTTTTCTTTTAACTAAAATTGTAGTTTCCAAAAAATATTCGTCTAGAAGTCTAAGGTTTTTCTTTTTAACTTCTAGAATTTTAAATAAAACACTTTATAACTTTGTTTTACCACTATATATTTGGTAAAACAAAGTTATAAAGTGTTTTATTTAAACTTCTTATCAAAATGCACCACCAAGTGAACGCCGACATCATACAAGAAAAAAAAAAAAAAAAAAAAAAAAAAGTTCTAGAATTTTTACAATTATTTTGCTTCTTTCGTACAAAATTTTACGTATGTTGTTTTGTAATAATTTTGTATGCGTATTTTTTAAAGAAAAAAGATCAAAGTTGTGAATAAATAAATCTATTTTGTGGAATGTATTTTCCAACTGAAAAAAAATCTATTTTCTAGATTTTCTTTCAAGTTTCTTGAAAATTGTCCTTCATTCTGGAAAGATTTTTCTTCTAAGGTTATAAAATTTTTCATCAAGTCGAAAGAATTTCCAGTAATACATTTTTAAGTCTTCCAAAAATGTTTCTGTTATTTTTATCCTGTTGACATTTTTTATTAGATTTTTCCAGATTTTTCAGTCAGATTTGTTTTACATAGAATTAACTTTTAAATGCTAAGAATTTCTTTTTTATAGATTTCTCCAGAAATTTTTCTTTCGGGTTTCTTGGAAAATGTCGCCAAAATTGGAAAAAAATCTTCTAGAGTTATTCAAATTTCAATAAATGGTTACTGACATTTAAAGCTTATCGGAAATTGTTCTTTATTTTTTGAAAAATTTCTATCATTTTTTTGAATTTTCCAAACTGTAAAAATTTTCTTTTTAAAGATTTCTTGAAATTTGCTTCTAAACCTATGAAAACTTTCTAGAATTTTTTAAAAATTGCTTGCCCTTCTTTCTAAATTTTATTTCTTTGTGCTGTAAAAATTTCCCTTGAATTTATTTTCCAAACTGTTAAGATTTTATTTTTATGGACTTTTTCAAAAATATATATTTTTTTTTAATTTCTGTTAAACTCTAATAATTTTCTTCTTTTTAGTTTTAGAATTTTTCTGAAATGTTTCAGGATTTTTTAAAATTTCTCAATCATTTTTTATTTCTGTTTATTTAGTTTTTTTTTTATATAATATTGCTTTATCTTGTTGAAAATTGTCTAAGAATTTTATTTGATAGATATTTTCAAAAATTTTTCTCCAGATTTCTTCTAGAGTTTTAAGTTTTTAAGCAATTTTTCTTAAAGGTATTCAATTTTATTTTGAGAATTATATCAGTTTTGTTTCTTTAGAATCATTTTTTAAATTGCAAAGAAATGCTTTTTAAAGATTTTAAAATTAATACTTCTTACGGATTTCTTGAAATATGCCTTAAACCAAACTGCATTTTGTTTAAGTTTTTAAGCAATTTTTCTTACAGTTAATTAAATTTTATTTTGAGAATTTTATATGATTATTGCTTTAGTGTATTGGATTTTTTAGAATCATTTTTCAATCAACAAAAAATTGTTTTTTTTTTAAGAATTTTAAATTAATACTTCTTTCAGATTTCTTGAAAGAACTATAAAAGTCTTTTTACTTCAATCTTTATCTTATCGAAATTTTCCTGGAATATTTATTTCAAACTGTAAAGTTTTTTCTTACGAGATTACTCCAGAAAATTTTCTTTTTGATTTATTGGAATTTATGTTTTAGAGTTCCTAAAATTTCCTACACATATTTAAATTTTTGATTTTACCCTTCTTCGATTTTTTGAGAACCTTACATTACTTTTTTCTAGAATTCATTTTGCAAGTTGTAAAAATTGTATTTTGCAACACTACAAAATAAAATTATAGGATTTAAATTTACACTGTTAAACTCTAATAAATGGAATATTACTTAAGCATCTTTATGATTATTTATTCTAGCGTACTCTTGACCTACCGCAATATAAAATACAATGACCTAGCCTACTCCCGACCTACCTTAATCAACTACGCATTAACTTAGGTCAAGAGTACGATAGTTTAAAGATACAGTTTATTAACGTTAGAAAATGCTGAAGAGTTTTATGATGGTTACATCATCAATTTTTTTACCATAGCTCTGAATTTTTTAACATGAATTTTGTAAATATGCTCTCATTGATTAAATTACTTAGCAACGCTGATATTATCTCATTTAACTTCTTTACTGAGACACAAATAAAACATTTCTATTAATAAGCATTGATGATTTAACTATGTTCTTATTTTACTAGTCTTTCTGTAATATAAAATTAAACACCGACAATAACAGAATAATCCAATTAAGACACAACACACCCGCAAACTCCGTAATAATCTAATAAGTCCTCGAGGGGCGAATTTAAAGCCGGAGCTCTCCTTCCTGTCCACCACCATAATCCTCTTCGGTTTCTTCCTTTTTGCGATCGCAATTCCTAATGGATTAACTGGTTTGCGAGATTAATTGAAGAATTATGTCGCTCCACCGTAATTGAGTAATTTGCCGGCTCTATTAACTGCCCAATTAAAATATCCGCGAGGTCATTCTGAAGATATCTGTTACACGCGATGCCTCCGTATCACAGCACGACTCCTTCCGTTCCCAACGAGATGTACACAAACAGAATTACACGATGGATCAATTGAATCAATCAATTTTCAATTTAGAACAAACAATCTTTTAAACATACAGTGAGTTAAAGTTTACAAATGGCATATTTTTAAAGATAAAAATTTTAGGTGTCATCAACTTCAACATATACTATTTTTCATTTAACTTAAAGAGTGTAAAATTCGTTGATTGGAAATTATTTTATTTAAATACACAGCATTTTTGTCATCAAGAAATCTGTAGCTTTTTACATCAATAAAATATTTTATTACTTATATTATCATTAAATTTTTTTATTTAATTGGTTTGTAATTACTTTTACGAATGATTTAATAAGTAATAACGTTTTTCTACATAATTATATAGTTGGAATCTATTGTCTTAAGCGTTGCAATAATTCAGTCTTTTTCTTTATTAATTATATGCGGGTTATCAATAATTAATTATTATTCTAGTTGTTGAGCAATTATAGTAATAATTTTACTGTTTATGGGCACTAGTTTTTAATTTTAGAGTATAAAATTTATAGCCTGTTATTGCTGGGCTTCGAACCCACAGCGCCCGCACCTCGAGCAGGTGATGAAGTTCGTCTTATATTTACTGTTCTACGCCTTATTTAAACTAAGCCACATTTTTATCAGAGTTTATGGTTTATGTACGATTTTACTTTATTGTCTTTATATCTTAAACTATTCAATAGTGACAATTGAATGTTTTATGTAAGGTTTGTATTATTATTTTGTGTAGCAATTAAAAATTGATGATCAGCAGTGATGGTTATAAATGATAATTCATATTGTTTTCTGATTAAAAAAATCGTTTGTTTTGGCGCGTTTTAATTTAAACCATTTTTTCGTAACTTTATATATTGTATTAATCACTATTTTTAACTCTAATAAATAAGAATATAGCCTTTTGATAATTATTTATTCTAGCGTACTCTTGACCTACCGCAATATAGAATTCAACGACCTATCGTACTCCCGACCTACCTTAATCAACTACACATTAACCTAGGTCAAGAGTACGCTAGTTCAGGCTTACAATTAAGTTTGTGATAATTGAAAATAATTGTAGATAATGACAATTAAAAATAACAGCCAATAACTGAGAATTAAAAGCATATTGGATAAATAAATAAATACGAATAAAATACAAATATAGTTGACAATAGTAAGCTGTAATAACAATGAATTATTATATTTTATAGCAAAATTTTTTTGATACCTGTCAAGTAGTAATTGAGAGCTGATAGTTGACAATAATAAATAATTGTGATGGTTCTTATTGAAGATAGTGTGAACAAATGACAATAATTGTTAGTAGCAGTTAGTCGAGAAAATAATTAATAATAATATATTGTAAAACAAAAGACTGTTGTTAAATTGATATTTGGGAGTTGACAGTTTACAGTTGTTAAATAACAGATGACAGTTTATAAAGGGCTGATGACGATTGACAGTTGACAATCAAAGTTTGATAGTTGACAGTTAACAGTTGTTAGTTAGCAGTAGACAATTAAAAATTGACAGATGGCAATAATTTACAATTGATAGTCGACAGTTGATAGTTGATAATGGACAGTTGACAGTTGACAATTGATGGCTGATTGTTGACAAATAACAGTTGAAAGTTAACAATTGATAATTAACAGTACATATTTGAGAGATAAAAATTAACATATGACAATTGAGAGTCGATTTTTAATAGTTGACAGTTGAAATTTCATAGTTGACAGTTGACAGTTGACAATTATTAAATTAATAGTTGAGAGTTGAAAGTCAATGAATTGATAGTTGACAATTAATAATTAAAGGTTGGCAGTTGACAGTTGAAATTAGATTGTTGACAGCCGAGAGTTGTTACATGAATAATTGAAAGTTAGTAGTTGACAGTCATTATATAATAGTTGACAGTTAAAATTTGACAGTTGACTGTTTATATTTGATAGTTGACAGTTAGCTGTTGATAATTGTTAATGGATATTTGAGAGTTGACAGTTGAATATTGATGTATGACAATTGACAGTTTTTAATTGTTAAATTGACAATTGGTGGTTGATAGTTGAAATCAATTCATGGCAGTCGATAGACGGTATTTAATAGTTGACAGTTGACAATTGTAAATTTAATAGTTGAGAGTTGACTGTCAATGAATGATTGTTGACAGTTGTCAGTTTATATTTGGTAGTTGACAGTTAACAGATGATAAGTGTTAAAATGATAGTTGAGAATTGTCAGTTGACATTCGACAGTTGAGGGTTGAAAACTTATAGTTGATATACTGCTGACATTTTAATTTTTTGTACAGCAAATGCCAATTTTTCAATTGACATTTGAGAGTTGGCAGTTCACTGTTGATATTTGACAGTTAAAATTTCATACTTGATACTTGACTGCTGATAGCTGACAATTGACAGTTGACAATTGTTAAATTAATAATTGAAGGTTGGTAGTTGACAGTTGATATATAAAAGTTGGCAGTTGAAATTTGGTAGTCAGAAATTGACTGTTGATAGTTGACAATTAACAGTTGACAATTGTTAAACTGATAATTGATGGTTGGTAGTCGACAGTCCATTTATGATAGTCGACCGTCGATATTTAATAGTTGACAGTTAAAATTTCATAATAAAATGTATTAAAATCCTTCAGAAATGAAATTTCATAGTTACAGTTGACTATTGACAAATGACAATTTTTAGATTAATAGTTGAGAGTTGACAGTCAATGGATGATAGTTGACAGTTGATATTTAAAAGTGGGCAGTTTACAGTTAATAGATGACAGTTGAAATTTGATGGCTGGCTGTTAACAGTTGTTAAATAGATAATTTAGAGTTAGCAGTTGACGGTCAATAGATGGTAGTTGTCAGTGGAAATTTGATAGTTGACAGTTGATAATTGATAAAATGTAGTTCAGAGTTGGTAGTTGACAGTCAATCAATAATAGTTGATATTTAATAGTTGACAATTAACAATTTTTAGTTGATAGTTGATTGTTGACAGTTGAAATTTGAAATTTAATAGTTGACTGTTGACAGTTGACAATTGTTAAGTTGATAATTGATATTAGTAGTTGACAGTACATTGATAATAATCGACAGTCGATACTTAATAGTTGAAAGTTGAAATTTCATAGTTGACAGTTGACAGTTAACAGTTGACAATTGACAATTGTTAAATTAATGGTTGAGAGTTAAGAGTTGAGGGTCAATGGATCGTAGTTGATAGTTGACATTTGAAAGTTGGCAGTAGGCAGTTGAAATTTGATGATTGACAGTTGACAGTTGAGAGTTGTTAAATATATAATTGAGAGTTATCAGTTGACAGTCAATGGATGATAGTTGAAAATGTAAATTTGACAGCTGGCAGTTGACAGTTAATATTTGATAGTTGACAGTTGATAATAGATACAATTATTGTTAAACGTTGGCAGTTGATAGTCAATGGAAGATATATGGCAGTTAACAGTTGTCATTTGACATTTGACAGTTGACAGTTGACAATTTTTAAATTGATAGTTGAGACTTGATAGTTGACTCTACATGGATGATGTGGATAGTTGATACTTGACAGTTAAAATTTAGTAGTTGATAGTTGACAGTTGATAATTGTTAAAGTTGGCAGTTGGCAGTTGGCAGTTGGCAGTAAATAGATGATAGTTGACAGTTGAAAGAACAATTTGATAGTTGACAGTTGAAAATTGACTATTGACAGTTGCTATTTGTTCAAAAGATACTTGAGAGTTACCATTTGACAGTCAATGAATAGTTGACAGTTGACTTTTAACTGTTAAAATTTGACAGTTGATATTTGACAGTTTACAATTAATGGTTTAGAGTTGACAAATGAATACTAATAGTTGACAGTAGTAAATAATTAACTATATTATTCCGTTAGATAAATGCAACTTGTTAAATTAATTATTGAGAGTTGATAATTATTATTTCAGATTTAACTGATAGTAATAGGTGACAGCATTTGTTCATTTGTTTTTGTAGTCGATGATATTTGATATTCAATAGATAAGAGTGACAACAGACTATTTTAAATTCTGTATTTAAATTTGTAAGATAAAGTAAATTGACAGTTGACAACTGATTCTTTTTCGATTGATAATTTCCAACCTGCAATTGATAGAAAAAAGTGACAATCAACAGTTAAAACAAACAAGTGACCAATTTATTAAAAATTTTATATTGTAATTTAATTCAATGGTTTTGTAAAATATAGCATAATTGATATTTATTAAATGACAACTGATATTTTACAGTTTATAACTGGCAACTGACAAATAACATTTAAAAGTTGATGAGTGATTGCTGACAGTTAATAGTTGACAGCTGATAGTTGGCAGTTGATACTTGACAATTGATAGTTGACAGTTGACAGTTGTCAGTTAATATATAAAAGTTAACAATTGATAATTGGCAGTTGATAGTTGACAGTTAACAGTTGACAATTGACAATTGACAGCTTACAGTTGATCATTGATACTTGAAAGTTTATAATTGACAGTTAGCAGTTAACAGTTAACTATTGAAAGTTAACAGTTGACAACTGAGATATAACAGTTAATAGTTGATAGTTGATAGTTTATAGTGATTGTTGACAGTTAATAGTTGACAGTTGATAGTTGCCATTTGATACTTGACAATTGCTAGTTGACAGTTGACAGTTGTCAGTTATAAAAATATATAAAAGTTAACAATTGATGGTTGATAATTGGCACTTGATAGTTGACAGTTAACAGTTGACAATTGATAGCTTACAGTTGATAGTTGATTCTTGACAGTTAACCGTTAACAGTTATCGGTTAAAAGTTGACAGTTGACAGTTGATAGTTGATAGTTGACAGTTGCCTGATGACGGTTAAGCAATTAACTATAGTTATGCTTTGCATTTGATTTAGTATATACTATAAAAATAACAGCGAATTGTCATTAATTGCACTTTACAGATAAAACAAACAATTGACAAATTTAGTAATACTTTAGATTGTAATTTAATTCAATAGTTTTAGTTTTAGTAAAATATATTATAATTGACAGATATTATTTATTAAATGACAACTGAAATTTAATAATTTAAAACAGACAACTAACAAATGAAATGTAGAAGTTGATGAGAGACAATTTATATTTGAGAGTTGACAGTTGGCAGTTGATATAGAAGAATTGCTGGTTGCTAGTTGATAGTTGACAGTATATTACAGGTAACAATTGATACAGTTGATAGTTGACAGTTGAGAGTTGATAATTGATTTATAACAATCAGCAAGTGGCAGTTTAAAGTTGATAGTTGACGGTTTATAGTTGATAGTTAACAGTTGACGGTTGCAAGTTTACAGTTGACAGCTGATATTAATAATTGACAGTAGGAGTTGGCAGTGGCTATTAACCACATACTATTACAAAACAAACAGTGATAATTAAATAAATAATTATTTAAGACAAAGCACAACTGTCAAATTGATAGTTGCAATTTGATAATTATTAAATTGAGATTTGAGAGTAAGAAATTGACAGCCAATGGTTAATAGTTGACGGTTGATATTTGAAAGTTGACAGTTGGCCGTTAAAATTTAATAATTGATAAGTATATCATACTATCAATTGTTAGCTGTCAACTGTCGACTGTAAATTGTCAGCTGTCAACTGTCAAGTGTCAACTATTAACTGCCAACTGTCAATTGTATCAATTGTTAACTGTTATATATCAACTGACAATTGTCAACTGTCAACTATCAACTGTTAAATAGAGAGTTGAGAATTATCAGTTGACAGTCAATGGACTATAGCTAACTGTTGACAATTAAAATTGGACAATTGACTGTTAACAGTTGACAGTTGACAAACTAACATTTATAGTTTGAAAGTAGCAGATAAATGACAGCTGTCAAAATAATTGCCGGGAGCTAATAATTGAGATTTCAGATACAGCTGATAATAATAGGTGACAGCAATTGATTTGGGTGACAATTCGCTATTTTATTTTCTGTATTTATATTTGTGAGATAAATCAAATTCACAATTTCCAGTTGATAATTGATTGTTGGCAGTTGACAGTTGATAGTAGACAATTGGCAATTGATAGTTGACAGTTAACGATTAACAGATGACAATTGACAGTTGAAAATGGCCAATTGACACTTAATAGTTGACAGTTGAAAGTTAGTTTTGTAAAACAGGCAGTGAAAATTAATAACATAATTTCGTAAGACAAACCACAACTGTGAATTAACTGTTATCAACCGACAGTAAAGATTTATCGGCAATAGGTGACAGATAGACTTTGCTCTTGATTTAGTACACACTATTATAACGATAATTTACTGTATGTAGTTGACATTCAAGAGTTAAAACAAACAATTGACAAATTGAGTAAAATTTTATATTGTAATTCAATTAAACCATTTCGTAAAATTATAATTTATTATAATTGACAGTTGATATTTATTAAATCACAAATGATATTTGATCATTTATATCTGACTACCGACATCTAAAAGGTGTTTAGTGACAGTTGATAGTTAAATGTTGAAAGTTAACAGTAAGAAAATAATAGATGGCAATTGACAGTTGATAATTGAAAGCTGTAAGTTGACAGTTGACAGTAGACAATTAACTGTTAATAGTTGAATATTTACAGTTGACAGTTGATAGTCAATAGTTGATTGTTCATAGTTGATAGTTGCAGTTGGCGGTTGATTTTTGACAGTTGGTAGTCGACAGTTGATAATTGATAGTTGCAGTTGATAGTTTAAAGATTGATATTTGACAGTTGGTAGTCGACAGTTGACAATTGATAGTTGGCAGTTGACTGTTAATATTTGATAGTTTGTAATTAAAAATTGTTTCATAATTGATAGTAGCAATTGGGAGTGAGTTGATAGTTAATATTTGACAGTTAACTGTTGATAGATTAAATTTAATATTTGACTAATGACAATTAAAAGTTGACTAATAAGTGGTAACAATTAACAGTAGTTGTTGGTAGTAGCAACAAGCATTTAAATAAACTATATTTTAAGATAAATGACAATTGTAAAATTACTTGCTGATAGTTAAAGATTGTTTTCAACAATTAATAATGACAATGTACCATTTTTGTTGTTTAAGATTATAATTGTGTGATGATTATTAAAAGCAATTGACTTAAATTGGTCCAATGTCAACAGTAATTTTTATAGTATTGTTATTTCTGTCTTAAATGTTAGGATACAAATTCTTGTACAAATCTGTATACCGTTTGATCTTTTGCTACCACGACCTCGTATTAATATACATCAAAAATATCGAATTTTAACTATATACACTTAATCTTTATTCACACTAGCAATTCCGTAGCGTTACGGGCTGATATTATCGGATAATCGGTTGATGGTGCGTGAAATAAATGATTAATTTCGAAACGTCTTTTTAAACTTCCGAGAAATTTTGGCCGTGTAATCCGTGATGAGAGGCGGCCGTTTAAGTAGAAGAATGACTCTTCCGTTGTTGGCGGTGTTGTAACAGAAGGACGAGCTGCTAAGCTCTTCTCCTCTTCTACTCCACATGCACATGCACATCGGGCCAACAATCTCCGGCATATAATAAAGATGTTATGTTAATAACGCGTTCCCCCCAAGACGGGTTATTAACTATTTCAGATTTATCAAATTGATATAAACTCACCGTGTACTTTATTTAATAACAGTTTTTAAAGGTTTTTTATGTGTTTTGCTTAACATACGTACGTGTAATTTTGCATAATCGACCGCCCGTTTCTCCTCATCATCAACCCGGACGCCGCCGTCACCGCCGCCGCTTCTACCTCTACCTCTTCTTCTCCTTCTTCATCTTCAACATCAACATCGGGATCGTGTCTTCGTTTTTTGGCCAGTTCGTTTGCCGGCCGTTCGCATATCATTAAACGTAACTGCCGCACATAAAATAGAAATTAATTATACACTCCACGTAAAATTATGTATATGGACCGATCGATTTTTATTCAATTATTGATTGCTTCATCTGCGGCGATTAATTTCGTCGTGGTTTGTTTTACCGCGGGTTTTCCGCGCGCACCGTTCGGTGATTGACTTTATTGATTTTAATCGCGGCGATTTTCATTCCCGGCCGTTTCCCGTTCCAGAAGGAAGGAATAATCAATAAACCGACGGGCGAAATTACCATTTCCTTTTAAGGCAATTTGCCGAAACACAAAAAATGAGAGAAAGAAAACGCCACGGCCGGCCGCCTCGTTATGCGCCATTAAAATTGTCGAACACGATCCGAAATTGAGGGGTAATCGTTTCCAAGGATGATCATCATCATCAATCAAAATCGATGAAGACATAAAAATGGGAACGGTGGAATTTTAATATTTTTTTAACAATGGTGGCCGAGCATGGGAACATTTTTTGGACCGGAATCGACTATGAGAGAAATGGATTGATTGGCCAGCAGCTAAAAAAAAAATTGATTGCAAAAGGAATTTTATGCCTGTATGGATAATTAAGACCTAAACAACTTTAAGTATTAGTAGAGTCATTCAAATCAAGTTTATAATCAAAATCAGCTAAATAAAATTTTAAGCTTTTCCAAAAGGTTGTAGTGATTTTCTTGATCATTTGGTTTAGACCCTGAAGGTAGGTTAGATATGTTTTGTAGACATTTTAATCCTATTAAAATTGTAGAATCTTTTACTAGATTTAGATTACAAAACTAAAATATCTAGGAAACATATCCAACCTACCCTTAGGGTCTAAACCAAACGATCAAAAAATCAGTCCAAACTTTTGCAAAAGCTTACAACTTTATTTATCGATTTACTTTTGATGCTTTGGTGTTCCTATTAAGTTTCTTAGATGATGAAGACTATTCGTACTATTTTCTTTAAATTCTGCCCAATCACAATATCCAAAGCCTTAAAATAATGAAAGATGAAAAATATATCTTAGACAAAGGTCTTTAGGTGAATAAAATATCTATCGGTCTTATAATTATTTAGAATCATTTATCATTTTCAACTTCTACGAATTTGGGCAAACAAGACTGGGAACTATCGCCCGCAAAAAAATTCGCGATTAATATTTTGTTGATTCAGAGAAACCGCAACACGCCCACCCACCCAACTCTCGTCCCATCACATCTGTGGCGCGGTCCCGTCGTGATTTATTCGCGTTCCGGCGTGAAATTAATTAGGAATACGCGTACCTGTGCGCGCAGAGAGATGCCGAATAATTAATTTCAATTTAATATTCATGAGCGCCGCGTAATTGAGTGCCGCGCGCCACTCAATTATTAATAACAAATGTTTAATTAGTGGCGAAATCGGCGCGGCGCCTTTCATCCGTCAAAATTTTTCGGCCTGACCATCGAAGACGTTGCGTTAACGATTGGTTATAAGGATCGTGTGTGGTACGTCTCTAGAAGAGATCCCAAGTGATTAATTCTTCGAAAAATTTAACAAAAGTTATTTCTTCTAAAATAAACTAAAAAAATCCAACGATTTATAACAAACAAAAATAATAATCTAGTTCATCAAAACAATGTGATTTCTATAACTGTAAATAAAATAAAATATGTTTTACAATGTAAAAGCCTCTAATATTTAATGATTTCTGATTACACTTTTCTTCTTGGAAATCCTGCTAAATGAAATTTCAACAATTTTGGCTTAAACTGTAATTGTTGAACACATTTTCCCTTACCAAACCTATGGGAACATTTAGAAGATCTTTGAAATAACTTTTGCGATAGTTAAAAGTTTATAAAAGCACCTTAAATGTACTTTTAGAGATTGTGAAGAAGAATTAAAATTTAATGGCTAAACATCATTACAATCAAAATTCGTTCAATAAAGAATAATCATGAGGTGAATTATCTTTAATTCACCTCATGATTATCATTATCAGTTATGAAGATTTACATCAGGTAGATACAAATTTTTAATCATTCAAGATAACTCTTTTTATTTTTGGCGGATTTTCGACACGCTCGGATCGGCCCTCGTTTAGTGCCGTGATGAATGGGGCCCTATCGTGCCCCCGTGCCGCTTTTTCTCCGATTTCACAATGAAATTGTATTCGGTAAATAATTTGACGCGTTTCGTTTCGTTATCTCCGCAAAAAATCATCGGGTTTTCGGAAGGTGGTGGTGGGGGGAAGGGGGGGAGTCCATCACGAAAGACGCAACGCGGAAAACGATACGACACGCGATCGTTTCCTCTACACTCTTTTTTTTTGCCTTTTGATTTAACGGTTAACCCGACACCCTGAAGTTAATTTATATTTACGTCACATCCTATTAAATTACTCAATTCAAGATTTAAAAAAAAAAAAAATATTGGAAAAAGCTTAATCGACTTTAGTTAATATTTTTATGTTAGATTTATTAATCAAATGGTTTTTATTTTATCAAACATCATATTTAGAAATTTTTGTATGTAATTCTTTTTATATATCGTATTTTCTATATATTAAATTTTTTAAACATTCAATTTGGTTTTTTCTTTTGGTAAATATTTCTATCAATGTTATAAACTAATTTTCTAAATAGACAAATTTCTAAACTAAATATTAATTTTCGAGTGAATACATCAAATTTTTTGAGTATTGAATTGTCTAAATAAAGAATTTTCTGTACATCAAATTTCCTACACATAAATATTTATAAGTATTTAATTTTCTAAGCAGAGAATTCTCTATTTATTGAATTTTCTGAACCATTTCTTTTGGTGTATTGAATTTTTTATATTGAAAATTGTCTGTACATCGAATTTACTAAACATAAAGATTTACGAAATGTTTTTTTAAACAAAGAATTTTTGATAAATTCAATTTTCTATTTGCCAAATTTTCTAAACATACAATTTTTTCGAGTATTGAATTTTCTAGACAGAGTGTTTTCTATACGTTGAACTTTCTAAATATATACTTTTATGAGTATTGAATTTTGTAAACATTGAATTTTCTACACATCGAATTTTCTAAACATTCATATTTTTTCAACAAAAAAGTTTCTATACATCGAATTTTCTAAACACAAAGTTTTATAAATATTGAATTTTCCATACATCGATTTTTCTAAATATAAGGTTTTATATTATAAGTGTTATTTATAAGACCAGTAAATTCTCTTTACAACAAATGTTCTAAACATAAATGTTTACAAATGATGTATAGAGAATACTATTTAGAACATTCAACTAAATAGAATTGTCTATACATAGCATTTTCTAAAACTCAAGGTTTTTGAATATTGAATTTTCTTAACTAAAAATTAGAAAATTATAAAATATACTTTTATGAGTATTGAATTTTCAAACATTGAATTTTCTACACATCGAATTTTCTAAACATTCATATTTTTTTCATCAAAAAAGTTTCTATACATCGAATTTTCTAAACACAAAGTTTTATAAATATTGCATTTTCCAAACATAGAATTTTCTGCACAGCAAAATTTATAAATATACATTTTTTGAGCATCAAAATTTGTAAATAGCGAATTTTCTAAACAAAACTTTTTATAATTGTTGAATTTTTTAAACAAAGAATTTTCGGTACATTGAATTTTATAAATAAAGAATTTTTTGTACATCGAATTTTTCAAACATAACATTTTATAAGTATTGCATTTTCTAAACAAAGAATTTTCTGTTCATTGAATTAAACGTACCTTTTTTTGACCATTGAATATACTTAACAAATAATAATGTTTATTGGTGCTATTAACATTTTACATGTTTTACACAAGTCGTAGTAATTGATTTTTTTATAATTTCCTAAACATCAAAATTTTTAAAGAAATAATTACCTGTACATCGAATTTTCTGAACATAAATATTTTTTGGATATTGATTTTTCTAAACAAAGAATTTTCAATACATCCAACTTTCTAAATAAAGTTTTTTAATACATCGAATTTTCTAAACATTTTTTTTAGTATTGAATTTTCTAAACATAAATATTTTTTGAGTATTGATTTTTCTAAACAAAGAATTTTCAATACGTCAAATTTTCTAAACAAAGATTTTTCATACATCGAATTTTCTAAACATATTTTTTTTGAGTATTGATTTTTCTAAACAAAGATTTTTCTTTAAATTGAATTTTCTAAACAACGAATTTTCTGAACATTTTCCAAACACAAAAAAGTTTCTAAAGAAATAGTTTTCTGTTTATCGATTTGTTTTTCTAAACAAAGATTTTTCTGGACATCGAATTTTCTAAATAAATAATATTTTATACATCGAAATTTCTAAGCAAACATTTTCTATACGTTAAATTTTCTAAACATAAACTTTTATAAGAATTTAATTGAGGTTTACGACAAAAAGCTATTGCATTTTCTAAACAAAGAATTTTCTGTATATCGAATCTTCTAAACATACCTTTTTTGACCATTGAATATTCTAAACCAATAATTTTCTAAACATCGAAATTTTTAAACAAATCATTATCTATATATCGAATTTTCTAAATATAAATATTTTTAGAGTATTGATTTTTCTAAACAAAGAATTTTCAGTACATCGAATTTTCTAAACAAAGATTTTTTATACATCAAATTTTCTAAACATATTTTTTTAGTATTAAATTTTCTAAACAAAGAATTTTCTGTACATCGAATTTTCCAAACACAGAACTTTCTAAACATAAATATTTTTTGAGTATTAATTTTTCAATACATGGAATTTTCTAAACAAAGAATTTTCTATACATCGATTTATTTAAAGAACAAAGTTTCTAAACAAATAATTTTCTACACATCGATTTGACTAAACAAGGATTTTTTCGGACATAGAATTTTCTAAATAAATAATATTTTATACATCGAAATTTCTAAGCAAAAATTTTCTATACGTTGAATTTTCTAAACGTAAACTTTTTATAAGAATTTAATTGAGGTTTACGACAAAAAGCTATTGTATTTTCTAAACAAAGAATTTTCTGTATATCGAATCTTCTAAACGTACCTTTTTTGACCATTGAATATTCTAAACCAATAATTTCCTAAACATCGAAATTTTTAAACAAATCATTATCTATATATCGAATTTTCTAAATATAAATATTTTTAGAGTATTGATTTTTCTAAACAAAGAATTTTCTTTAAATTGAATTTTCTAAACAAAGAACTTTCTGTACATCGAAGTTTCCAAACACAGAATTTTCTAAACATAAATATTTTTGGGTATTAATTTTTCTTAACAAAGAATTTTTAATACATGGAATTTTCTAAACAAATAAATTTCTATACATCGAATTTTTTAAGCAACATAGTTTCAAAATATCCAATTTTCTCAACATACACTTTTTTTGAGTATTGAATTTTCTAAACAAAGAATTATCCAAACAAAGAATTTTCTGTACATCTAATTTTCTAAACAAAGAATTTTTTATTCGTCGAATTTCCTAAACAAAATATTATAAAAGTATTGAATTTTCTAAACAAAAAATTTTCTTTACATCGAATTTTTTAAATAAACAATTATTTGTTAATCAAATTTTTTAAACTAAGATTTTTTTATACATCGAATTTTCTATACATCGTATTTTCTAAACCAATTTTATTTTGAGTATTGAATTTTCTAAACAAAGACATTTCTATACATCGAATTTTCTAAACATATTTTTTGTGAGAATTGAATTTTCTAAATAAAGACTTTTCTATACAACGGATTTTCTAAATAAAGAATGTTCTATACGTTGAATTATCTAAACTACTAAATAGAGAATTTTCTGTATATTGAATTTTCTAAATATAAAATTTTATAAGTATAGAATTTTCTAAACATCGAATTATTTAAACAATAAATTTTCTATACATTGAATTTTCTAAACAATCCTTTTTATACGTTTTGAATTTTTTAAACAAAGAATTTTTTATACATCGAATTTTTTTATCATAATTTTGTTTGAGTATTGAATTTTCTAAACAAAGACATTTCTAGACATCGTATTTTCTAAACAAAGAATTTTCTATGCATAAAATTTTTTAAACAACGAGTTTTCTGTACATCGTATTTTCTAAAGATAAAATTTTATAAGTATTGAATTTTCTAAACATAGAAATTTCTATACATCGAATTTTCTAAACATATTTTTTTGAGAATTGAATTTTCTAAATAAAGACTTTTCTATACAACGGATTTTCTAAATAAAGAGTGTTCTACACGTTGAATTATCTAAACAGACAATTTTATTAGTATTGAATCTACTAAATAAAGAATTTTCTGTATATTGAATTTTCTAAACATGGTATTCTTTATATATAGATTTTTTTAAACAAAACATTTTCTATCAATTGAATTTTTTAAACATAAAATTTTATAAGTATAGAATTTTCTAAACATCGAATTTTTTAAACAAAGAATTTTGTATACATTGAATTTTCTAAACAATCTTTTTTATAAGTATTGAATATTCTAAACAAAGAATTTTTTGATCATACTTTTTTTGAGTATTGAATTTTCTAAGCAAAGACATTTCTATACATCGTATTTTCTAAACAAAGAATTTTCTATAGATAAAATTTTCTAAACAAAGAATTTTCTATACATAAAATTTTTTAAACAAAGAGTTTTTTTCTGTACATCGTATTTTCTAAAGATAAAATTTTATAAGTATTGGATTTTCTAAATAAAGACTTTCATACAATGGATTTTCTAAACAAAGAAGTTTCTATACATTGAATATTCTAAAAAAGAATTTTCTGTACATCGAATATTTTAAACAAAGAATGTTCTATACGTTGAATTATCTAAACATACAATTTTATTGGCATTGAATTTTCTATACACCTAATTTTCTAAATAAAGAATTTTCTGTGTATTAAATTTTCTAAACAAAGTTTTTTTTATATATCAAATTTTCTAAACAAAAAATTTTCGATACACTGAAACATAAAGTATAAAAGTATAGAATTTTCTAAACAAAAAATTTTGTATATATTGAATGTTCTAAAGAAATATTTTTTATGAGTATAGTATTTTCTAAACAACGAATTTTTTAATCATAATTTTTTAGAGTAATGAATTTTCTAAACAAGGAAATTTCTATACATCGAATTTTCCAAACAAAGAATTTTCTATATATCACATTTTCTAAATAAAGAAAGTTTTATACATTGAATTTTCCCAATAAAAAGTGTTCTATACAATGAATTTTCTAAACAAAAAATTTTCTATACATCGAAATTTTTAAACAAGGAATTCTCTATACATCGAATTTTCTAAACAAAGAGTTTTCTGTACATCGATTTATGTAAACAAAGATTTTTCCGGACGTCGAATTTTCTAAATAAATAATATTTTATACGTAGAAATTTCTAAGCAAATATTTTCTATACATAAAATTTTATAAGAATTGAATTGATGTTTACGACAAAAAGCTATTCGCAATAATTTGTTCATATTTGAATTCTCTACAATTATTTGTTATATAAATTTCATGTAACTCCTGTAGTTTATTAGCAATAGGCAAAAAATATCAGCATTTTTAATGTTTAATTTTTTTCTCTTAAGTTACGAACTTTTTGAAAAAAATGTTCAAATAAAACTTATTCATTTTCTCATTCGCTGTAACTTATATTTAAAAAGTTTTGTAAAATTTTTCATGTTTAGTAAAATATCGGAAAAAATACCCACTTTCGGTTTATTGGTGTTTACCAAAAGCTTTTCAGTTCCAGTTTTTAACGATATAACCTTAAATTTAAAGTTTCATCTCAAACGGTTCATTTGTTTTTGAGATACAGCGCCCACAGACATTTTCATGTACGAAAACAATACTTCCCCTATATATACTATATAGGGAAAGTAAAACATCTATAGCAAAAAAGTATGATACCAAAAATATTAACTAAGGACAGAGTTTAAAGTTAAGGAGAACTAATGTACAAAAGTGTGAAATGAAGGTATTTTTTAAATACTTATATAGATGATCACAATCTTTTTAATTAGATTAATAAATTATCTTGTTGATGAACATGAGTTACTACCTAATTATCTTAATGATGTGCTGATGATTAATTAAGATTAGCCGCGTTGGACACGGTCAAAATCATAGGTTTGAAGATTCTAAAACGTTAACGATTTGTCTTTTTCAAGATTTGTTGTATTTTATACAATTCATTTCGTTAAAGCTTTATTCCACCAAAAATATGATAATGTTTCAGCTTTTAAAATTTATGTTGGTGAAAGATAATAGCAGATACTTTTTACAATTTTAAATATAATAAAAGTCAAGAATTATTTAATTTTGTTCAATCTTCAAAGAATTTAATGCACCTAGATATTTAAAGCTTAACCAAAAAAGTATCTGATGCTTCTTCAGCTTCATATTTTTAGGTTTTACCAGTTTTATTAATAATTATTATTGACATTCTTCTTAATAATATCACGTTTCTTAACCAAATCCACCAGACTTAAGTGGTTTTCTGTTTCCAAAATTGCTTTACTTTCGAATACAGCACAGTAGAGGTGTATGATATAACTATTATAAAAGAGAAGAATCAATCAATTAAGATAAATAAGCTGTCCAAGAAGATGATTTGTTATGTTTTACAGGAGTAAATAAGTTTTTGTTCAAATTAACGCTTGACCAAAAATTTTGTTGATGCTAATTTTTTATTGAGTTTAACTTCACCTTTTCAGGTATTACCAGATAAATCTTCTTATTATCACCATTCTTCTCAGAAACTTCAAAGACTTTAGTTAATAAGGCTTTGATTATGAGTATTTTCTGTAGCCAAAATTGCTTTCCTTTTGACTATAGCAGACTGGGTTTTGAATATCAATATTGAAGTGATATGGTTCAAAAACTACATTCGAGAATATTAATTTCGAAAACCACCCAAGAGAGAAGATTTTAGTGTTAAATAATGTGTTGGTATTCTAAACACATTCTAACTTAATATACTTTTAATCTACACTCAGATTGGCAAGTAAATATTAAAAACTACATCGTTTGTAAACCTCTTTAACGAAACTGGCCAATATCTCTCGATAAATCAGCGAACGCCTTTTAGCCGCAAACTCAATTAGTATTAATCCCGTCCACGTAATCTCAACGTTTCGACTTAATTTGCAGCGGATATATAACATATACGTATACATTGAAAAAATATTAAAAAAAAGAAAAACGTCGCGCCGCTCTTCGGGGTCGATTATTACTCATTTGCATGAATTAATTAAAATGCACAGCAGATTGTTGGACATAATTAATTCGGACCATAATTGGGCCGATTATGGTCGCCGGAGTGACTTCTTAATCTGCACTGATGATGGCGCAGCCCCGGTTTTTAGTGCCATAGCCGTTGCATAAATTCAGCGGCAGCGTTTCGCCTTAATGCGATCTTAATAAGCGACGGGGTTCCACGAAAAAACGAGTTCGATAATCGGTGTCGGCATATGTTTGCGAAATTACTATTAGAAAATTTATAAATTTCCACCCAAATCAATGCATTCAATTTGCTACACGTAGAATTTTCGAAATGGTAAAATTTCTATGTATAAAATTTTCTAAATTTCCACCTAGTTAAATAATACGTTCACGTAGAATTTTCGAAACGATAAAATTTCTATGTATAACATTTTCTAAACAACGAATAATATTTTACTCCACCTTAACTGATCTTATTAATCAAGTACGCCACATTAACGAAATATTTATTGTGGTAAGTCAACGCTACGCTACCCTAATATTTTTTTTTGTTGCAGTAGGTCAAGAAAACTATAACTACGAAATGAAAATGATGATGATGACCGTTGTTACTATGCGGTACTTTATTTTTAGAGAGTAAACACGTCGAAATTATTTTTATTTACTCTCTATAACACTCTGAAAGTAATCTTTTTGTTTGTTGCTTTAATTTCTGTTAATATGTTTGTATTATGTGAAGAGAAACCTAATTTTCTAAATGGTAATATTTATTTTGGATCAACCTCAGCATTCTTCTCTTCGTCCTGATTTAATAAGTTGCAAACCTGTTCGTGATCGTGGAAAACTGTTATTAAGCGTATTCAATTTTATTTTGTCTTTAAACGTTTTCTGCATGGAAGGCGAATCTTTTTCACGCTGAAAATTAATTCGCGCCGATGCGTTATTATCCAATTATGTCCTCGCCCATTACCATGAGCCCATTAATCATTCGTAATTGCAATAATAAAATGGTTGTGGCCGTAATAATTGTGGCGCGGCGAGTTTTCAGGCGAAATAAAGACATTAGAAAGGTGGTGGCCATAATTTGTTGATAAATCAATAGTTTTCGCAATAATCAAAGATTTAAGTCGAAGGGCAAATTGTTTCTGATAATGATTAAAGTCGAAGGGAATATTGTTACCAAAAGAAAAATCAAAGGGCAAATTGTTTCAAACAATATAATAATAATAATAATAATAGTCTTAACTAATAATGAAGAGGCAAACGCAGAAAATGACCCTTACTAGCAGTTCCGCCTAACGGATGCTGTTAGAATCCCACAGATCACCAGTAAAAGCAGTCTTATAAAATGGAGTAGAGAAATGAACTTAAATGTAGTCAAATCATACCTACTCATAAATGACTGCAGAGACGACCCTCTTCCTGGCTGGAGATATAAACACTATGTAGAAATTAACAAAATCTACCCTGATTTATAACTCACAGAACAAAATGTAGCTGACCGATTGAAAACTATATATTCCAAACATTTCTTAACAGAGGCTGAAATCGATGAAGTAAGATGCGAAGTTGGTCGAAGACTGCATAACCAGCAGAAGGTGCCATTCGAGAAACAACTGATGAACACCAACCAAACACGAACAAAAAGATTGAGCAAAAATTCATAGAGAACTGGACCCTTTTTGAAAGCAGCTGTCCTATATCTAGGCCAACAATCCCCAAGCTAAAATTTAAGCGAGAAACTATAAAAATAGTTGAAACCGTGGACTTCAAAGACATCTTAATGGTACAAAAGATCTTAATATATTACTTAACGCCATTTATACAGCAGCTGCAACAGTGGTCCAATTAAATGGCCAGGAGCTACTCCACAGAAAAAAATGGCTCTTCTAACAAGAACAAACTTGAACCTGCTTGGAAGATTAGACTTACTAGACAAATTAATCAGTTACGAGGCTATTTTTAGTAATTTGTTCAATTTTTAATTCTCTGCAATTAATTGTTATATAAATTTCATGTAACTCCTATAGTTTATTAGCAATTGTCAAAAAACGTCAAAATTTTCAATTTTAATTTTTTTTTCTCGAAAGTTAAGAATTTTACAAAAAAATATGTTTTTATAAAACTTGTTCATTTTGTCATTCTCTTTAACGTTTATTTGAAAAGTTTTGTAATATTTTTCATATTTAGAAAAAAACGCCTCGAGTAAACATTCACTTCCGGTTTTTTTCACCAAAAGCTTTTCAGTTCCAGTTTTTAACGATAAAACTCTAAGTTTAAAGTTTCATCTCAATCGGTTCATTCGTTTTTGAGATACAGCGCCCACGGATAGACATACACACAGACACAAAAAGAAATTCCAGAAATTAGTGTAATGGACTCAGTGGACCTCAAAACGGATATTTCCCCAAAAAAAATATTAAAAAAAATACTTTCCCTATATATACTTCGTATACAGGGTGTCCCATCGAAACCGCACATCAAAAGTTTATGAACTTCTAGTGAATGTATTTTTATAAAATTTTCATGGCATATATAATCAAGTGTGCTCTATTTAATTAAAATATTTTCAAGATTATACGACTTCCTGTTATACCAACTTCCTTATTTCAAATGGAATACTGTATTTGTATTCTACATAAAATTCTGTGAAAAAAATTATTAAGTAACATTACGTCCAAACTTTTGATGTGCGGTTTCGGTGGGACACCCTGTATAGGAAAAGTACAAGTCATTAAAAAAAGTTTTTGCTAGAAAACTGTAAAAAAACAATGAATTATAAACTTTGTTTGAAACAGTTATACGAAAAATTGATTGAATTGAATATTTGTTACAGAAACAATCAATAACATTAAAAAAAACAAAGTTTGGCCAAAGAACAGCCTTATCAATCAAATATAGAAAAACACATTTAAATTCGGCATTGCCTTAAAAGTAGTTCAAATTGGTACAAATAATTGAAATTTTCTTATAAAAGAACTTGGAATTTTTCTCAAAGAGGAAAACCGCAGAAATTAGACAAAATCAGTTGAACATTCATTTTCAATGAAAAACACTTGAAACCTTTCTAAAACCATATATTCTATATATTTCTAAGTTAATTTTTAATTTTTCCATAACTTTGACAGTTGTAATATGTACATATATTTATGTCCTACTACACATCAATGAATAAATACACTCAATTTTGCCAAAAAAGAGTTAAAAACAGTAACCATGTTCAAACAGTTGTAAAATCTTTTTACAATTTGCCTTTATTAGTTTTTTTTTTAGAAAAACAATCGAAAACTTTTGAACGTCATTTAAAATTGACTTAATTTAAAATAATCGTTTATTCAATTTTATTAACAACGGATGAAAATATAAATTTGAAATCGTTGGAAATACAGAAAGAACTTTTAAAAAATAGTTAAAAACTCATGTTCTAAAAAATGAAATTTTCTTCGCTTTATCAAAAAAAAAAATTCAAAACTTTTAAAATTTTACAAAAAAAACAGTTAAAAATCAAAAAATATAATAGCTACAATAATGTGTTTCACTTATTTTTAATTGCTTTAGTTAGTAAATATAATTTCCGAATACACTTTTCATAATCTGTTGCATTAATCTAGCGTACTCTTGACCTACCACAATAAATTGTATATTGGCTTGTCGTGAGGGTAGGTCAGGATAACGCTAGGTCAATATATTTAGTGTTATGATAGGTCGGGAGTACGTGTACGCTGGGTCAACTTATTATTTAGTAATATAATGATTTTTTTTTAAATAATTATTAATATAAAAAAAAATGAGGTAGGTCAATAGTACGTTAGGTAAATACAGTAGACGAAATTAGTAGCATGTTACTTAAAACAATATAATTGGCTGGAAAAGCAGATAAACATTGCTATATTAAAATTAGAAGAAAAAAAAATAAATCACTGAATTATTGAATATCCCAAAAAATCACAGTGAAAATATTATTATTATTTTAAGGAATTTCTGGAATAAATCAGAAAATAACTGACAATATTTGAGAAAAAGATAGTGGTTAAGATTGTTAGAGCAGCAGTTATAAATTGTCGGGAGAATATAAATAAATTAAATTTAAAAAAAAACTTAAAAATAATAGGGTTTTTAATCGACACTATAATTTAATTCGTTACAAATTATAACATTATAACCGTCCACTTACAAATTAAATTAAACATATTAGAAACTATAAACAATTTTCTATTATCACAAGCTGCATTATGATATTTGTCAAGTATCAACTGTCAAATGTTTACTATTGACGATTTTAATTTAAAGAAAAATATTTTTTACGTTCTGGTCCTACAATTTATTTTTATAAATCGACGATCCTATTATAAAAATTGGAAGGTGGAACAGTATTTTTAATATAAACTTAAATTTAGATTAAATCCTGATTTTTTATGTCTATAAACATTATCGCGTATTTTGATATAATTTCCAGGAAACCGCAGTAGTAAAAGTGAATGCAAGCCTTTCGCGTATGTCGGGTGAGTGGGTGGTCACTATTCCACCCTAAAATCAGTAAAACATAAGCGTAAACTTATGGAATACATATATTTTTTGAAATTAAATATTTCACTTAAAAATTCTCTTGCGAAGAATTATTTTTTCATCAAACTATCGTTTGTGTGATAAGTATTAAAAGATAGGATCATAATTACCCACTCACCCTACATATGCTAGAAAATTCAATATTTAAAAAATTGTAACACTAATATTAGTTGTAATTTAAGAAAATAAATTAGTGCGATTAAGAGAAATGTAAATGCATATGAATAGCGTGTTGGTGGATTCTAACACACCCTTCAATCACTGAAATATGAGTTTGGGTTTTTACGTTAGTTAGGTGTATATAAAATATATTTCACATTATTTATTACGTTCTTATTATAAAATTTATTTTTACAAACCGAACCTCGTGTCAATAAAATTGGAGGGTGCAAAAGTGAAAAATTGTAAAACTCAATTTACAACCTAAGATTTTTTTTAAATTTAAAGTTTGGAGATTTTTTGAGGGAAACGGGTTTTCAAGTAAATATAAGTAGTGGCAATTGTTATTAACAAAAAAAACCTAAAGAAGAAATTAAAATTTTTATTAAGCAAATGAATGAAAACTTTTTGATTTTATTTTAATACAATTTTGAAAATACGTAATGGTATTCAAAATCCTATTTTTAGTACAAATATGGTGAAAATTTGAATTTCTCTCTACTAATTAAAAATTGAATATATTTAGTAGTAGTAGTGTTTTTGGCTATCGACCAAATGTAAATGAGCTTGTTCTTTTCATTCATATTAGTGGTTATTCAATAAAATATTTGGTGTGTTATATAATTTGGAGGGTGGGATGGAGGCCACCCACTCGTCCTATATATACATATACATTTCAATTACTGTTCGTAGTTTGATTTGAAAGAATTTATATCATTTTTATTGCTGAAAGAGTTAAAAATTAAACTAGTATCAGTGAATGAAGTTTAAAAATGGTGATGTGGCCATTATAGTATTTTTCTCGAAAACTATGAGGTTTACGTAAAAAACTAATCTTTTGAATTCTCTACAATTATTTCTGATATAAATTTCATGTAGCTCCAATAGTTTATTAGCAATTGACAAAAAAGTCAAAATTTTCATTTTTTATTATTTTTTTCTCGTAAGTTAAGAACTTTATGAAAAAAATGTTTTAATAAAATTTGTTCAGTTTTTCATTGCCTTTAGTTTTGCAATATTTTTCATATTCAAAAAAAAATATTTGAAAAAACAAAAAACTCTTTCGAGTAAACATCTACTTCCGGTTTTTGAATGTTTACCAAAAGCTTTTGCAGTTTCAGTTTTGAACGATAAAACCTTAAGTTTAAAGTTTCATTTCAATCCGTTCATTCGTTTTTGAGATACAGCGCCCACAGACGGATACTACTCAACCCTCGTATAATCAATTTAACTCGAGTATTTCTGTAATACAAATAAACGTTGACACTTAAAACTGTGATCACACTCAACATTAGCATAAACCGTAATTTGTACAAATTTACACGGCCGACATTTGCGTAATTATATGCGCATCGATGGCCAATTAACGTCAACGGATAAAACGGAGCAGCGGCGAAGACAAATTGAAATCAGAAATGCTTAATCGGATCTCGTGTCAACGAGAGGGAGTCGCTGAAAGAAAACCGACGGGGCACTAATAAGAGAGGACTTGAGGAATCGAGCGTTTGACAAATGTGGCCGGTTAACTGAATGGATTGGCCCTTGTGCCGTTCGTTTAAATGCGCACATAATAATATAATATATATGTTAAATGTCACTGGCTCGCCTCGCTGAAGATTTACGACGCTCGAAATTGGCGCACGCTTTCGTGCCGGAAACAATGGTGTTCGTATTCGCTTTTTTAATATTATTATTCATGATGTTTCGATATCGTTAATTTACTACAGAGAAGGAATCTGATACAAAAAAATTGATGGCAATACGAGGGCTACCTTTAATATTTCGGGAATGGACGCTGCAGGTGCTGCCATCTGACATCCGACGTCTTTAACTTAAAGTATAAATTTTTATCAGTAGTGTTACTCAAATCGTTTTGATATCCATACGCACTATTTACACTAAATTAATTTTGGGCAAGAAATTAAGTCCACTATGTTTCTTGACAAAATTTTAATAGTTAACTACATAAGAAATAAAAGTTTCAGTAGATTATACATTATTATTACTGTATATTTAAAGTGGATTTAGTTTAGGAATTAATGATGAAATTTTTAAGTTCCTTTACATTCATCTTTAGTAAATTAATTTATTGGATTAAAACCGGTGTGCTTATTTGTTTGTCTAGGGTGTTTTCGGCGATAAATCTGCGTTAAGCAAAAGGGTTACCCCGTGTTGTTAGGCACTCGAGTCGTAATGGACGTGGCCGGTTTGAAAAACGGCCCTCGTGAAACCTTTCAAAATTCCCCCGCCGCTTTGCGATTTTTACGCCGGGCGATGATTTATGTAGGTATTAGGCCACTCTACACTAACCTCCTGATTTGTTCTATACAATAATAATAGAGTCTGGCTGGTAAATGGGACCCGTGGGGGTGATATCTCAAAAGAGGGTCGGAACCCTCACTCAATTTACCGCTACATTATAGCGCGGAGCATTGGTTGCCGCCACCCCCGACTTTCAACGGGTATCAAATAATATTAGCTTTGGATTACTGTTAATCTAATATTTACTTCTTTCTCGCTCCCCCTCGCCGGCGCACTGAATAAAACAAGGACGCATCCCTCTACAACCCCGTGTGGGGGAGTCAAGTACACGCCGTCGACGTCGACAACAATCCGGGTTTAACTCCGGGGCCGTTCGACTTAATTTTTATTTTATCATAACACCGCCCGCGCTCGTAATCACTTTATTATATTGCGGCGAAAAAGTGGCGATAAATCAGCGGGGGCTGCTCGTAAAACCCAAACCACCCCCCGAAAACCCGTAGCGCGAAATTGCGGCCACGAATTAACATGGAAATGAATCTAATTAATTACGGGATTAAACGGGCGGCGTTGCCACTGATGTAATTATTTGATTAAATCCTCCTAACAGGAATTGATTTACGCCCGTTCGATATCTATTTCATCATTAATTTTTCACACGCGGACGTTACGTAATTCAAATGGTGATTGTAAATGTCGCACGAAGTTATGCGACTGTAAATTACAGTATTAACAGATAAGTTAATTGTATACACAAAATCATACAAGAGATTAAATCAATAAAAAAGGTAAATATTTCTAAAAAAGTAAGATTTTTACATTTAAGTCTCAAATAATTTAAATGGGAACACATATATTTCAAAAATACTTTCACCTTTTAGAAAATTTGATCATTAACCACTGACAATTTTAAATTAAAATTACGTTGGTTTGAAAAATTGCCTTGAAATCAATTTTAAAAGCAATTAAAAATAATCTTATTTTTAAGATTTAATCAAAACAATTTAAATCCAGTTGTAAACAAAATGGAGACACTTATAATTTGATCTTAAAATTGCAGAAATAACATTCGTTTGAAAAATTTGCAAATATCAATTAAGCTCGAAATTACCTTCAAAACCTTTGAAGTTATTTAAAATAATTGAATTATTTACATTTCATTAAAACAATAAGCGAAAAACAGTTGAAAACAGAATGGTGACATTAACAATTTAAACTTGAAAATTACTTTCAAAAATTGCCAAAAATTAATAAACCCTGGAATCAATTTCAAAACTTTAGAAGTATTTCAAAATAATCTTATTTTTAATATTTAATTAAAACAATGAAATTTAGTTGAAAACAAATTGAGGACATTGGAAATTTGAATTTAAAATTGCAAAACTTGCATTCGGTTCGAAAAATTGCAAAAAATCAATTGGCATTGGAATCACTTTCAAAAACTAGAAGTAATTCGAAATAACTGTAGTTTTTATCTTACATTAAAACAATTATTAAAATCCAGTTGAAAAGAAAATGGCGATATTGAGAATTTTAACTTGAAGTTACAAAACATTTATTCTGAGTTTTGAAAAATTGCCAATAATGAATGAGCCTTAAAATCAATTTCAAAACTCTAATTGTAATTCAAAACAATCGTATTTGTTTATTTTTAGATTTTATAATAATGTTAAGGTTATGAAAGCTCTATAATCTCCAATAATTATCTTGGAATTTGGAAAACTACGCACGTAATTGACACGATTTCACCACTTAGAAGCACGCACTTTTAATAACTAATTAATAATTTCGAGTGAAATTAAGGCCCTTGTTTGTAAACATCTGTTGCATTACTTAATTGCCACTCAAGGTCGTTTTCGGTTGAGGCTTCGATTAGATTAGAGACGGCACGAAACTGTCCAATTGTCACCTCGTTATGCAAACGCACACATTTGATTTAATTAAGCAATTAATAGTTGTAAAAATAATACTAATAATGTCTACGGTTCGTTAAGCAATGCAAACACGTTTTTTTTTTCGGCAATTTACATTTTATTGAAACATTTCGAAAGGTAATTAAATAATGCGTGAGGTAAGAAAGTTGGAGGATGTAGAGAATTGTTGAAAATTATATAAAGGAATTGAAATTAAACATATGAAGAATTTTATAAATTTTTAAAAACTCCAATTAACTTCCTGAAATTAAGAGATTTGCATTTTAATTACCCTTCAAAGGATATTGTTGTAAAAACTGAAAATATCACTGAAAATATGTTCAAATCACTCCTAAAGTAAACATCTTTATAAAAATTTGTCTAAGGTCATGAGAATTCCAGTAGAATCAAAAGACTTCTATAAAAAAAATTAATATATTTTCTGAATCAAGATTTTACATTTAAATATACTGTAATCTAACCAAAGTTGCAAAAATTTTGTTTAGATTAAGAAGATCTTATCATATTATCAATTGAATTATGAATCATCCACAAAAACAAATCTCCAGTAATTGTGAAGGCTTTCTCTTTGTGATTTTAAACAAAGTCATATATATATATATATATATATATATATAGAAATATTTTTTGATTAAAAAATATTTTTTAAATATCTTCAGATTAATTTAAATTTGCTTTAAATCAAAGTTTTCTTTTTCAGAGCAAAGTAATTTAATATTATGCCAAGTTATAGAACCCAAAACTTTGAAGAAACATCCAAATCTAACTTTCTATTTTCCTCTAAAAATATTGTATTTTGATTATCCTCAAAGAAATTTTGAAATAACCTCATCACAAACAAAATGGTTTAGGTTTGAAGATACAGCAAGATAAAAATTACGTACTCTGCAAAAATATTCTGTAAAAATATTATGCTTTAGGTTATGCCCTTCTAACTTCACATTTTTTTTCTAATATATTTCATTTTTTATTGTTTTTCAAAAGATTTTGATTTATCTTCATCACAAACAAAATAGCGATGGTTTGAAGATACAACAAAATAAGAATTACGTACCGTGGAAAAATATTCAGTAAAAATATTATCCTACAGTATATACCCTTCTAACTTCTTACACCTTTTCAAAGATATTGTTTTTTTTTATTGTTCTCTAAGAGATTTTGAATTATCTTCATGACAAACAAAATGGGGTAGGTTTGAAGATGCAACATTATGAAAATTACGTACCCTGGAAAATATTCTATAAAACTATTATGCTTAAGTTAATGCCTTTCTGGTTTTTAATATTTCTTTAAATATATTGTATTTTTATTGTCCTTGAAGAAAAATTGAATTATTTTCATTACAAACAAAATGGCGAAGGTTTGAAGATACAACAAAATAACAATTAGGTATCATGGAAAAATATTCAGTAAAAATATTATGTTTTGGTTTATGTCCTTCTAACGTCCCACATTTCTTTAAATATATTGTATTCCTATTGTTCTCGAAAAAATTTTGACTTATGTTCATCACAAACAAAATTGCGAGGGTTTTAATATACAAGATTATAATTGCGTATCATAAAAAAATATTCTGTAAAAAGTATTATGCTCTAGAGTAGGTCAATCGTAAAAACTACAATTCTTCAAGAATGTTGTATTTTTATTATCCTCCAAGAGATTTTGATTTATCTTCATCACAAACAAAATGGCGTAGGTTTGAAGATATGAGAAGATGAATTTGCGTATCATGGAAAAATAATGTGTAAAAATATTATTCTTTAGTTTATGCCCTTCTAATTTCCCACATTTCTTTAGAAATATTGTGTTCTTATTATTCTTGAAGAAATTTTGACCTATCCTAATCACAAACAAAATTGCGATACGAAAATATGAAAATTGCGTATCATATAAAAATATTCTGTAAAAATTATTATGCTCTAGAGTAGGTCCATCGTACACACTACAATTTTTCAAGAATATTGTATTTTTATTATCCTCCAAGAGATTTTGATTTATCTTCATCACAAACAAAATGGCGTAGGTTTGAAAATACGAGAAGATGAAATTTGTGTATCATGGAAAAATAACGTGTAAAAATATTATGCTTTAGTTTATGCCCTTCTAACTTCCCACATTTCTTTAAAAATATTTTGTTTTTATTATTCTCGAACAAATGTCATCATAAACAAAATGGTGAGGGTTTGAATATACGAGAAGATGAAAATTGCATATCATATAAAAATATTCTGTAAAAATTATTATGCTCTAGAGTAGGTCCATCGTACATACTACAATTCTTCAGGAATATTGTACTTTTATTATCCTCCAAGAGATTTTGATTTATCTTCATCACAAACAAAATGGCGAAGGTGTAAAAATACAACAAGATAAAAACTACATACTATTGAAAAATATTATGTAAAACTATTATTCCCGGTTGTAAATTCTTCTAACCTTACATCTTTCTTCAAAAATATTGTATTTCTATTATGCTTGAAGAAATTTTGGATTATCTTCATCTCAAACAAAATGGCGAAGATGTGAAGATAACAAGATGAAAAATTACATACCATTGAAAAATATTATCTAAAAAAGTTATCCTTTTGAAACTTTATAGATTTCTTTAAAAGTATTGTATTTTAATTATCTTGAATTATCTTCGTCACAAACAAAGCGACGCTGATTTAAAGATACAACAAGATAAAAATTACGTACCATGAAAAAATATTCTGCAAAATAATTATGCTCTAGTTTAGTTCCTGGTAGTGCAGTACATTTCTTTAAATATATTGTATTTTAATTGCCCTTCAAGAAATTTTGAATTATCTTCATCACAAACAAAATCATGTAGGTTTGAAGATACAACGAGATAAAAAATTACGTACCATGGAAAAATATTCTTTAAAAATATTATGCTCTATTTTATATCCTTCTAGTTTCATACATTTCTTTAAAAATATTGTGTTTTAATTGTCCTCCAAGAAATTTTGAACTATCTTGATTACAAACAAAATCGTGTAAGTTTGAAGATGCAACAATATAAAAATTACGTATTATGGAAAAATATTCTATAAAAATTGCGTGCTCAAGTTTATATCCTTCTAACTTTCTACATATCTTCAAAATTATTGTAATTTGATTATATTCGAAGAAATATTAAATTATCTCCATCACAAACAAAATGGCGTAGGTTTGACGATACAACAAGATAAAAATTACATGTCATGGAAAAATATTCTGTAAATAAATTATGCTTTAGTTTATGCTTTTCTAGCTTTCCACATTTCTTTAAAAATATTGTACTCGTACTGTTCTTGAAGAAATTTTGACTTATCTTCATCACAAACAAAATGGCGTAAGTTTGAAAATACAACAAGATGAAAATTACGTACCTTAGAAAAATATTCTGTAAAATTTATACGCTCAAGTTTATCTCCTTCTAACTCTCTACATATTTACAATTATATTATATATGAAGTATATTTCAAGAAATTTTGAATTAGCTTCACCATAAACAAAATGACGAGAGGTTGAAGATACGATAAGATAAAAGTTGCATATCGTATAAAAATATTCTGTAAAAATTATTATGCTCTAGAGTATGTCCTTCTTGCATCCTACAGTTCTTTAAGAAGATAATATTTTTATTGCCTTTCGAGAAATTTTGAATTATCTTCATTACAAAAAAAATGGCGTTGGTTTGAAGATAAAACAAGATAAAAATTACGTATCTTGGAAAAATATTCTGTAAAAATTATATGCTCAAGTTTATGTTCTTCTTACTTGCTACATATCTTCAAAAATATTACATTTTGATTATATTCGAAGAAATTTTAAATGATCTTTATCACAAACAAAATGGCCTAGGTTTGACGATACAACGAGATGAAAAATATGTATTATGGAAAAATATTCTGTAAAAATATTGTGCTTTAGTTTATGCACTTCTAACGTTCCACATTTCTTTAAATTCATTGTATTTTTATTTTCCTTCGAGAAATTTTAAATTATCTTCATCACAAACAAAATGGCGTTGGTTTGAAGATACAACAAGATGAAAATTAAGTACCATTAAAAAATATTCTGTAAACATATTATGCTCAAGTTTATGCCATTCCAGCTTTCCAAATTTCTTCAAAAATATTGTATTTTTATTGTCCTTCGAGAAATTTTGAACTATCTTCATCACAAACAAAATAGCGAGAGTGTGAAGATACGACAAGTTGAAAATTATGTAACATGGAAAACTATTGTGTTAAAATATTATGCTTTAGTTTATGCTCTTCTAACTTCCAAAATTTCTTCAGTAATATTGTATTTTTATTGTTCTTCAAAAAATTTTGAATTATCTTCATCACAAACAAAATGACGAGGGTTTGAAGATACGCCAAGATTAAAATTTCGTATCATAGAAAAATATTCTGTAAAATTATTATGCTTAAGTTTATGTTTTTCTACCTTTCCACATTTCTTCAAAAATATTGTGTTTTTATTGTACTGCAAGAAATTTTAAATTATCTTCATCACAAACAAAATGGCGTTGGTTTGAAGATACAACGAGATAAAAATTACGTATCCTGGAAGAATATTCTGTAAAAATATTATGCTCTACTTTATGTCCTTCTAACATCCTACATTTTTTCAAAAATATTGTATTTTCTGTTATCCTTCAAGACATTTTGATGTATCTTCATCACAAATAAAATGGCCTAGGTTTTGAAAATATAACAAGATGAAAATTATGTACCCTAGAAAAATATTCTTTAAAAATATTATGCTTTAGTTTATGCCCTTCTAGCTTCCCACGTTTCTTCAAAAATATTGTATATTTATTATTTTTTAAGAAATTTTGATTTGTCTTCATTACAAACAAAATGGCGAGGGTTTGAAGATACATATCAATTAAAATTATTATGTAAAAATATTATCCTCCATTGTAGATTACTCTAACATTCCATATTTCTTTAAAAATACTATATTTTGATAATCTTCAAAGAAATTTTGAATTATCTTTATCTCAAACAAAATGGCGAGGGTGTGAAAATACGACAAGTTGAAAATTATGTACCATGGAAAAATATTGTGTAAAAATTGTATGCTTTAGTTTATTTTCTTCTAACTTTTCAAATTTCTTTAAGAATATTGTATTTTTATTGTTTTCCAAGAAATTTTGACTTATCTTCATCACAAACAAAATGGTGAGAGTTTAATAATAATAATAATAATAATAATCTTTATTGGTGCATGGAACAAAAAGTTTTACACAAGTCAAACAGAAAAGAAGCGCTATAAAGTATTTTAGTATGCTACAGTGCAGACACAAAATAAAATACATACATTTGACATTTGCAACTTAAATATATACTTAATAGTATACAACAAATTTAGAGAATGAGATTCATCAACGCCCTAAAAGTTTGAATATACGACAAGATAAAAATTGCATATCATACAAAAATATTCTGTAAAAATTATTATGCTCTAGTGTAGGTCCTTACTATATCCTACAGTTCTTAAAGAATATTATATTTTTATTGTATTTCAAAAAAATTTGAATTATCTTCATTACAAACAAAATGGTGTAAGTTTGAATATACAACATGATAAAAATTACTTACCTTGGAAAAATATTCTGTAAAAAAAATATGCTCAAGTTTATCTCCTTTTAACTTTCTACACACCTTAAAAATTATTGTATTTTGATTACATTTAAATTTTGAAATATTTTCATCTCAAACAAAATGGAGAAGGTGTGAAGATACAAGAAGATGAAAATTACATACCGTTAAAAAATATTAGGTAAAAATATTATCATTGGTTGTATATACTTCCAACTAATGGTTATTTTTAATAATTGACTCAATTTCGGATTATTACAATTGTTATATAAATTTAATCTAACTCCTATAGTTTATTATCTTTTGTTTGAAAAGTTATGTATTATTTTTCAAGTTCTATAAAAGGAAAATAAAAAAGATGTAGAATTTATCAACAATTAGTAATTAGTTGGCAATTGATAAATGACAGTTGACAATTGATAGTAGCTAGCTGACAAATAACTGTTGCTTAAATAATAATGGATTTTTGATAGTTGAATGTTAACCGCTTAAATTGATATTGTGAATTATACTTCACGGTAGACAATTGAAATTTGGCAGTTCACAGTTAAAATTTGATAGTTGACAGCTGTCAGATAACAGTTGACAGTTGTCAGTTAATAGTTAACAATTGTTAATTGACAGTTGACAATTGATAGTAGATGACTGAAAAATATCAGTTAACTATATAGTACTTGAAAGTTGACAATTGATATTGTAGATTTTGAAACAGAGTCGACACATAAAATTTGACAATTATCAGATAAAATTTGATAGTTAACAGCTGACAGATGAGAGTTGACAATTGTCGGTTGATAGTTGACAATTGATATTTGACAGTTGAAAATTGACAGCTGACAACTGATACTGTGGATTTTAGTACAGAGTAGACAAATGAAATATGACAATTACTAGTTAAAATTGGAGAGTTGTCAGCTGTTAGATGACAGTTGTCAGTTGATAGTTGACTATTGATAATTGACAGTTAAAATTGTATTGCGGGTTTTAGTACTCAATAGACAAATGAAATTTGACAATTAACAATTAATTTTTAATAGTTGACAGCTGAAAGATGACAGAGGTCTGTTGTCAGTTGCTAGATAACAATTGATAATTGATAGTAGATAACTGATATATAACAGCTAATTAAATAATAGTAGATTTTTGATAGTTGACAGTTGACAATTTAAATAAATATTGTAGATTATACATCACAGAAGACAATTAAAATTTGACAATTAACAGTTAAAATTCCATTGTTTCAGATGACAGTTGACAGTTGACCGTTGAAAAATGATAGTGAATAGTTGACAAATAACAGTTAACTATATAATAGTCGATTGTTGATAGTTGAAAGTTGTTAAATACAAGTGTTTTATTTAGTGTTTTATATACAAATGACAGTTGCCACTTGTATTCGATATTCATCAGATCAGAGTGACAATTGACAATTTTAAATTCTGCATCTTTAAATGGATTTGTAAAATTAATGATGACGATTGATGTTTGACAGTTGATAACTGATATTCCACGATTGATAATTCTCAACTTACAATTGTGAGTGAGCTAACAGTTGACAAATGGTATTTGAATATTGGTAATTGACAAGCGTCAAATTAAATATTTTGATATATGACAATCATAGCTGATAGTTAACAAACAACCGCTGACATGATTTTTTTAGAATGACAATTTAATTGATATTTAAGAATTAGCAGTTGACAGTCAGTCAATATATTATAGTTGACAGTTGACAGATGAAATTTGTTAATTGACAGCTAATAGTTGACAGTTTATAGTTAATAGACAGTTGATAATTAACCGTTGGCAGGTGACAATTGATAGTGGATAGTTGATAAATATTCGACTCTATCTTTATCAGCTCTTAAAAATTTGTTGTTGTGATGTGTGAGAACTTGTATTGTTGATGGTAAAATATGTTTTAAAAAATATTCATTTATTTATTTTTTTAAACTCTCTAAATCTGTTCTGTTATTTATTTCAGCCTTTTTAGTTTTCTACCTTTTAAATTTAGTATTTTATTTTGGATTATTTTTTTTCATTGACATTCTAGCACATTCCACGTGACGTTCCACCAATGATAATGTAACATATTTATTAATTGAATTTTTATTAATGCATAAATTACGAGTCCATTTGAAAATTAATTAAAGTGCATAGCGTATACGTAATAATTTTGTTAATAATGAAATATGAAGCCGACAATAAATCATTCGAAATGTATTTGCATATTCCAGTCCACGCTTATTACACCTCTCTCTGTGTGTATGTGTGTGTGAGTGAGTGTAAAAATTTAATTATGTAAATTACAAAACGGGCAGATTTAATTATTGGAGGTGTAGATATAATTGTTGCCTCTAAGTGTGATCATTAAAAATGTTAATTATCAATATGAGCCTAGCATAATATATACGTGTTTGTTGGTTGTTTCTATTTCTTAACGATACAACCTATTATTTGTTGTTATTAGAGTAATTTGCGAAAAAAGTGTATTGTTAAATTTAATTAAAGGAATTATTATTACTGGTAGAATTAAAAAATTAAACGCTCGTGTAATTCGTACCAGACATTAAATATATTATGTACTTTTTTGTTATACACCTGTTTCGGAATAGCTTCCATCATCAGTACAGCTATACTCTGTTGGTAATTAAAGTATCAAATAGAGTATAGCCGTACTGATGATGGAAGGTATTTCGAAACATGTGTATAAGGATAACTAAACTAATACCATCAAAAAAGTTTATGTTTAATGTAATTTATTTAAACAATGTATAGCGTTTATCCAATTCGTTTCACTGGTAGTATTTTAAGAAATAATATAAATTATCATAAACACTTTTATTCCAAGTTTATTAATTAAATCTTAACGTAAACAAAGAATTAATTTCTATATAAATTATAATAACCTATAATTAAATGTACAAAAATAAACTGTGAAGATAGTAATTATAGTATATACAAAATATCTTGTGTTTGTATACTGAATTAAAAAGTCCTTACATATCGTATCGACAACATCTGTTGATTATTCTATCGGTAGTTCGGTCCAATCGGAGGGAAGATCAGCAACGTCCAATAAATATTTAACTGCCTGGCGATAAAAGTGCGGGCCTTTGGTTCTTTTTGCACGCGCGTGCATTTTTCATGGGGGCTTTAACACGACCGACGACAGTGTTAGGGGACATTTATTACATACAAAACTACCACAATACACCGTCCGCAATAAAAGCCGTCGTAAAATAAAATCTCCGCATGAAATCAAATTAGTTAATTATGATGTGTGTTGTACGTGTGTGTATGTGTGTAGGAGGGTAGGTTAGTGCTTGTACAACATCGGTAGGTAGCCATGAGAATGTGTTTTACAACTTAATTATATTTTATGGAAGGGTGGATCATCATTAAACACCTAAATGTTTTTAATATTCGCATGGACTAGCAATCAAATTGATGTAATGATAAGATTGATTCTTACTACAGCTTATAGAAGTTTTATTTGTTACTTTATATGGTTAACCTACTTTAATTAAGCAACTTATTGACGTATAGTAGCCATAATAAACAAAATTTTAGTTAGGTGATGAACTACTAAAATAACTTGGCGCCCTTCTGACGTATCTATTACTTTATCGCATTATTGACCTACCACAAAAAATTACAGCTTGAGAGATAGTTTATTGGTAGTAAAAATTCAACAAACTTTTGACCTACACTAATAAGTTAAGATAAAGAATGAAGTGAGGTCACCAACCCACCATACTTATACATGATAATATGTTTTAATGTATATGTAGGGTGGGTGGGTGTTCTCTATCCCACCCTCCAGTCAGTAAAACATCGTCAAAAATTATTTAAAATATTTGTATGAATACATCAATTAAAAAAATGCAATTATTTTTGGTTTGTTTACATTTCACAACATCAACCAAAATAAACAGTATTTTAGTTTAAATTTTATGTATTTAGGTGTCAAATAATTAGAATTGAAACAGTTGAAACAAAAAATTAACTTATCACTACGGATTAATCAATCATAAAATAATATAAGCTAAGAACACTTGAGACTCTAAAAAAAAACGGAAAAGTTTCTCTAAAACATTATTAAAATTTGCAAAAATCAACGTCATAAATCGTGGACGAGATACGACCTTTTAAAGTAAATTCCGTCCTTATCATACTCCTAATATAATTGAATAGATGTAAATCTGGCGATATCAACGCAAACGTTCGCTACGATGTTGCTGAATCAGGGGATCTCCCAGATTGAAACAAATGAAGGAATCTCTTTTATTATGTCCCCGCATCAAAACTTCCCCGTAATAAAAATGAAGCCCTCTGGAGAGAGAAAAAATCTCCGACGAGATAGCCGCCCCCCTCCCCTCTTTTTACTCCGGACTACATCAGTTAATAGATTCCGCTTTATATGCACTAGAGATAAGGACCGAAGATCGAAACCGATTCTTACGTTTTATATACATATATTTTTTTCTGCCATGATTTGATTTATTCAATATAAATTCGTTTGCGGATTCGAATTAAAAAAGTTTCCATTCGGTCTCCGGCGCTCCGTGACGACCGGGCGGGCCGCCCCCCCAAGCGTCCCCGAGCTCATTTTATTTTAGATTTATGTTTAATAGAAAACGTCACGGAATGACACTTTTATCACGGCACAACAACGCGTACATCATCCCCGGGAAATTTATATGGAAAGCGCGCCGCATAAATAACCGCGGCGAGGAAAACAATGCGTCCAGAAACAAAAAAATAACGGTAAAATATAAAGAATTACATTCAAAAACTATGTACAATTCGAGTGATCGTTTACAGTTTAAGACCTGTTTCGACCTATTCAGGACTCATCAGTGCGGTGTAATTGATGTGATTTGAATAGGTCGAAAGCTGTTGTTGATGGGAAAACTATACTTCGATTATTACTATTACAGATTTTTTAATATTCGGTGGTTTATCCGCTCAATTAGGAAAGAAAATTAATTCAGACATTAAACCTCACACTAAAATAACCAACCGCATAATAACGGTCGTAACTATTATTATAAAATAAATGTCACATTAATATTGTATCTATCCGAAAACAATTTGCTTTAATTTACTACGTGTAAAAGCCACAAATTAATTGATTCGTATATGTTCGGCACTTTAGTAACACCACGAAATTACTTTAGACACGGCGTGTTTAAAACGCACCGTCACTAGATTAATTATTTATTTTAATATTAAATATGAAATAAATCGATGGCAAAAGTTATAATTAATTATAGCTGGTAAAAAAACTAAAACAAAATTTGTATTGTGATGATAAAATGGTTATAAGAACTTACGATCCAAAGCGTGTTATGTTATTATAAGATATTATAACATGCGTAACAATCGTAGTATGAGATACCCATCGTGATATCGTTCCCAGGCGTGAAAAAAAGGGGACTGAATATGCATATTTGCGGCATTACAACAATCCACCTAAGCAAACTAAACAAGAAACTGAAATTGTCGATTATATTCAGTACCTTCCTTATAGTTTTTAGCTGTCGTACGGCAAATGTTTTAGTGGTGTGTCAAAATACGTTCATACTTTATAGGTTTTATAATTTTTTTAATAATCGTACTTGGAGGTAATTTTTAAAAACGTTTAAAATCAGTGAAAATAATTCGCGTTTTTATAATTTACGTTTTGAATGCTGCTATATTGTTTATAGCCAACGCACGTCAATTGTTTTAGTAATTGGTCACAAATACGTTCATCTTTTATAAATTCAGTGATTTTGTAATTAATGATACTTGAGGTTAATTTTTGAAAACGTTTAAAATCAGTAAAAATAATTCTCGTTTTTTTAAATTAAGTTTTGAGTGCTGCCATATTGTTTCTAGTTAACGTACGTCAATTGTTTTAGTGGTGGATCAAAAATGCGTTCATCTTTTATAGATTTTGTGATTTTTAAATTAATCACACTTGACGTTAATTTTTGAAAACGTTTCCAAACAGTGAAAATAATTCGCGTTTTTTCAATTTAAATTTTGGGCGCTGCCATATTGTTTCTAGCCAACGTAGGTCAATTGTTTTAGTGGTGGGTCAAAAATTTCATCCTTTATAGATTTTGTGATTTTTAAATTAATCTTAAGTAAGGTTAATTTTTAAAAACGTTTCCAAAATAGTAAAAATAATTAGCGTTTGTTCAATTTAGGTTTTAAATGCTGCCATATCGTTTCTAACCAGCGTACGTCGATTGTTTTAGTGGTGGGTCAAAAATGAGTTAATCTTTTATAGATTTTGTGATTTTTCAGTTAATTGTACTTAAGGTTAATTTTTAAAAACGTTTCAAAACAATAAAAATAATTCGCTTTTTTTAATTTAACTTTTGAGCGCTGCCATATTTTTTTTAGCCATCGTACGTCAATTGTTTCATTGGTGGGTCAAAAATGAATTAATCCTTTATGGATTTTGTCATTTTCATCATTAATCGCACTTGAGGTTAATTTTTAAAAACGTTTCAAAGCAGTGAAAATAATTCGTGTTTTTTCAATTTAAGTTTTAAATGCTGCCATATTGTTTCTAGCCAACGTACGTCTATTGTTTAAGTGGTGGATCAAAAATGCGATCATTTTTTATAGTTTTTGTGTTTTTTTAATTAATCACACTTGAGGTTACATTTTTTAAAGTTTCCAAACAGTGAGAATAATTTGCGTTTTTTCAATCTAACTTTTGAGCGCTGCCATATTGTTTCTACCCATCGTACGTCAATTGTTTTAGTAGTGGGTTTAAGATGCATTCTTCCTTTGTAAATTTTATGATTTTTATATTAATCATACTTGAGGTTAATTTTTAAAAACGTTTCAAAAGAGTGAAAATAATTTGCGTTTTTTTCAATTTACGTTTTGAGCGCTGCCATAGTGTTTCTAGCCAACGTACGTCAATTGTTTTAGTAAGGGGTCATACATGCGTTCATCCTTTGTAGATTTTATGATTTTTTAGATAATTACACTTAAGGTTTCCAAAGAGTGAAAATAATTTGTGTTTTAATTTAAGTTTTGAGAACTGCCATATTGTTTCTAACGAACGTATGTCAATTGTTACAGTGGTGGGTCAAAAATGAGTTCATCCTTTATGGATTTTGTGATTTTTTTATTAATCGCATTTGAGGATAATTTTTAAAAACCTTTTAAAAGAGGGAAAATAAATCGCGTTTTTTTAAATTTAAGTTTTGAGTGTTGCCATATTGTTTCTAGCCAACGTACGTCGATTGTTTTAGTGGTAGGTCTTAAATGCGTTCCTTTTCTACATATTTTGTGATTTTTAAATTAACCATGCTTGAGGTTATTTTTTAAAAACATTTTAAAACAGTGAATATAAATTTTAAGTTTTGAGCGCTGTTATATTGTTTCTAGCTAACATACGTCAATTGTTCTAGTGGTGGGTCAAAAATGCGTTCATCCTTTATAGAATTTGTGATTTTTTCATGAATCGCACTTGAGGTTAATTTTTAAAAACGTTTCAAAATAGTGAAAATAATTTGCCTGTTTTCAATTTAAGTTTTGAGAGCTGCCATATTGTTTCTAACCAACGTACGTCAATTGTTTTAATGGTGGGTCATAAATGCGTTCATCCTTTACAGATTTTGTGATTTTTTCATTAATGGTACTTGAGGTTAATTTTTAAAAACGTTTCAAAACTGTGAACATAATTCGCGATTTTTCAATTTAAGTTTTGAGTACTGCCATATTGTTTCTAGGGATCATACGTCAATTGTTTTAGTGGTTGATCGAAACTGCATTCATCCTTTATAGATTTTGTGATTAAGAAAAAATCGCACTTGAGGTTAATTTTTAAAAACGTTTCAAAACAGTGAAAATATTTCGCGATTTTTCAATTTAAGTTTTGAGTGCTGCAAATTTTTTTCTAGCCAACGTACGTCAATTGTTTTAGTGGTGGGTTAAATATGTATTAATCCCTTATAGATTCTGTGATTTTTTAGTTAATTGTACTTTAGGTTAATTTTTAAAAACGTTTCAAAACAGTGAAAATAATTTGCTTTATTTCAGTTTAAGTTTTCAGTGCTGCCATATTGTTTATTACCAACGTACGTCAATTGTTTTAGTGGTGAGTTAAAAATGCGTTCATCCTTTATAGAATTTGTGATTTTTTCATGAATCGCACTTGAGGTTAATTTTTAAAAACGTTTCATATTAGTGAAAATAATTAGCGTTTTTCCAATTTCAGTTTTGAGCGCTGCCATATTGGTTCTAGCCAACGTACGTCAATTTTTTTAGTGGTTGGTTAAAAATGCGTTCATAGCTAATAGACTTTGTGATTTTTAAATTAAAAGCACTTGAGGTTAATTTTTAAAAACCTTTTAAAATAGTGAAAATATTTCGCTTTTTTTCAATTTAAGTTTTGAGCGCTGCCATATTGTTCCAAGCCAACATACGTCGATTGTTTTAGTGGTGGATCCAAAATGCGGTTCATTATTTATAGATTTTTTGATTTTTTTATTAATTGCATTTGTGTTTAATTTTTAAAAACGTTTCAAAACAGTGAAAATAATTCACGTTTTTCCAATTTCAGTTTTGAGCGCTGCCATATTGTTTCTAGCCAACGTACGTCAATTGTTTTAGTGGCTGCTTAAAAATGCGTTCATCTTTAATAGATTATATGATTTTGAAATTAATTACACTTGAGGTTAATTTTTTTTAATGTTTTCAAGAAGTGAAAATAATTCGCGTTTTTACAATTTATGTTTTGAGCGCTGCCATATTGTTTATAGCCAACGTACGTCAATTGTTTTAGTAGTTGGTCAAAAATGCGTTCATCGTGGATAGATTTTGTGATTTTTCAATTAATCGCATTTGAGGTTAATTTTTAAATACGTTTCAAAACAGTAAAAATATTTCCGGTTTTTTGAATTTAAGTTTTAAGTGCTGCCATATTGTTTATAGCCAACGTACGTCTATTGTTTTAGTGGTGGGTGTATCCTTTATACATTTTATGATTTTTAAATTAGTCGCACTTGAGGTTAATTTTTAAAAAGGTTTTAAAACAGTGAACATAATTCGCACTTTTTCAATTTATGTTTTGAGTGCTGCCATATTGTTTCAAGCCAACGCACGTCAATTGTTTTAGTGGTGGATTAAATATGCGTTCATTCTTTATAGATTTTGTGATTTTTTAATTAATCGCACTTGAGGTTAGTTTTTAAATACGTTTCAGAACGGTGAAAATAATTTGCGATGTTTTAATTTAAGTTTTGAGTGCTGCCATATTGTTTCTAACGGACGAAAGTCAATTGTTTTAGAAGTGGATCAAAAAAGCCTTCTTTCTTTATAGATTTTGTGTTTTTTTACTCAATCGTATTTGAGGTCAATTTTTAAAAACGTTTGAACATAATACGATATTTTTCAATTTAAGTTTTGAGTGCCGCCATGTTGTTTCTAGTAAACGTACGTCAATTGTTTTGGTGATAGGTGAAAAATGCGTTCATCCTTTATAGATTTTGTGATTTTTTAATTAATCGCACTTGAAGTTAATTTTTAAAAACGTTTCAAACAGTGAAAATAATTCGCGTTTTTCCAATTTCAGTTTTGAGCGCTGCCATATTGTTTCTAACCAACGTACGTCAGTTGTTTTAGTAGTTGGTTAAAAATGCATTTACGGTTGATAAATTTTGTGATTTTTCAATTAATCGCACTTTAGGTTAATTTTTAAAACCGTTTCAAAACAGTGAAAATAATTTGCTTTATTTCAGTTTAAGTTTTCAGTGCTGCCATATTGTTTATTACCAACGTACGTCAATTGTTTTAGTGGTGAGTTATAAATGCGTTCATTCTTTATACATTTTGTGATTTTTTAATTAATCGCACTTGAAGTTAATTTTTAAAAACGTTTCAAATCAGTGAAAATAATTCGCGTTTTTCCAATTTCAGTTTTGAGCGCTGCCATATTGTTTCTAACCAACGTACGTCAATTGTTTTAGTTGCGAGTTAAAAATGCGTTCATCCTTTATACATTTTGTGATTTTTATATTAATCGCACTTGAGGTTAATTTTTAAAACCGTTTGAAAACAGTGAAAATAATTCGTGTTTTTTCAATGTACGTTTTGAGCGCTATCATATTGTTTCTAGCCAACGTACGTCAATTGTTTTAGTGTTTGGTTAAAAATGCGTTCATCCTTAATAGATTTTGTGATTTTTAAGTTAATCGCACTTGAGGTTAATTTTTAAAAACGATTCAAAAGAGTGAAAATAATTCGCGTTTTTTCAATTTAAGTTTTCAGCGCTGCCATATTGTTTATAGCCAACGTACGTCGTTTGTTTTAGTGGTGGGTCATAAATGCGTTTATGTTTTATAGATTTTGTGATTTTTATATTAATCGCACTTGAGGTTAATTTTTAAATACGTTTCAAAAGAGTGAAAATAGTTTGCATTTTTTCAATTTAAGTTTTGAGCGCTGCCATATTGTTTCAAGCCAACGTACATCAATTGTTTTAGTGGTTTATCAAAAATGCGTTCATCGTGGATAGATTTTGTGATTTTCTAATTAATCGCTCTTGAGGTTAATTTTTATAACCGTTTCCAAAGAGTGAAAATAATTCGCATTTTTCAATTTATGTTTTGAGCGCTGCCATATTGTTTCCAGCCAACGCACATTAATTGTTTTAGTGGTGGATCCAAAATGCGTTCATTCTTTATAGACTTTGTGATTTTTTAATTAATCGCACTTGAGGTTAATTTTTTTTAAATGTATCTTAAGAGTGAAAATAATTTTGTTTTTTTCAATTTAATCTTTCTGTGTTGTCTAATTGTTAATAGCTATCGTAGGTAGTAGACAAAAGGAAACAAGAGAAGAATTGTGACGACGCATCGAGTCTGACAGTTATCCACGCTGGCCAACCTCATTGAGCGTCCGGGAATTAATGGCCGCTTCGCAGAAACGTTTTCCATTTAGCGTCGGGCGTAATTTGCTTTATGTAAGGATCATGTACGCTCAGTGTTGCCAACTTAACATTTCAATCGCGTTCGTCGTTTATTTGTGCTGTTGTCGCTCGTCATCTTTTTTTTTGGTTTTGTTTGTTGGCGGCGGCCGGATTGAGTCGTCTTGGAAGTGCAATTTAAACGTCGGCCGCGGCCGATTCCCGGATTTATGTCTTCATGCGCGCGAGTTATAACAATTTTAATAACTCGATGCGTCGGCGCATAAATTGCGCGCTGCGCGAACACGTGTGTGAAACCGAGACGGCGCATAAATCCACGCGTGGGCATAACTTAACCGCACTAATAATATTAATAACAACAATAAGTGTCGATGCGTTTGTGTCACGCACGGAGCGCGGATAATTGGCGCGCAAGTTAATATATTAATTAGCGGCGATCGGGCGCATTAATTACCCGGCAATTAGGGTGTTTGTGTTTGATTGTATGCGCGCGCGCCCTCTGGATGTTGCGTGCCGGCCGACCGGTCTTTATCAATTTGTAACGATTAGGTTTCGCGCGGTCGTCATTAATGCCGGGGCTTAATAGTTTTCATTATATGTTGAAATTGCCATCATTCTATGACAATTATTTTAATCAGAGCGGCACTTTGTCAAGCGCTTCCATTTATTTTATTCATCGATTCTCGCGCCCAAATCAACGTTCTATTTGTCATTGTCCGCGGTGTCACGCACGCCCATTTTAATTGGCAATCGGTACTCTCTACATAGAAAATCATATACATCAGACACTACCATTCTGCATTCAATTTACAATATGAAAACTATTAGACAAATTAGTTACTACTCAGCTAATATAGATACATAAAAATATTATTCTTTCTCATTAGACTTTGTTCAAAATAAATCTACGGTTATAATTTTGCTCGAATACAAACAGATTCTCTAGAATGCCTTAGAGAATAACAAAAATATTGATTTAATATACATGGTCCATTATGAAAGTAATTATTTTATTGTGACGCATCTATCCACCGCAGCGGCGTAAAATGGATAAAATGAAGGGTCTGCCCTTTTACTTGCAGGTGCTCAAGAGATTGAAACACCGTATAGCACGGGTAACCATTGATATCAGAGACACGGTCTGTCTCCACCATGACAATGTCTTAAGCCCCACGGCAGTCTCTCAGCACCCTTAAAGTACCGACTTGGCTCCGTGTAGCTTATTTGATTTCCTTAACTCTAAACAGAGCCGAAAGGAAAGCATTAGGAGCTCGTGGAAAGATCCAACAGTATGTTACAACGTTCCTAAAAAACATTCCCATCGAGGAGGCATGGCAGATACGTTTCCACATGTGTATTTTATGCTGGGTGGATTGTATTTTAAACATTTTTAATCATTTATACCGGTACGATTGATAAATATATTTTTTCAAGAAATTGTGCAATACTTTTATAATTAACCCTGTATAATGACTTTTCCAATGCGTTTGATAAAGCATGTCGCCTTATTTTATTATTCAAATTGATCAAATCTTAATGTAAATTGGATCGATTTTCTTCTGAAAAACATATTATCATTAGCTAGATTGTCAAACTTTGTGTCAATTAATGTTACTTCTGGGGTTCCTCAAGGATCCCACCGAGGACCAATACTTTTTATTTTATTTGCTAATTATGTTTACGAGATTTTTTCCTAATGTGAAGTTCTGATGTATGCAGATGGTCTTAAGATTTTTAAACTGTATTATAACAATTGAAATATGGGTAGTGGCCACCTATCCACGCATTATGTTTGTTGAATTTTAAGCTAAAATGCAACATTTTGGTTTTTTGTCATCGACACGAATTCTACTGATTAATCCTTAATTAAGGTCGAAACAGTGATAGTAAGAGAAGTAAAAATGTGTATGTAGGGTGGGTGCTGCAGTTTGCAAACGAACGCCGCCTTAAGAAGGCCAATCACTATCCCATCGCGCAGTTATAACATTAATAACATTTTTGTCAAAAAATAAGTGTACTAAAAAAAATATTCTCATAATAAATAAAGCTCATATTTTTTTGTAGATTATATATTAATTTAGTGAAGCATGTTTTACTGATAAGAACGTGTGATATAGACCACCCACCCGCCTTACATATACTCAATTACATAAGTTACTATAGCTGTTGTAGTTTCCTGGAGATCAGCCTTGTAACAGTGTTAATATAGAGAAATAATAAAACTTCTAGCTTTAATTTAAATGCATATGTAGGGTGGGTGGATGGCAACTATCCCACCCTCCAAATTTTATAGCATTAGCGATGTTTTTATCAAAAAATTAAATGTACAGAAGAGAATATTCACTCATAAATTAAGTACACATCTTGTTGTAGCTTGTAATTTTTTTAGTGAAACTCTCACAAATATTTTACTGATTTAAGGGTGAGTTAGAGGCCACCCTACATATATTATTTTACAGTATCACTCCTGTAGTTTTCTAGAAATCATCTTAGTGTCAGGTTAATATTCAGGAATACCAAAGCAGATTTCTCAGATTGAAATGAAATGCATATGTAGGGTGTGTGGGTGGCCACTATCCCGCCCACCAGTCGTTATAACAATTGAGTCGTTTTTTTTTTCAGATAATAATTGTGCTGAAAAAATATTTACATAATAAATTAAGTATACATTTTGTTGTAGAATATATGTTTTACTGATTGAACCCACCCACCCTATATATGCACCTCTACATCAGCCACTGTCACTGCTGTAGTTTCCTGAAAAATCACATTGCTATCAGTGTTAATGTTAATGAATAATACAGTAGGGTTCCAGTTTGAGTTTAAATGTTTTTGTAGGGTGGGTGGATTATCGCTAAACCATACTCTAGTCACTAAAACATTAAAGATAATAATAAATTATTGAAAAATAATATTTTAGCTCAAATTACTATAAATTTGTAGAATGGGTGGGGCCATTATCTCATCCAGTAATTCTTTAAACAACAAACACGTTTTTTTTTTCATCAACAACAAAACAGATTTTATAGTTTATAGTTTGTTCGAAATAATTAAACAAATGCTTTTAGTTAAAACTTTAGCATGCGTTTTACTAAGTGGAGGGTAGGATATAGGTCACCCACCAACTCTAAATATTTTCCTAACGTTATTTTTTTAAGAAACTATAACACTGTCAGTGTAAATGTTTTAAAGAATAAATCTTGATCATTTGAAGACTTTTATAATTTATAATAGTATATGTGGTTAATTTTATTCCCCGAATCACAGAAACACCCTGTATAATAAAATTTAAGTTACAAATCTGCGTCGGCATTCCTTAAAACATAATCAGTATTTGATAATAAAATATACAAGTCCTTTAAGTTGTAGAAAATTAACTAATAATTAGAAAAAACACGAAAATATTTCGTAAAATCTACAGTAGATTTTACGAAATATTTTCGTGTTTTTTCTAATTATTAGATAATCAGTATTAATGCTATAAATCTTTGGAAATAAAACGCCTATCCGTGGTTAAAAGTCAATAGCATATGTAGGGTGGGTGGGTGGCCACTATCACACCCTTCAATCTAAACAACATAAGCCAGTTTTTTGCTAAAATTTGCCTTATAGTAGGTAGACACTTTCTTAAATTATTATCTAAATAATCGTCTTGTTTTCGCACGAATTTTTAAAAACTGTCATTTGTTTTATTACTGAAAGATATAATAACGGACACCTACCCACACTACATATATATTTAAATTTTAGTTTTATTAAAAAAAATATTTACTCCTAATTTAATTTTTTTAAATACCAAAAACAAAAATTTGATTTAAATTTAAATTTTTATGTATGGTGGGTGGGTGTAAACTATTCCGAATTTCTATAAAAATGAAATAGACGATAATAAAAGTTAGATTTCACTTTCTTCTAATTTAACTTTGATTATTTAATCTCTTCGCGTAACTCAAAAAATAAACCAATAGAAATGAAATAGACTTCGTTTTATAAATAAGCATTTGCAAATACGAGACGAATAATTAATAAATACATTTAAAATCAATATTTTTATTATGATGTAATATTTAGCAAAAATCTGAGGTATGTTTTATGGATTGGAGGGTGAAATAGAGGCCACCCACCGACCCTACATATTTATATAAACTTTAAACACTGTCAATGGTTATGTTTCCAAAAATAAATAACATATTTTACTGTTGATAGTAAAGATAGTACAAAAACAGAGTTATTGCTTAAATTTAAATGTATATGTAGGGTGGGCGGGTGGCCATTATCCTACCCTCCAATCTCTAAAACACACACCAATGTTTAGCTAAATTTTACATGTTAATATAAATGTATATTCTGTACTTATTACTTAAACATACTTCTTGTGTTTAGAAATATTTAAAATTCACAATCCTACGCAAATGAATGAAGCTGTCGAAGCGGCTTACAAAACCACCCACAATCCTTGCATGTTTTACAGATTGATGAGAAAAATAAAAGGCAACTACTCACCCTACATATACAATAATATTTAAGCCACAATTAATTGTTGTTTAGTTGTTAAGTAGTTTAGATGAGTTTATCTCTTTCAATGTTGATTTATTTTGTATTTTTTGTCTAATGTACATAGGGTGATTCCCGTCAAAAAGTTATTATTATTAATCTGCTTTCGCATTCTTTAAAAATATATATATATCAGTAATTGTATATGAAGGGTGGATGAGTGGCCTCAAGCTCAACCTCCAGTTCCTAAAATATATGACAAGGTATTATTTAAAAACATTGTTTTTATATTATTTCATATACAAGATAAAACTCTGTTTTTTTTTCTGACAAAAAAAAATATTAAACATGTTTTATGTTATAAAAATTGAAGGGTGGGACAGTGGCCACCCACCCACCCTACATATATAAAGAAACTTAAGCTAAAAAGTTTATTTTTGATTCTCTAAAACATCTACACTGAGAGTGTTGAAGTTTCTTAGAAAAATAAAATTGTGTTAGTGAGGTAAGTATTTATAAAAACAAGTAGGGTGAGTGGGTGGCTTCTATTCCACCCTCCAATTTTTTGAACGTAAAATCTATTGATTATTCCAATTTCTAAAACATACGCTAAAATTTTATTTAGGAACATAGTTTTTAAATTATTTTAAACGCACTGGAAAAATAAAAATCTGTTTAAATATCTAGATTAGGTGGTTAGACTCTTTGAAGTTTCTTAGAAAAATTAAAGTGTGTTAGTGAAGCAAATATTTTTAAGTAGGGTGGTTGGGTGGCCTTTAATCTACCCTGTAATTCCTAAAACATACGGATAAACTTTTATTTAGGAACATAGTTTACAAATTATTTTAAACGCCCTGGAAAGTAACTTTAAAAATCTGTTTCTGTTAAAATATTTAGGGTAGTTGGGTGGCCTCTATCCCCCCCTCCAGTTCCTAAAACATATAACAAAGTATTATACAAAAACATTATTTTTATATTATTTCAAATACACCATAAAAACTATTTCACATGCTGACGAAAAAAAATATTTAACATGTTTTATGTTCAAAAGATTGAAGGGTGCAATAGTGGCCACCCACCCACCCTACGTATATACAGAAACTTAAGCTAAAATATTACTTTTTGATTCTTTAAAAAAACCACACTGACAGTGTTAAAGTTTATTAGAAAAATAAAAATGTGTCAGTGAGGTAAAAATTAAAAAAAAAAAATAAGTAGGGTGGGTGGGTGTCCTTTAAAATACTTTCTAATTCCTAAAACGCTTGCCAAAGTCTTATTCCAGTGCATTTTTTTACTTTAATTATTTCAAATAAATTATAAACTAACTATAAAAGTTGTTTCTTTTGCTGATGGAAAAATAAACAACTATTTAACTTATTTTATGCTTGAAGAATTAGTTAGTGAGATAATGGGTCGCCACCCACTCTACTAATTTATAAAACCTTCAGCTAAATTACCATTTTTTTAAGTTCTTTAACACATCAACACTCAGAATGTTAAAATTTCTTGGAAAATTAAAAGAGTGTCAGTCAGAGTATCATAAAAATATATTTGTATCATACGCAAAAGTTTTATTTAAAAGCATTTTTTTATTATCTCAAACAGGCTAGAAAATATTTTTAACATCTGTGCCTGTTACTGATAGAAAAAATAATAATTTAACCTATCTGATATTATAAGAATTTTAAGGAGGAATAGTGGCCACCCACCCACCCTGCATATCTTTAGTAACTTCAGCTAAAATATCGTTTTTTGATTCTTTAAACCATCAACACTGAGTGTTTTAAAGTGTTTTTAGAATATTAAAACTATATCAGTTAGGATAATATTTAAAAAAAATATATAAGATGGGTGGGTAGCATCTATAGCACCCTCAGATTCCTAAAATATACCCCAAAGATTTATTTAAAAACTGTTTCATTGATTATTTCAAACTTAAAAAAACCCAAATAATAATTACAAGATTTGTTTAAATTGCTAAAGAGAAAAATAACTATAATTGAACGTGTTTTATGTTTAAAGAATTAGTAGGTGAGATAGTGACCACCCACCTACGCTACATATCTATAGAAACTTAAGGTAAATGATTGCTTTTAATTATTTTTAAATATTTACAATTATATTGTCTTTATTTTTTAGAAAACTAAAATTGTGTCTGTCAACAAAACAGAAAAAAATATGTAGAGTAGATGGGTGGCTTCTATCTCATCCTCCATTTCTTAGCACATATGATAAAGTAATATTCAAAACCATTCTTTTTATATGCTTTTAAATACACTATAAATTCGGTTGCTCTTGCTGACGAAAAAAAAAATATTTCCAACATGTTTTATGTTATAAAAATTGAAGAGTGGAATAGTGGCCACCCACCCACCCAATATACATATTGAAATGATCTAGTTGAGTTATTAAATTCTCGCTTTTTTTAAATCAACATTATTAGTAGTTCTTGTAGTCTTAATAAGACTCATTTGTTGTAGATTTTACGAAATATTTTCGTGTTGTTTTTCCAATTATTAATAACATTATTAGTGTTGAAATTTCTTAGAAAATTAAGTGTGTAAACAATTAAAATAAAATAAAAAATATACGTAGGGTGGGTGGGTGCCGTCTAATCTGTTTTTCAGTTAAAAAAACACACCACAGACTTTTTTAAAAACACAATTCCCATCAAATAACATTTCCAACTACATTTATCGACATATGAATAGAATCTCTACAGTATTTCACGTTTTTTTGTTTTTGTTGTTTTCTTTTTAATTAGTTTCTTTTTTGTGTATCATCTGGCGTATTAAAACCATGAATCACATCTACGGGGCAATTAAGATTAAACCAGTGCTGTTTCCTTCTAGGAGGGGCAGGAAGCAGTAACGAGGCCGATTCCGAAAGTGCGGCGTCGAAGAGGCGAAGGAGCCGGACGAACTTCAACAGCTGGCAGCTGGAGGAGCTCGAGAGGGCCTTCCTGGCCAGCCACTATCCGGACGTCTTCATGCGCGAGGCGCTGGCGATGAGGCTGGACCTGAAAGAGAGCAGAGTGGCAGTAAGTAAAAATATTTTTCAGCTACATCGATTTTTTTCTAATCATGAAACCGTTATTACGTGCATATCTGTAATTTTTTTTTCTTGAAAAATTAAAAAAAATCTACATAAATTACGTTTCCAATGAATTTATGGGTTTTTGCGAGAAAGTATTTCCGTTGATTGAATAACTTACAGTTATCAATTTTACGAATGCGGTCTTAGGATTTTTTTTTTTGAAGGAACCGCTAAGGAATTTCCTTACACGTAATTTTCTAGACTTGGATTTTCCGCATATCTTCAAGCCTTGTGCGGAAGAATGTAAAGTTTTCGGTAAATGCAGAATTTTTTTTTCGGGGAAATTTTGCATATAAGTTATGAGGTTAAAAAATTTCAACAATTAAAAACTAAATATCATATTCATACTTTCCTTCGTATGTTATACGAGGGATGCTATGAAAGTAAAATACGTTTGCAGCGTGCGGAGCACTGGCGAATAGAGAGTATCCGCAAGATACCGTTGTGTTTCAGCTACATGTGGACAAAGTTATTATTATATTAATTATGCTGTTAATGTGAGAGTTTTTAATGTTCGAGAATATAAAGAACGCTGTCAGTTCTAAAGTTAGGGCAAAAAAATACGGAGGTCCCACGTAATTTACAACTATAGCAATATACTTATTGATTAATTGGAATTCAAAGAATCATTATAATTAGCATTTGTAGAAACTAAACGTATTGATTGTGGTCTTTAATATTTCTACACACAAAAATAATTAATTATGGTGTTCCTCGGGGTTCCAGTTTTGGACCACTACACTAAAATAAATCACTAATTCTTTACACAAATGAAAGATGTATTATAAAAATCTATCACTTATAATTCCAGTAAAATTATTAGAAAGAATTCAACTACCTCTGGGTACAATTAACACGCGGGTTCGACCTAACGAGATAATCATCGCCCTGGACGTCGATTTGTGGAATAATTTCGGTAATGGCGGTAATTAATGAATTGGTCCGTGTCCCGCGGAACGATTCGTGACGAAAAATTAATTTTGGAGGCGATACATTCGTGTGCACGGTCGGAAGAAAAGGGGGCCGACCGACCGAAAGCCCCACGGCCATCACCAAAAAAGGTAAAAGAGAGAGAAGTCCGTCGGCGATCGAACACCATTTCCCAACGCATATAAACACCGTTTATTGTATTACAATTAATTGCCTTTTATTATAATCGTCGAGGTGTTACCACGAATCCATTCGGTTGTGTAATAATATATGAACGCATAAACTCTATCCACTCAAGTAGAGGAATTCATCACGTATTGTTGAATCAGAGACATTGAATATAAAATTAAGCACTTGATATAAATATACAATAAAGGATCAGTTAACTGACTAATCATTATCTCAAGAATTAACAAATGGTAACGGTCGCAACCATCATTATTAACCAACGATTGTATATAAACTCGTTGATTAATGATATGGGACAGTGAAATCTTCATTACATGATAATTATACCGGTTTTATATCGACTTTACATTCCAAATTACGTCAAATAAAAATCTACTGAAAAAATTATATTTTCAGTATAAACAACTATTATGTATATATTTAAAATCATAAAATTACTTAAATATATTGGAATTAAATAATTTTCTAAGTGAAATTCTCATTTTCAAAAAGTCCCATCATTGCAAATCAAGTAGGCATTAAATATTAAATACCTTGAATTTTCGGTGAACTGAAAATACACTTAGTCCTTTTCCTTATATTCAGATTTTTCTATATTTTCTATATTAACCGATGTAACGGATTTTTGGGCTAAAAAATTCAATGTAACCAATTTTCTAGTTAATAAAATTTCGATACATTAAATTTTTAGTAAACCAAAGATATTTATTTTGGAGTATAAACAAAATACTTTCTGCAATTTTTATAAAAACATTATACAAATTTTCACTTATAAATAAATGGAAGATCATGTGGATGTGAACTTGAAACTTTCCATGTAAAGTCGAAAAATTTGGAAACATTTATTTTGTATTATTTCCGAAACAGTCATATTTACACTATGGATAAATAAATAAATATCAAATATCAAAGGATGCTTTTCTACACTTCTAAGGGAAACACAAGTTAAAATTGTATTGTAATTACAAATATATTTTTAAAAATCGACGCAAAGAATTTTCTCGTTAATAAATTTTCGATGAATGTAATTTTCGATATACAGAAAATATTTTTGTAGAGATCGACAATACAATACCAAACATTTTGTTTGTATTCGATTTTTTTTATTATCAAATTTTTGATTAAATTAATTTTCGTTGAACAAAATAAAACAGTTGTTGAATGTAAAGAGAAAACATTTTCTACTAATCCATAAATCTTACAAAAGTCAACTAACAATTACTATTTTTGAGTAAATACATTTGCCAAGATAATACAAAGACACAATTTAAAATATTTTTTTTCAAAAATCGTTGTAATGAATTTTCTAATTGCTGAATTCTTGTTGGGATGCTAATAAAATTTTATATTACAAATTCTATAAAGATACAAAGAATTTTCTAGTTAAATAATTTTCTAAGCATTGAAATTTCGCAGTAGAGAAAATAAACAGGATAATTATTTAACACCGAAGACGTAGAGAATTTTACGGTTAATAAATTTTCGATGCTTTGAATTTCTAAAAAGAAAAAAAAAATTATTTTCCTGATTTTAATTTCAGTTCTTTTAATTCGCGTTTCGATCTCTAAAAATTATTTGTAGAGATAGAAACACGGATTAAAAGAACTGAAAATAAAATCAGTAAAGTGTTCGTTGTAAAGATTAATCAAATTATAAAATTTTCGATGAATCAACTTTTAAAGTTTATGGTCATAAAATTTTCAATACACCGGAGAAATCAATAAATAATTGTGTAAACTATTTAACTATTTTAGAGTGAAATTTCTTAACTTACAATGCACAGAATTTTTAATTGAAAACTTTAATGTTCAATTTTTTCAATGAAAACAATTTCTAAAGAAATAAGTTTACTAGTTAATTATAAGATTTGAAATTTACAATAAAATACAACATAAGGATAGTTTAATGTTATTAATTTTTTAGATTGTTGTAATTTCTATACAATGAATATAAATGAGTGTTTAATTCAATTTAATAAATTATCTACGCAAAGAATTTTCGATTTAATAAATTTTCTATGTAACGAATATTCGAATTAATCAATTTTCTATATAAAGAATTTTTGATTTATATAATTCTCTATAACGAATTTTCTTGATGTTAAACTTTCTTTGCGACGTATCTTTTCGAAATAGGACATTTTCGATATATAAAATTATAAAATTTAACATTTTTAGTAGAGAAAAGAAAAACAACAATTTTGTTTTAAAAAAATTTAAGATGAATTTAGTTCAAATAATTTTCTTATCAATCATTTTACAGGTTGTTCCTTCAATACAGGGAACATTTTTAATTCGACTTAATAAATTTTTTTACGCTCAAAACTTCGTATTAATGTTAAGATCGTATAATTATCAAAGTATTGAAGATAACAAAAACGATACAAATTTTAATTTTACTTAATAGATTAATTTTGCAGTGTTCAACAAAAAATGTGAAACCCTACCAACTGTGTTGTTTTATTTCAATTTGTTATGAAGTTTCATCATGTATCCGCCTCGTCAATTCAATATAATAGATTTTCTGTGGAACGAATTTTCAGATTTTTACATTTTGTATGCAACGAATTTTCTGGATATTGAATTTTCTATGGAACGAATTTTTAAGTTAATACATCATCTATGCAACTGCCATTGACAGTTTTGTTTGATTTAAATTATTTGAAGGGTGGGTCACTGCACACCCACACACCCTGGATATTTTATTTTAATTCACAATAAAAAGTCTGGTTTTTATTTGGCAAGCAATAAAATTAAATTTGATTGAAAAATTCAAAATCAATAAACAGTGTTTTAGCTTAGATAATTTTGTATATGTAGGGTGGGTGGGTGGCCACTAACCCATCCTCCAATTACAGCAACATAAGTCATAGTTTTATTTAATTTATTTGCACAAAATAATACAATACTTTAAAAATTTTGCTATTGAATTAATGATTCATCAGAATTTTAATCAATTATCTACAGTCTGGAGTGTGTGATAGAGACCACCCACCCACCCTACATATAAATTAGTATTAAATTATCTAAACTGTTTATTTCGATTTTTTTTAATAGTATTTAATTTTATTGTTTGCAAAATAAAAACCAGCCTTATTACCGTGAATTAAAAAATTAAATATCCAGGGTGGGTGGCTGTCCAGTGACCCACCCTCCAAATAATTTAGAACATACAAAATTGTCAATGGTATAGATTTGAAAATGTAACTGTTTACTCTATTCCACACTCAAATCAGTAAAACATTATTAAAATTATTTTAAAAAATTGTATGAATAAATCTCAGTTCTCTTTAATTCTCAGATGTTCGCGTTTGTTCTCTGCTGTTATCTGATATACTCTGATGTTCTCTGCTGTTCTCTAAAGTTCTCTGACAGTTTTAATGCTTTTTTTTTAAATTTTTTGATCAACTGTTTTTTAGCATTTTAATTTATCAATGTTTTCGTCTGTTTTCTACTGTTCTCTTTTGTTCTTGTCTGTTTTCTGCTTTCCTCTGATATTTTCTTCTGCTGTTCTTTGATATCTTCTATTCTCTGATGGTTTCTGTTGTTCTCTTTTGTTACCTGAATATTGACATTTTCCAATATTGGCTGATTGATTTTGCTATTTTCTGATATTTTGTTCAGTTGTTTGTTGTTTTCTGCTGTTTTCTATGGTTCTGTGGTGTTCTATACTGTTCTCTAATGTTCTTTAAGTTCTCTTCTGTTCTCTGTCATTTTCTGATGATCGTTTGTTCTCTGCTATTTTATTAAGTTCTCTGATATTTTTTTAATGTTTTCTGTTATTTTTTAAATTCTCTGATAGTTTTCTTCGTAAAATTTCAACTGTTTATTTTTAACATTTTAGTTTGTTTACTGCTCTCTTCCATTGCTGATGTTCTTTGCCGTTCTCTTCTGTTTTCTGATATTCTCTTTTGTTATCTGGTATTCTCTGGTGTTCTGATTAGTTATCTTTTATTTTCTAATGATTTCTTTTGTTCTTGTCAGTTCTCTGCTGTCCTCTGATATTTTCTTCTGCTGTTCTTTGATGTTTTCTTCTATTCTCTTATAGTTTCTGATGTTCTCTGACGTTATCTGAAATTTTTTACTGTTGTCTGACGTTTAACAATATTTTCTGATTGTTTTTTGCTATTATTTAATGTTTTATTCTGTTCTTTGTTGGTTTCGGCTGTTTTGTATGATTCTGTGTAGCTCTATACTGTTCTCTGATGTTCTTGAGGTTTTCCTCTGTTCCCTTTCATTCTCTGATGTTGACTGCTGTTGTCTGGTATTCTCTGCTGTTTTCTAATGATCTCTCCTGTTCTTTAAAGTTCTCTGACATTTTAAAAATGTTTTCTGCAGTTTTTTTAATTCTCTGATAGTTTTTTTATCGTAAAATTTCATTTGTTTTTTTTTTACAGTTTAGTTTGTTTCAATGTTTTCTTCTGTTCTCTACTGCTCTATTCTATTCCTGATGTTCTTTTCTGTACACTGATATTCTCTTTTGTTATCTGCTATTTTCTGATATTCTCTGGTGTTCTATTTAGTTATCTTTTATTCTCTGACGTTCTCTTTGGTTCTTGTCTGTTCTCTGCTGTCCTCTGATACTTTTTTCTGCTGTTCCTTGATGTTTTCTTCTATTCTCTGATGATTTCTGATGTTCTCTAATATTATCTGAAATTATCTACTGTTCTCTCACGTTTTCTAAAGTTTTCGGATTGGTTTTGCTATTCCCTAATGTTTTCTTTAGTTCTTTGTTAGTTTCTTCTGTTTTCTATGATTTTGTGGTGCTCTATACTGTTCTCTGATGTTCTTGAAGTTTAATTATCTAATGTTCTCAGCAGCAGAGAACAAACCTACTGCTTTTTTTAATGATTTCTGCTATTCACGAAAGTTCTCTGACATTTTTTAAATTTTCTGATAGTTTTTTTTATCGGAATATTTCAACTGATTTATTTCATCTAGTTTGTTTTAATGTTTTCTTCTGTTCTCTTCTGCTCTCTTTCATTCCTGATATTCTTCGCTGCTCTTTTCTGTTCTCTGATATTCTCTATTATTATCTGCTATTCTCTAATATTCTCTGGTGTTCTGTTTAGTTATATTTTATTCTCTGGCGTTCTCTTTTGTTCTTGTCTGTTCTCTGCTGTCTTTTGATATTTTCTTCCGCTGTTATTTGATGTTTTCTTCGATTCTCTGATGGTTTCTGATGTTCTCTGACGTTTTCTGAAATTCTCTGCTGTTCTCTGAAGTTTTCCAATGTTTTCTTATTGTTTTTTGCTATTCTTAAATATTTTCTTCTATTATTTGTTGGTTTCTGCTTTTTTCTATGATTCTGTGTTGCTCCATAGTGTTCTCTGATGTTCTTTAAGTTCTCCTCTGTTCCCTTTCATTCTCTGATGTTCACTGCTGTTGTCTCTGATGTTCTATGCTGTTTTCTAATGATCTCTGATCTTCTCTAAAGTTCTCTGACATGTTTTAATGTTTTCTACTGTTTTTTTTACATTTTAGTTTGTTTCAATGTTTTCTGTTATTATCTACAGTTTTCTTCCACTGCTGTTGTTCTCTGCTGTACTCTTTTGTTCTCTGATATTCTCTTTAGTTATCTGCTATTCTCGCATATTCTGTTCTGTTCTGTTTAGTTATCTTTTATTCTTTAGCGTTGTCTTTTGTTCTTGTCTGTTCTCTGCTGTCTTCTGATATTTTATTCTGCTGTTATTTAACGTTTTCTTTTATTCTCTGATGGTTTCTGCTGTTCTCTGATGCTATCTGAAATTCTATGTTGTTCTCTGACGTTTTCCAAAGTTTCTTTAAATTCCCTTTCATTTTCTGATGTTATCGTTTGTTCTCTGGTACTCATTGATGTTTTTTTTTAAATTATTTCTGCTGTTCACTAAAGTTTTCTGTCATTTTTTAATGTTTATTGCTTTTTTTTAATTTTCTAATAGTTTTCTTATCGCAATATTTCAACAGATCTTTTTCATCTTAGTTTGTTTCAATGTTTGTTTCTGTTTTCTATTACTCTTTTCCATTGCTGATGTTCTCTGATGTTGTCTTCTGTTCTCTGATATTCTCTATTGTTATCTGCAATTCTCTGTTATTGTCTGGTGTTCTTTGATGGTTTCTGATGTTCTCTGAAATTCTCTACTGTTCACTGACGTTTTCTAATCTTTTCTGATTGTTTTTGCTATTCTCTAATGTTTTCTTCTGTTTTTTGTTGGTTTCTGCTGTTTACTATGATTCTGTGGTGCTCTATACTGTTCTTTGATGTTCTTTAAGTTCTCCTCTTTCCATTTTATGATGTTCTCGTTTTTTTGAATGATCTCTGCTCTTCTCTAAAGTTCTCTGAAATTTTTTTAATGTTTTCTGCTATTTTTTAAATTATCTGATAGTTTTCTTATCGTAAAATTTCAACAGTGTTTTTACTTTTTAGTTTGTTTCCATGTTTTCGTCTGTTCTGTACTGCTTTTTCCCATTGCTGATGTTCTTTTCTGTTCTTTGATATTCTCTTTTGTTTTCTGCTATTCTTTAATATTCCCTGGTGTTCTGTTTAGTTATCTTGTATTCGCTGACGTTCTCTTTTGTTCTTTTCTGTTCTCTGCTGTCTTCTGATATTTTCTTCTGCTGTTTTTTGATGTTTTCTTCTACTCTCTGATGGTTTCTGATGTTATCTGAAATTATCTGCTGTTCTCTGACGTTTTCCAATGTTTCTTTAAGTTCTCTTTCATTTTCTGATGTTCTCGTTTGTTCTTTGTTGTTGTCTGGTACTCTCTGCTGTTTTCTAATTATCTCTGCTCTTCCCTAAAGTTCTCCGATATTTTGAAATGTTTTCTGCTATTTTTAAAATTCTCTGATAGTTTTCTATCAACTTTCTTTTTTCATTTTAGTTTGTTTCAATGTTTTCTTCTGTTCTCTACTGCTCTCTCCGAATGCTGATGTTCTCTGCTGTTCTCTTCTGTTCTCTGATATTCTCTTTTGTTATCTGCTATTCTCTAATATTCTCTGGTGTTCTGTTTAGTTATCTTTTATTGTCTGACGTTCTCTTTTATTCTTGTCTGTTCCCTGATGTCCTCTGATATTTTTGTCTGCTGTTCCTTAATGGTTTCTGATGTTCTCTGACGTTCTCTGAAATTCTCTACTGTTTTCTGGCGTTTTCCAATGATTTTTGATTGTTTTTGCTATTCTCTAATGTTTTCTTCTGTTCTTTGTTGGTTTCTGCTGTTTACTATGATTCTGTGGTGCTCTATACTGTTCTCTGATGTTCTTTTCTGTTCTCTTTCATTTTATGATGTTCTCGTTTGTTCTCTGCTATTGTCTGGTACTCTTTGCTGCTTTTTAATGTTCTCTGCTGTTCTCTAAAGTTCTTTGATATTTTTTAATGTTTTCTACTATTTTTAAATTCTATGATAATATTCCTATTGTAAAATGTTAACTGTTTTTTTCTGCATTTTAGTTTGTTTCAATGTTTTCCGGTATTTCCTATTGCTCTCTTCCATTCCTGATATTCTTTGGTGTTCTGTTAGCTATCTTTTATTCGTTGACGCTCTCTTTTGTTCTTGTCTGTTCTCAGCTGTTCTTTGATATTTGCTTCTTCTGTTCTTGGATGTTTTCTTCTATATCTGATGGTTTCTTATGTTTTCTGACGTTATCTGAAAATCTATACTTTTGTCTTAAGTTTTCCAATATTTTCTGAATGTTTTTGCTATTCTATAATATTTTCTTCTGTTCTTTGTTGGTTTCTGATGTTTTCCAAGGTTCTACGGTGCTCTATAGTGTTCTCTGATGTTCTTTAAGTTCTCTTTCATTTTCTGATGTTCTTGTTTGTTTTCTGCTGTTCTCTAAAGCTCTCCGACATTTTTAAATGTTTTCTGCTATTTTTAAATTCTGATAGTTTTCTTATCGTAATATTCTAACTGTTTTCTTTTATATTTTTGTTTGTATCAATGTTTTCTTCTGTTTTCTACTGCTCTCTTCCATTGTTGATATTTTCTGCTTTATATTCTCTTTTGGTATCTGCTATTCTCTGATATTTTCTGGTGTTCTGTTTAGTTATCTTTTATTCTCTGACGCTCGCTTTTGTTCTTTTCTGTTCTCTGCTGTCATTTGATATTTTCTTCTGCTGTTTTTGATGGTTTCTGATGTTCTTTTACGTTTTTTAATGATTTCTGAGTTTTTACTATTCTTTAATGTTTTCTTCTGTTCGTTGTTGGTTTCTGCTGTTTTCTATGATTCTGTGGTGCTCTATACTGTTCTCTGATGTTCTTTAAGTTCCCTTTCATTTTCTCGTTTGTTCTCTGTTGTTGTCTGGTACTCTCTAATGTTTTTTTTAATGATTTCTGCTGTTCACTAAAGTTCTCTGACGTTTTTTAAATGTTTTCTGCTATTCTTTAAATTGTCTGATAGTTTTCTCATCGCAATATTTCGACTGACCTTTTCCATCTTAGTTTGTTTCAATGTTTTCTTGTGTTTCCTATTGCTCTCTTCCATTGCTGATCTTCTCTTCTGTTCTCTGATATTCTCTGCTGTTCTGTTTAGTAATCTTTTATTCCCTGACGTTCTCTTTTATTCTTGTTTGTTCTCTGATGTCCACTGATGTTTTCTTCTGCTGTTATTTGATGTTTTCTTCTATTCTCTGATGGTTTCTGATGTTTTCTGACGCTATCTGAAATTCTCTACTGTTGACTGACGTTTTCCAATGCTTTCTGATTATCTTTGCTATTCTTTTGTTCTTTTTTTGGTTTTTGCTGTTTTCTATGGTTCTGTGGTGCTCTATAATGTTCTCTGATGTTCTTTAAATTCTCCTATGTTCCCTTTGATTCTCTGATGTTAACTGATGTTGTCTGGTATTATCTGATGTTCTCTGCTGTTTTCTAATGATCTCTGCTCTTCTCTAAAGTTCTCTAACAATTTTTAATGTTTTCTGCTGTTTTTCAAATTCTCTGATAGTTTTCTTATCGTAAAATTTCAACTGTTTTTTTTTACATTTTAGTTTGTTTCAATGTTTTCTTCTGTTCTCTACTGCTCTCTTCAATTGCTGATGTTCCTTGCTGTTCTCTTCTGTTCTCTGATATTCTTTTTTGTTATCTGCTATTCTCTGTTGTTCTGTTTAGTTATCTTTTATTCTCTGATATTCTCTTTTGTTCTTGTCTCTTTTCTACTGTCCTTTGATTTTTACTTCTACTGTTCTTTGGTGTTTTCTTCTATTCTCTGATGGTTTTTGATGTTCTCTGATGCTATCTGAAATTCTCTACTGTTGTCTGACGTTTACTAATATTTCTAATGGTTTTTGCTGTTCTCTAATGTTTTCTTCTGCTATTTGTTGTTTTCTGCTGTTTTCTATGGTTCTGTGGTGCTCTATAATGTTCTATGATGTTCTTTAAGTTCTCCTATGTTCCCTTTCATTCTCTGATGTTAACTGATGTTGTCTCGTACTCTCTGATGTTCTCTGCTGTTTTCTAATGATCTCTGCTCTTCTCTAAAACTCTTTGACATTTTTTAATGTTTTCTGCTGTTTTTAAAATTCTCTGGAAGTTTTCTTACGGTAAAATTTCAACTGTTTCTTTACATTTTAGTTTGTTTCAATGTTTTCTTCTGTTCTCTACTGCTCTCTTCAATTGCTGATGTTCCTTGCTGTTCTCTTCGGTTCTCTGATATTCTTTTTTATTATCTGCTATTCTCTGTTGTTCTGTTTAGTTATCTTTTATTCTCTGATATTCTCTTTTGTTCTTGCCTCTTTTCTGCTGTCCTCTGATTTTTACTTCTACTGTTCTTTGGCGTTTTCTTCTATTCTCTGATGGTTTTTGATGTTCTCTGACGTTATCTGAAATTCTCTACTGGTATCAGTCGTTTTCCAATGTTTTCTGATTGTTTTTGATATTCTCTAATGTTTTCTTCTGTTATTTGTTGTTTTCTGCTGTTTTCTATGGTTCTGTGTTGCTCTATAATGTTCTCTGATGTTCTTTAAGTTCTCCTATGTTCCCTTTCATTCTATGATGTTAACTGATGTTGTCTGGTACTCTTTGATGTTCTCTGCTGTTTTCTAATGATCTCTGCTCTTCTCAAAAGTTCTCTGATATTTTTTTAATGTTTTCTGCTGTTTTTAAAATTCTCTGATAGTTTTCTTATCGTAAAATTTTAACTGTTTTTTTTTACATTTTAGATTGTTTCAATGTTTTCTTCTGTTCTCTACTGCTCTCTTCAATTGCTGATGTTCCTTACTGTTCTCTTCTGTTCTCTGATATTCTTTTTTGTTATCTGCTATTCTCTGTTGTTCTTGTCTGTTCTCGGCTGTCCTCTGATTTTTACTTCTACTGTTCTTTGGTGTTTTCTTCTATTCTCTGATGGTTTTTGATGTTCTTTGATGCTATCTGAAATTCTCTACTGTAGTCTGATGTTTTTCAATGTTTTCTGATTGTTTTTGCTATTCTCTAATCTTTTCTCCTGTTGGTTTGTCCTGTTCTCTATGGTTCTGTGGTGCTATATACTGTTCTCTGATGTTCTTTAAGTTCGCTTTCATTTTATGATGTTTTCGTTTGTTCTCTGCTGTTTTCTAAATTTCTTTGGTAGTTTTTAATGTTTTCTGCTATTTTCTAAATTCTCTGATAGTCTTTTATTGTAAAATTTCAACTGTTTTAGTTTGTTTAAATGGTTTCTGCTGTTATCTGCAGACTGTAGGATGAATAGTTAAAAGTTCGTCCGTAATGACTGATTAATGAAATTTAGACACCAGTGCAAAACAGACGACCATAAAGTTTTCTCCATACACATCCTTCAATTGGCGTTGAATATTACAAGGTCGCACATTTATAGCCTTGAGAAATGTAATCACAGCCCTAACTTCACAAATGTATTTTCTTAAACATTATAAACACTCACATAATCAGCAGCAAGACGTAATTTTTCACACAGACAGTTGGAATATTATCATAGCATACATCTCGCCGCTGCTTTATTCGCCAGTGCTCCGCACCGTGTAAACTGCTACTACTTCCTATTATCTCTCGTATGCGTAGCTTTACTATACCCAAAGTATAATAATTAATTGCAACAAAAAATAATTGATTAAATTATAACCAGTTTATACAGCCATTGAAGTGTTTCAATAGAATATGTAAATTCTTTTATTAATCGATTTCCAAGTGGCAGTTGAACGTGCCAGTCCGAGTGCGCTTTTGCGATAATTATCATTAGGCAACGATTTAATGACCTGCTAATTATAGCGGACCGCAATCAATCAATCACGAACGCTGTAATTTCCCGAGATCTGGCATTATGTCGGAGGGAAAAAAAACGACCGGCCGGGAAAACGACCAGGCCAGGCTAAACGCTGAATTATAATTAATCGCACGTCATTATCCGATTATAGAGGCAAACAATATTATTAGTTATTACTGCCTCGGTTTCTGTGCGTTTCCGTCTCGTCGTATCCATTGCGAAATTAATTAACGGTGAACGGGCTATAATTTTCATTTTTTTTTTTATTGGATAACATCGGTTTTGAAAGGTGGAAAAACTTTTCCGATGCATGTAGATTGGACCTGATCGTTTGTGCAAGGGAGAGCCGGTTATTTCCCGATAAATTCCGTCGGGGACAGGTCCATCGACAGCCAATACGGTTATCCCGGACGTTGGGGTCAATCGGGATGTGCGGAGCCGCGTTTCTAACCCCCCCTTGGGGGATCTATCCGGGATCACGCCTCACTACTCTTTTTCCTCGGACGTAGTAGGGGGGCCCGAAAGTTTTCCTCCTGCAGTCTGCTGAGTTCGGAAATGATGCCGTGTTTTTCATTTCATTTAGGGTCCGAACGCCGTGAATAGGAAATCAAATCAGGCGAATATTGCCGTGATAAACTCGATTCACTTTATGGCACCGCCGGTTCCAGGCCGCCCCCCATATTGTACGCGTTTAAATTGTTGGTTAACCAGATAAATTTTCATTTCAATTTATGATTTAAAAATTCCTCCCATTCGATCTAAATCTTGAAGGTGTTCCTCAAGGTTCTCCTTATCACCTCTCCTCTACAACATATTCTGTCTGATCAATAAATATTAAAATCTCTTAAACTATATCTTCAATTTATCACATTGCTAACATTATTATGATCAAATACACTTCGTCTACTTAATTTATCATTTTAATACCTAGAAAACCCTATTTTCAAATTACAAAATGTATCACAAAGTAATGACTTTCACTTTAATTTAATAGGTAGAGAATTGATAAACACTCGGTTTTTCCACCGATTAAATTTATTTAGATCACTAATAATTAGTATGATGAAAACATTAAACTTATTATTATCATTAAGTTTTGTTATTACGTAATTAAACTTGTTGAGTTCGCCCGAAAATTCGGTCGCACGGTAAACGAATACGAAATTAGGAGGCAGTAAGTGGCCGTAATGAAAGTTTTATTAAGGGCCGCCACCACGCGAAATTTAGATTGATTCGAAAATGATTGCCGCCTCCGTTGCACGCTCCCGCAATCAATGCCCCCCCCCCACTCGATGAAGTCATTAACAAGATACAAATACGAATTTAATAACGCGCATAAAAATGCAAATCCGCACCGATGGTCAATAATAACGTGGAGCGGATCTTATCGCACGAAGAGGGGGGGGGGGAATCCCCGGGACGCAGAAGGGACGTAAACGCCGAAAGCCCAATATGTTTTTCGACTGCCCGCCACCACCCCACAAACTCACTTTCTCTACCACCCACCCCCTCTCTCTCTCGCACTCTCTGCCCTCGTCGGCGGAAAATTGCTCGCAGTAAAGGTTATGATTTATATTTCTATTTCACAGCGCTATCTCTTCTTATTATATTTGTGCGAGGATAGCGGAGTTCTATTAAATTCGGTCGCCGCCGCTGAACACTTGTCACAAGCCCGTTTGCCTAAGATCGATCGTACTTCTTTCTTTTATACGTTTTATAAACATATTTCACGTCGATTCCGCAGTTTCTCCTGCATACGACAGGTCTATAAGATAAAGTTTTTAGCTTTAAAACAGAATGATAAAACTTGATAACACTTGTGTGTGTTTTAATTAATCTTCTAATGACAATCCGTCAAGGAAATAACCTCAAAATACATCAAAAAATAATGTGATTTCAATTTTTCCATAAAATATTTGCAATAAATCCATTGGAAATAAAATTATAACGATCCAAACTTGATTTTGTATGAAAGAAAAATGCATTTGGTGATTTAAACAAATTGTAAAAAATTAATCCATCAAGAAATTAACCTCAAAAACCCAAAATATATTAAACTGTAATGTAATTTCAAATTCCTCATAAAACAATTGCTATTACTCTATTGGAAATAAAATTATAACGATTCAAACTTGATTTTGTTTGAAAGAATAATGCATTCGGTGATTTAAAAAGTTGTAAAAAAATAATCCGCCAAAGAATTATCGTCAAAAACTCAAAATACATTAAACAGTAACATAATTTCAAATTCCCAAAAAAAAAACAATTGCAATAACTACATTGAAAATTAAATTATAACGATCCAAACTTGATTTTGTATGAAAGAAAAATGCATTCGGTAATTTAAAAAATTGTAAAATATTAATCCGCCAAGGAATTAACCTCAAAAACTCAAAATACTTTAAATATTAATGCAATTCCAAATTTCCCATCAAAAAATTGCTATAACTCCATTGGAAATAAAATTATAACGATCTAAACTTGATTTTATGTGAAAAAAATGCATTGTGTGATTTAAAAAATTGATTGTCATCTATTCACTAACATTGTCTGAATCACACTGTCGAATTAGATTAAAAATAAATGAAATAAAAGCTGTCAATTTTTATCTCTCAACTGTTAAATAAAAAATTTAAAAACTAAATTAGCTAACTAGGTTTTATGTCGTCCATCAGTTGTCAATTGTCAATTGTCAAATATTAAGTTTCAATTGTTTTTCAATCTGTCATCGCAAACTGACATCTGACAACTGTCTATAGTCAACTATTAACTAACACCTTTTACATCAAACGAATTAAATTTAAAAACAAAACAAAATGCTAATGTTTATCTGTCATCTGTCAATTGACAACCACTAACTATGTATTTAGTATTATTCAATTGTCAACTTTTATATTAAATTTTAAAAAAAAAACAAAAACTGATAACTGATATGCCATCTGTCATCTATAATTTGCCACTTGTCAGTTGTAAACTATCAACTATTAACTGTTGACTGAAAAAAAAAACTTTTCACTGATATCTGCCATCTTAAGCTGTCATCTGCTGTTTGTCACAATTGTCAACTACCAAATGTTAACCGTTAACAAACAAACATACGATTATTTAATAACTCTCAACTGTCAACTGTCAACTGTCAAATTAAATTTAAAAAACTGCTGTTAGTAATTATCTATAAACCGTCAGCTGTCATTTGTCAACTATTAAGTGTCAACTGTTAATTAACATATATTTGGTCAGACTCAATTGTTGAATATTTAATTTTTTTTTAAATGTCAACTACTATCTGTCGCCGCAAACTGTCATCTGTCAATTGTCTACTGTCTGTAGTCAACTATTAACTAACATCATTAGGGTCACCTTTAACTATTGAATGTCGAATTGTATTAAAAAATAAAAAACTACCAATTGCTGACTCTCATCCGTCAATTGCCAACTGTCAAACTTCATCTATTTACTATATATTTGATCATTCTCAGTTGTAAACTTTCAGATTCAATCAAAAAAAGGAAAAACTGTCAACTACCAGATGTCATCATAAACTGTCATCTGACATCTGTCAATTATCAACTGTCAAAAGTCAACTATTGACTTACATCAAACTTAACTGTGTGATGTAAGTTAATCACACAATTAGGCGCTATGTACTTTACTCAAGTCAACTTTCAAATTAAATTTAAAATATTTTAATTATACTTCGGCAGTTGGTAGTTAAGAGTGATCCAACTGATGTAAGTTAATAGTTGACTTTTGACAGTTAACAATTGACAGATGTCAGAGGATAAAAAGTAACAGTTGGTAGTTTTCATTTTTTAAATTTATGCTCTCATCTGACAATTGAAAACTGTTAAATATCAACTATTAACTATCTATTTAGTAACTCTCAACTGTCAACTTTCAAAAAAATAAAATATCATCTGTCAATTGTCAATTGCAAATTAATCACAATAATTACTTTGTTAATTACAAAGTAATTATTGTGTTTAATTTGTGATTAAAATTTATAACGAAGTAGAAGCCTCCATAGTCAATGAATTGTCAATTGTTAACTAATATCTATTTAATATCTCTCAACTATCAAATTATATTATAGAATTTAAAAATGTCGTTTGTCAATCCAAACTGTCATCTATCGTTTGCCAATTGTCAACTGTCAATAATCAACTATTATCTAAAACCAATCAGATCATTCCTATCAACTGATTAATTAAATTTAAATAATGAAAATTGTTCATTTCTATCTGTCAATTATCAACTTTGAAATGTCAACTGTTAACCATCTATTTGGTCACTCTCAACTGTCAAATTTCAAATTAAATTTACTACAAGCTGTCATCTCTCGTTTATAATCTATAATCTGTCAATTTTCTGTCAACTGTCAACGGACTAATTAAATTTAAAAAAAATGAAAATTGTTAATTTATATCTGTCAATTATCAATTATGAAATGTCAACTATTAGCCATCTATGTGGTCATCCTCAACTGTCAACTTTCAAATTTCTTGACTGTAATTTAGCATGTGTCAATTAACAAGCACCTAATGTCAATTATTAATTAAAAAATATGTTATTGTAAGCTATAAGACAGTTGATAGCTCTCGATGACATATAGCAGATGACAGCTTGTGATGATATATAGCAATTGTTGTTTTTTTTTTTTAATTTATGCTCTCATCTGTCAATTGACAACTGTCAAATTTCAAAAATAATTTGCAAAATTAAAATGTGCCAGCTATCTATTTGCCATTGTAAAATGTCATCTGTTTCCTGTCAACTGTTAAATGTCAAATTGCCAATTTGACTATAAAATATCAACTGTTATCTGATCACAAATTGAAATGATAGTAGTTGAGCAAATTAAATTTTTGTTAGGATACATTTTTTTTAATAAACAATTGACATTAGGTACTTGATAATTGACAGCTGCTAGATGATAAATAACAGATGGCAGCTTGTTTAATGTGAAAGTTAACAGTCCAGAGTTACCAATTTATCACAAGCTGCCATCTGTTATTTATCATCTAGCAGCTGTCAATTATCAAGTACCTAATGTCAATTGTTTATTAAAAAAAAATGTATCCTAACAAAAATTTAATTTGCTCAACTACTAACTGTCATTTCAATTTGTGATCTGTCATCTGTACCCTAACAATTGTCAATTATCAAATGTCAACTCTTACCTTACATCTATTTGGTAATTCTCAACTGACAACTTTGATATTAAATTTAAAATACTTAATAAAAAAACTGTCAATCACTATCTGTAATCGCAAGCTGTCATCTGTCAAGTGTCAACTATCAAATATAAACTGTTAACCATTTATTTGGTAATTAGAATTAAATTAAAAATTTTATTTGTCGTCACTAGCTGTCATCTGACATCTGTCGATTTTCAACTGTCAAACTGTCTATAGTCAACTATTAATAATGTAATCATTTGAACACCCTTAATTGTCATCTGTCGAATTAAATTGAAAACTGACAGTAGCTATCTGTCAATTGTTAAATATTAATTTTCTATTTAGTCACTCTCAATTGTCAATCATTCTTAACTGTGAACTGGAGAATTAAATTTTTTAAAAACTGAGAACTACCAACTGCTATCTGCGATCGTAAGCTATATGACAAATGATAGCTTCTGATGACAGAGAGCAGATGACAGATGATAGCTTATGATGACAGATAGTAGTTGGTAGTTTTCATTTTTTATATCAACTACTAACTGTCTATTTAATAACTCTCAAGTGTCAACTTTAGAATTAAATTTATTACAAGCTGTCATTAATCATCTAGCATCTGTCAATTATCAACTGTCAATTATGAAGTACCTAATATCAGTTGTTTATTAAAAAATGTCACCTGACAATTGTCAACTATCAAATGTCAACGGTAAACTCTTAACTGATTTGGTAACATCTTTACTGACAACTCGCAAATTAAATTTTAAATATAAAAAAAACTGTCAAGTACTATCTGTAATTGCGAGCTGTCATCTATCATCTGTCTGCTCTCATCTGTCAATGGTCAACCATCAAATATAAGCTGTTAATCATCTATTGGCTAACTCAAATTAACTTTAAAATATTATCTGTCATCACAAGCTGTCATATGACATCTGTCGATTGTTAACTGTCAAACTGTCTGTAGTCAACTATTGACTTACATTATATTGACACTATTATTGGTCATTTGTTGAATTAAATTGAAAACTGACAATAGCTATCTGTCAATTGTCAACTATTAATTTTCTATTTAGTCAACTTTCAAATTAAAATGTTTAAAAAAACTGTCAACTAGTATCTATAATCACAAGGTGTGTTTTGACATTTGTCAATTGTCAACTGACAAAAAACAACTATTTACTAACATCAAATGGTTCACTCTTAACTGTTAATTGCCGAAATACATTTTAAAAAAAATGAGAACTACCAACTGCTATCTTTCATCTTTAGCTTTATGACAGATGATAGGATAACAAATTGTAGCTTGTGATCAGAAATAGCAATTGGGAGTTTTCATTTCTCTAATTTATGCTCTCATCTGTCAATTAGTAACTGTCAAATACCAACTATTAACTATCTGTTTGGTAACTCTCAACTGTCAACTTCAAAAAAAAAATTACAAAAGTAAAAACTGTCAACTATTTCTTTGCCAATGTAAAATCTCACCTATTTCCTGTCATCTGTCAATTGTCAAGTGTCAAATGTCAATTTCCTCTGTCAATTATTAACTATAAAGTATCAAGTGGTAACCATCTATTTGGTCACTCTAAATTGTCAACTTTCAAATTAAATTTATGCTGCCATCAATTATTTAGCACCTGAAAATTAGCAACGGCCAATTATCAAATGCCTAATGTCAATTGTTTATTAAAAAATATATTATGACAAAAATTAAATTTATAAATTCCTATCTGTCAATTTAAATCTGTGATCTATTATCTGCCACCTGACAATTGTCAACTACTATCAAATTTCAACTTTTACTATCTGTTATTGTAAACTCTCACCTGGCATCTATCAATTGTCTACTATCTATAGTTAACTATTAAGTAACATTATTTAGGTCACTTTTAGTTATTAATTGTCAAATTGAATTGAAAAATTGAAAAGTGTCAATTGTTAAATATCATCTGTCAATTTTCAACTATCAACTGTCAACTTTTAACTAATATATATTTGGTGCCTATCAACTGTAAATCATCGAATTAAATTAAAAACATAAAATAGTGCCAACTACAATCTGTCATAGTAATCTGTCATTTGTCATCCATGTATCTGTTATTTTGTCAATTATCAACTATCGATTGCCGACTACTAGCTAACATCTATTTGGTAACTCGTAACTGTTAACTTTCAATATTCAAATTAAAAATATAAAAGACTGTCTGTTAAAGCCAGCTATTATCTGTCAGCTCTCATCTGTCAATTTTCAAGCTATAAATAACATTATTAACTATGTATTTGGTAACTATCAACCATTAACTATGTCATTACAAGCTGTCATTTGATATCTGTCTATTTTCAGTGGTCTAACTCTCTCAAATTAACTTTTGACTTATATCATTTAGACACTCTTAACTCTCAACTTTCAACTGTTAATTTTCTACTTAATTACTTTTAACTGTCAACTTTCAAGTTAACTATTAACTAACATCAATTGGATTACTCTTAAAAAATCAACTGTCTAATGAAATTTTAAAAAAATTAAAAATACCAGCCTTTATTTGATCAGACAGAGTATAGCTTTCGATGAAGCTATACTCTGTCATCTGTAAGCTCTCATCTGTCAATTGACAACTGCCAATTATCAACTATTTACTATCTATTAGGTAACTCTAATCTTCCAACTTTCATCTGTAAGTTGTCCTTCGCCAATTGAAAACTGCCAAATGTCAACTATTAACTATCTATTTGGTACCTCTTATCTCTCAATTAAAAAATTAAAAGCTGCCAGCTATCTATTTTCGATTGTAAAATGTCATGTATTACCTGTCATATGTCAATTGTCAACTGTTAATATCAATTGATAAGAAATATCTATTTAATAACTCTCAACTGCCAACTCTTACGGTATACAAATTAAATACTGTTGTCTGTTATTCTAAACTGTCATCTGTCAACTGTCATTTACAAGTTGTCAACTGCCAAATGTCAACTATTAACTATCTACTTGATCACTCTTATCTGTTAACTTTCAAATAAAATTTACAATTATAAATACCATCGGTCGCCATCTGCCATCTATAATCTGTCATCTGTCAATTATTAACTGTCAAATGTCAACTACCGAACATTAACTGTTTGCTAATAAAATATTAACTGACAAAAATTAAATTTTCCAACGGCAATCTCTCATTGTAATTTGTCACCTATTATTTGTCTCCTAACAATTGTCAACTAACATTAATTTGACCATTCGCATCTGTCAAATGTCAAATTAAATTAAAAAAACAAAGCTGTCAATCCGTGATTGCAAACAGTCATCCGTGATCAGTCACCTGGCATCTACTTAACTATCAACTGTCGAATTGAATTTAAAAAAATTAAACTGTCATTTATAATTTGTCATCTGTCAACTGTCAAATATTAACTATTAACAATGAAGAAGAAGACCTACAGTTTAGCCACTCTAAACTGTAGGTCTTTTTTCTTGAAGAGTCGACTCCGCTCTTCACCTTGATGAGGAAATTATTTGTATCGTTTACTGTTTTATGGATTTTGAATTATTTTTATGGCGTACATACCAAGTACCAATAAATAAATAAATAAATGAATAATATCCATTTATTCCAAACTGTCAACTGTTGAATTAAAGTATTATTAAATTTAAGTTTATCAGCTGACAATTGTCAACAATTAGCTAACATATATATGGTCACTTTTAACTATTAACTGTAAAATTAGGACAAAAATCAAAACTACCAACTGCAATCTGTTATCGCAAGCAGTTACCTGACAACTGTCAAATTTTAACTGTTAACTAACATTTGGTAACTCTGAACTGTCCATTCAGTGTAAGTATAGATTACCACGTAGTAACGGTCGCAACCATTCTCTTTATTGTCAACTATCGAATTACATTTTTTTTTTAATTGCGAACAGTTGTCTGTCATTCCAAACTGTCAACTGTCATCTGCCAATTGTCAACAGTGAACTGTTAACTCTTAACTGTCAACTGCCGAATTCAATTTAAAATATTCAAAACTGCCTGCTACTATTTTTACTTTCCCTATACACGTAGTATATAGGGGGAGTATTGTTTTCGTGATTTTTTTTTGAAATTTTTTTTTTGCGGAAATATCCGTTTTGGGCCCCCCTGAGTCCATTGCACTGATTTCTGGAAAAAAAAATTCTGTGTCTGTGTGTGTGTCTGTCTGTCTGTCTGTGTGTCTGTCGGTGGGCGCTGTATCTCAAAAACGAATAATCGTCTAGAGTTGAAACTTTAAACTTAAGGTTTTATCGTTAAAAACTGGAGCTGAAAAGCTTTTGGTGAACATTCATAGACCGGAAGTGGATGATTACTCGAGGCGTTTTTTTGTTTTTTGGTAATATTTTTCTAAATATGAAAAATTTTAAAAAACGGTTCATACAAACGTTAAAGGGTATAATAAACTGAACAAGTTTTATTTGAACATTTTTTTCAAAAAATTATTAACTCTCAAGAAAAAAAATAAAAATTGAAAATTTTGACTTTTTCTGCTATTTGCTAATAAACCATTGATGTTACATGAAACTTATATAACAAATAATTGTAGAGAATTTAAAACTAAACAAATTATTAAGAATAACCTTTTTACGTAAACCTCATAGTTTTCGAGAAAAATATAGGGAAAGTACTATGATGGCCACATCACAATTTGTTATTACAAACTGTCATCTGTCATATGTAAACTCTCATGTGTCAATTGTTAACTGTCAAACTATTAACTATTAATTTGGCAACTCTCTACTATCAAATTTGAAATTATTTATTTTAATAAAAACTATCTACCGCCATTACAAAATGCCATCTGTAAATTGTCAACTATTTAATGTCAATTATTAAGTAATATTTCTTTAATAACTTTCAACTATCAAATTAAATTGAAAAATTAAAATTTGTTGTCTCTCATTCTAAACTATCGTCTGTCATTTTTGAGCTATCATCTGCCAATTGTCAACTGTCAATAATGACCACATCACCATATTTAAACAGTATTAGTGAGAGAATAGCAACTATTCTTTCGAATTAATAATTTATAATCTAATCAAATGGTAATTAACGTCAATTGTCAACAGTCGAATTAAGTTAAAAAAATTAAAACTGCCAATTTATATCTGTCAATTATCTACAAACAAATGTTAACTGTAGCCTCAAGCTGTCATCCGTCATCTGTCAACTCTTTACATTCAAAAATCTAGTGTTTATTAACATTTATTTGGTAACTTACAACGTTTAACTGTTTTAGAACAATTTTATCATAAAAACCGTATCTATCATTATAAACTATCATCTTATTATCCATCACGTGTCAATTGTCAACAATCAAATGCCAACTATAACTATAGAATGAAGAACGTAAAAATAAAAAACGATCTAGGAAAACAGTCTACACTAGACTTCATAGAAGAAAGACAGTTGTACTGGTGGGGATATCTACAGAGAATGGAAGGAGCACGACAAGTGAAAAGAGTAGCGGGGAGCAAAAACACAAGGAAACAAGTGACGACAAGAGTAATAAAGAAGACAGGAATAACATGGATGGAAGCAAACAAAAAATAGCGGAAAATAGGGAAAAGTGGAAAATATTTGTGAAGAAATAGGAAAAAACCCAATACCTTTATAGTAAATGGGTACCAGATTATATATCATCTGTCATTTATTACTTGTCAATTGTCAATTACATCTACGATCTATTTAATCATTTCTTTTTGATTGGCATCTGTTACTTGCCATTTATCAATTGCCGACTGACAAATATCAAATGTTAACTAAAATATATTGATAACTTTCAACTGTAAAATTTAAATTCAATTTTATAGTTGAAAGTTATCAATATATTTTAAAAACAACTGCCAACCGCTATCTAAAATCTACCAACCAACACCTGCCGCATGTCAATTATAAAAAATTTTAATCGTAACTGTTAACCAACATCAATTTGGTCACTCTGAATTGTCAAATGTCAAATGAAATTATAAAAATTTAAAGCTGCCATTCATCATCTATCAATTGTCAACTCTTAAATTAGGTAATAATAATCGATAATTATATTTCTAATTATCATTTTATTTTGCATATACTTTTTTAAACAATATTAGTTAAAGGATTGCAACTTTTGTTACTAGTTAATAACTTATAATTTAATGGAATTGTAATTAACGTTTGATATTCGATTTCAACGAGTGAACACTAATTACAGTTGGAAAAAAAAATTCCCACCAAAGTGAATCTTAACGCGTATACGAATTTTTCGCTTGGGAAATTACATTAATCCCCGGTGGCTTCCCAAAATTACCGTCAATTTTGCATCGGTCCAGTTAAGGCCGGTCGGAAATTATTAATTTCATTGCCGGTGACAGTTAATCAGCGCTGCCAACTGCGCGCCATTATTTATAAATGGCGATCGGTTTTAATTTCGGTATAATTGATGTCTTTCTTTATTCAACACCGATCTTAATTTAATGGAGCAAAGGAATTTTTCAGCGTGAAGAAAATTGAATGTTGATTGAGCGATAATTGGTTGAATATTAATGAGAGCGAGCAAGTTTTGGGCGGTGTCGGAGGGGGTGTTAATTAATTATCGGTAGCAATGTAAGCAGGCGAGAAAATCCTCCCGCTTCCTTCCTTCCCTCGCCGAGCAAAGCCAATGAGCTAATCATCAGTTTTATAAGCCACATCATCCGTGCATGAAGTCATCAACCTTAACGCAATCAATTTATATGTATATCGTGCAATTATAACAGACTGCTGGCCGACGGTATGAGGGGCGAGAAGGGGGGTTGTGAGGTGAGGCGCGCGGCAAAATAAGCCTTCGGGAGCCGCTGAATACCGCCGGCCTGGCGGATATGCACCAGGCTGGCCACTACATGCCAGCAAGACATACTGCCAACATCACGCCCCCAAATTACCATGTTAATTATAACGTCGTGCCGTTGGGGTGCCTGCCTGCCTGCCTCAGTTCCCCCCTAAGCCTGGCGTGCTTATAGGCAATATCATGGAAAAACCACCCGATACATCCACCGTACCTTTATAGCTTCGCAGAGGGGGGTGTGAAAACGATGTGGCATTCATTGCTTCCTTATTACAGTTATTAAAATTATGAGGTGTTGATGTACGAAAAATTAAATTGCATTAGAAATAAAGTTTTCAGCATTAATTTCTGCTTAATCTATACGAAGACAAGAAGACAAAACTTACTTCAGTAGGATGAAAAAGATGACTCTTTTTGGCACTTTTAATTAAGTAGGTTTTATCTTCTATCATTATCAACTTGTGTAGATTGTGTCTTGTATGCATTCTAGTAATAAGTTAATTTTATACATCAGAATTTAAATCCATCCCCTTTAATTACCAAAAAAAAAAAAAACAGTTGATTTACGCCCACTAAAACTACTACTGGCTGCGATTTCTGGCACGAATTTCCCCCCAACGATTAGGACCTAAAAGATTAAAGACGTGATAATTGTTTCGCGTTATTACACATCCACGGACGCGGATAAATGACTTAATTAAGTGGGCGCCGCATTTTTTCCCACCCAATTTCGCGCATAAATCCCTTTCCTTATCGTAACGGCCGTCGCTCGTAAAAACGAAAGGACTTTTAGGGATTAACCGAGCGGCCGCCTAAATAAATACCCGATTATTACCTCGCCGCTACCATAAAATAAAAATCGCTCTCGCATTAAGATGCTATTGATCCTAAACGGCGACCGACGCTAATTATCAATTAACGAAAATTCGAACCCGCGTACGGATATTAATTAAATGCTTCACCTGCTCTCGGACTGAAAACTGAAAACGTTAAAATTAGTGCCAATCATCGGACGGACAGAAACACGAAAAGGCGCAAAATTTCTTGTTCTTTGACGGATTCCAATTCGCACGCCAAATATGGTCGACATGCGAACCTGAGGACGGAATTTAAATGCTTGGACTGGTCTTTAATTAGCGATTTAAAAATGAATTCATATTTCTTAATTGGCTACTTTGTACATTTAATTTTATTGCCCCAAAAAAAATAATGGAAGAAATCCAGCTCCTCCTCTTCTTTAGTAAATCACACGAATAAAATATTGACATTTAATAGTTAACAGTTAACAATTGACAAATGACAGATTGCAATAATAATTTAAATCAACAGTTGGTAGTTAGTTAACAACTGACTTTGGAAAAGTTCGCATTTTTCATATATTAATTAAATATAACAGTAAACTATTGAAAGTTGGCTACCTAATAGTGTTAATTAATTGTTTATATTCAAAAATTGACAATAGACAGATGACAAATAGCAAATAACATTTAGCACTTGTAATTTTTAAATTTAATTTGACAGCTGACATTTCAGGGTGACCAAATAAATGTTAATCCTCGTTTGACATTAGATCATTGACAACTAACAGATGAGAGATGATGGATAGCAAATGTCAGATAGCAGTTGGCATTTTTAAATTTATTTCAAACTTGACAGTTGTGAATTACCAATTACCTCTTAGTTGATAGTTGACATTTGCTAGTCGACAATTGACAGATGTAACATATGTAACCTTGTGATGTCAAATAATTTTTAATTTTTAAAATCAATTCTAAAACTTGACAGTTGAGAATTACCAAATTTATGTTAGTTAACTGTTAACAATAACAGATAACAGCAGGTTGATGGAATATGACTGTTTGAAATCACAGACAATAGCTAGCAGTTTATATATTTTCTTTAATTTAACAGTTTAATAGTTGAGAGCTATTAAATAAATATTAGTTAGAAATTGACATTTTAACTGTTGACAATAACAGATAACAGGCAACAATTGAAAACTTGGATTGCTAGGTAGATAGTTGGCAGTGCATATGTTTTTAAAATTTCAATTGACACTTCAGAGTGACCAAATAAATGTTAGTTAACAGTTGAAATTTAATTTAAAAAAAAAAACAATTGACAGATTATTGATGTATGGCAGATGTTAGATAGCAGTTGGTAACTTTTTATAAAATGTTGAATGCAATTTTACAGTTGATAGGTGTCAAATATATGTTAGTTAATAATTGACATTAAATAAGATATTCCAAGTAAGAGATGACAATAACTTGTGATGACAAACTGTTGACAGTCGAAAAAGAGTTTAGTTACAATTAACATTTAATTGTTGACAATTAACAGGTGACAGATAACAGATGAGAGTTTGTAATAGCTGATAACGATTTGTAAAATTCACTTTGCTGCTTTAATTCAACAGTTGACACCTATGATTACTAAATGGAGATTAATTAACAGTTGAGATTCGATAGTCGAGAATTGACAGATGACACCTTGTGATGTCAGATAGAAGTAGGCAGATTTTATTTTTTTTAATTTAATTTAACACTTATCACCTAAGATTTATCAAATAGATGTTTTCAATAGTTGATATTTGATAGTCGACGATTGACAGATGACAGATGATACCTTGTCATGTCAGATAAAAGTTGACAGTAATTGATTTTTGTCTAAATTTTATAATTGATAGTTAAGATTTACAAAATTTATAGTTTTATTATATAATATTTGACTTTTGACAGTTGAAAATTGACAAATAGCAACTAACAAATTACAGATAGCAGTTTTTAATTCCAGATAATAGTTGGTCAAATGTATATATCATTTAATAATGACATTTAGTAAGAAATACCAAATAAAAGATGACAATAACTTGTGATGACAAACTTTTGAGGGTCAAAAATGATCTTAAGTTACAATTAACATTTAATTGTTGACAATTGACAGGTGACAGTTTGTAATATCTGATAAGGATTTGTAAAATTTTAATTTTCTGATTTAATTCGACAGTTGACAGTAATGATTACCAAACAGATATTAGTTAAAATTTGACATTCGGTAGTCGAAAATTGACAGATTACAGATGACAGATGACACCTTGTAATGTCAAATAGAAATTAATACATTTGATTTTTTTAATTTAATTTGACACTTGTCAGTTAAGAGTTACTATATAGATATTAGTTAACAGTTGACATTTGATAATCAACAAATGACAGATGACAGATGATACCTTGTAATGTCAGATTATAGTTGACAGTTTTAATTATTTTTTTTATAGTTGAGAGTTACTAATTACATAATAGTTAAACATTGACATTTAATAGTTGACAGTATTTGATTTTTTCAGTTGACAGTTCAGAATGTTCAAACGAATTTTAGTTGACAGTTGACATTAAATAATTGTCATTAGTACTTTTTCTTTATTTTTTTAATGCACTTTTACAGTTGAAAGTTGCCAAATAGATTAATAATCAATTAATATTTAACATTAAACAGTTGACAATTCGGAAATGCCAAGTGCTGACAGCTGATGATTATTGATCGAAAGAATAGAAATTCATCTTAGTTGCAATCAACATTTGATGGTTGACAATTGACAAGTGACAGATGACAGATTAAAGCTTGTAATAGTAAATAATCTTTACATTTTCTAATTCAATTTGATAGTTGGCATTTGTAATTATCAAATAAATGTCATTTAACAGCCAACTACTGTTGACAGATGACACCTTGTGATGTCAGTAATAAATTAGCATTAAAATATTTTATTTTGAGAGTTGCCAAATTTGACTTTTGACAGTTGACAATTAGCAAATGACAACTGACACAAATGACAGATGAAAGTGAAGATTTGGGCAATTTATATATTTTTTAAATTTAATCTAATATTTGAGAGTTGCTAATCATATACTAGTTTCAGTTGACAATTAGAAAATTCTAAGCAAAAAATTACAGATGATAATTTGTGATGACAAGGATGTGATAATCGAAAATGATCTTAGTTACAATCAACATTTGACAGGAGACAAATCAAAGATTGTAATAGCAAATAAGATTTTAATTTTCTAACTTAATTCGACAGTTGACAGTTTTAATTATGAAATAGATGTCATTCAACAATTTGATAGTCGACAATTGACAGATGACAGATGACACCTTGTGATGTCAGATAGAAGCTAGCATTAAAAATTTTTGTTTTGAGAGTTGAGAGTTGCCATATTTATGTTGGTTAACAGTTGACTTTTGACAATTGACAATTGGCAAATGACAACTGACAAATGACAGATGACAGTGAAGATTAGAGCAGTTTATAATTTTTTTAAATTTAATCTAATAGTTGATAGTTGCTAATAATATACTAGTTTTAGTTGACAATTGGGAAATGCCAAGCAAAATATGACAGCTGATAATTTGTGATGGCAAGGATATGACAATCGAAAATAATCTTAGTTACAATCAACATTTGCCAGGTAACAGATCAAAGTTTGTATTAGCAAATGAGATTTTAATTTTCTAATTTAATTCGACAGTTGACAGTTATAACTATCAAAGAGATGTCAGTTAACAGTTTGATAATCGGCAATTAACAAATGACAGATGACACATTGTGATGTCAGATAGAAGTTAGCATTAAACATTTTTGTTTTGATAGTTAAGAGTTGCCAGATTTACGTTGGTTAACTTTTTACAGTTGACAATTGGCCAATGTTACAATCAACATTTGACATGTGACAGATGACAGTCAAAGTTTGTAATAGCAAATAAGATTTAAATTTCCTAATCTAATTTGACAGTTGTAATTATCATATATATATATGTATTTATAGATGCCATTTAACAGTTTGATAGTCTACAATTGACAGATGACAGATGACAGCTTGTAACGACAGACAGAAGTTAGTTGAGAGTTGCCAAATTTATGTTGCACAACAGATGACTGTTTACAGTTGATATTTGGCAAATGATAACTGACACAAATGACAGATGATAGTGAGGATTTGGGCGGTTTATATATTTTTTTAAATTTAATCTAATAGTTGAGAGTTGCTAATCATATACTAATTTCAGTTGACACTTAGGAAATGCCAAGCAAAAGATAACAGCTGATAATTTGTGATGACAAGAATTTGACAATCAAAAACGATTTTAGTTACAATCAATATTTGACAGGTGGCAGATGACAGATCAAAGATGGTAATAGCATTTAAGATTTAGATTTTCTAATTTAATTTGACAATTGTCATTTGTAATTATTATATATGTATTTATAGGTGTCATTTAACAGTGTGATAGTCGATATGACAGGTGACACCTTATGATGTCAGATGCCATTAAATTTTTTTGTTTCCAGAGTTAAAAGTTGCCAAATTTATATTGATCAACAGTTGACAATTAGCAAATGACAACTGTCAAATAACAGGTGACAGTGAAGATTTGGACAGTTTATAATGTTTGCAATTTAATCTAATAGTTGAGAGTTGCTAATTAGATACTAGTTTACTATTGATATTTAACACTTGACAGATAACAGATGGCAGGTTACGATAACATATTTTACACTTACCAAACTTTGTTAGTTAATAGTTAACACGTGAAAGTTGACAATTGACAGATATCCGGGGTCTTATCTGACGACAGTTGATTACTTTCGTTGACAGATTATAGTTGTTAGTTGTTATTTAATTTATTAATTTGAATTAACAAATAAGAGTGACCAAATATACGTAAGTTAACAATTGACTTTGACAGCAGATGGCAGAAGATAGATTACGATAAGTGATACAATTTAACAGTTGATTTGTGACAGTTGACGAGTTGACAATTGGCAGATGACAACTGATAAATGACAGATGACAGTTTGAAATAACAGACAATAGTTAGTAGTTTTTTTATTTTTAAATAGACAACAATTGAGATTTAACAGTTGACAATTGGCTGATGACAGGGAACAGATAAAATCTTTTTAGTTTCAATTTTTTTAAATTTTTATTTGAAAGCTATCATTTATGAGTCACCAAATAGATCGTCAATAGTAAACATTTGACAGTTGATACTTGACAAATATCATAATGCAGCTTGTGATAATAGAAAATTGTTTATAGTTTCTAATATGTTTAACTTAATTTTTAAGTGGACGGTTATGTGTCAATTGATAATTGACAGATGGGAGCTTACAGATAACAGATGACAGTTGTTGTTAGCTTACAATCTTTTAAATTTATTTCAATAGTTGATAGTTGGGAGTGATTTAATTGATATAAGTTTATAGTTGACTTTTGACAGTTGACAATTGACAGATGCCAGATTCAGATTTTCAATGACAGATAATAGTTCAATTTGACAGGTGACAGTTGAGAGTTACCAAATAGATGTAAGCAAAAAGTTGTCATTTTATAGTTGACTGGTGACGAATGACAGACGACGGATTGCTGCAACTAGTCAGTCTTTTTTTTAAATTTTTGTATTTATTGTGACAGCTCACAACTAGGAGTAATTAAATAAATAACAATAATAGTTTTTATTTCACTTTAATATTGACATATGAACGCTAGTTAATAGTTGTCAATTGACAGGTGATAGATACTAATTGGTACTTTTTAATATTTTAATTAGAATCGACAGTTGACAGTTCAGAGTAATTTTAATTATGTTAGTTAATATTATAGATAGTTGGCAATTGACTGATGTCAGATTTACACTGACAAATAGTTGTCAAGGGTTATAGTTGGCAATTGACAGATATCAGATGAAAATTTACAATGACAGATAGTTGTCAGGGGTTTAATTATTTTTGTTAATTCAACAGTTGGCATTTTAGTATGTGCAAATAGATTTTAGTTATATTTAATAGTTGACAATTAAAATACGACAGTTTGTGAATGGCAAATAACAGTATTCAAGAATTTAACTTAATTACAGGTAACAATTAAGAGTTGACAATTGACAAGGTACTAGATAAAAGGATGACAGCTGACATATGTCAGATAGCAGGTTTAACTTGTTTTTAAATTGAGGTTAGTTAACAGTTGAATTTTAGTAGTTAACAATTAACAGATGATAGCTGACAATTTGGAATGACAAACAACATTTAGCAGCTTTTAATTTAATTTAATAATTGAGGGTTACTAAATAGAGATTAGATAACTGTCAACATTTGATTGTAGGCAATTAAAAGACGAGATCTAGTAAATGACAGATGATAGTTTGCGATCACAGGTAGATTGGTAGTTTTTATTTTTTTAAATTTAATTTGATAGTCAACAGTTGTGAATTACAAAAATATTTTAGTTGAAAATTTCATAGTTTAGACAGCTTTTGTTAACAGATATTAAGATTTTAACTTACTAATTTAATTCTATTGTTGACAATTATGAGTCATTATCAAATATATGTTAGTAGACAATTGATAAAATAACACATAAAAGGATGACAGGTGACAGATAGCGGCTTTAATTTTTAAAATTTAATTTTACACTTAAATTGATGTTAGTTAACAGTTGATTTCTGACAGTTGACAACTGGCAAATAACAGCTGAAAAGTTAATAAAATGACACACAGCAGTTGGTTGGTTGGTTTTTAATTTGGCAGTTGAGAGTTACTAAATAGTTGTGAGTTAAAAGTTTGAATTTTAAAGTTGACAATTAATTAACATATGATGACTTAAGATGCTAAATAGTAGTTGGCAGTTTATAATTTTTTATTGACATTTAGAGGTTGATATTTAACAGTTGACAAATAACTCGTGACAGATGACAATTGGCAGATAACAGGTGATAGAAGAAAGATGCCATCTTGCTTTGACATATATCAGTTGTCAATTATTTTTAATGTTTTAATTTAATGTGATGGTTGTAAATTTAAATTTAGTGATCAAATAGTTCGCATTTCATAGTTGACAATTGACAGATGACAGATAGCCATTAATGTTTTTTATTTTAATCCGACAGTAAATTTTTAATTTTTCCTGTAGGGTAATAAATATATATTTATTTATTTATTTATTTAACAATTTAATGTTACCCAATAGATATTAGACAACATTTAAAATTTGACAGTTGACAATTGATAGATACCAGGTGACTGTTAGCAGATGACAGTTGGCAATGATAGATCAAAGTTGGCAGTTTCAAATTTTTAATTTAATTCCACAGTTGACAGTGGCGAGTGACAGATAGGAGTTGATAGTTTTTTTTATTTTAAATTTAGCAGTTATGAGTGAAAAATTAAATGTTGGCAATTGACAGATGATTGATGACAGATTGCGATGGTGGATGGCAGTTGGAAAAGTTAGTTTTTTTTTAATTTAATTTCATAGTTAACAGTTCAACATGATCAAATACATATTGACAACAATAAACAACTGACAAGGAAAAAGATGACAGCTTAATATGACAGATGGCAGTTGACAGTTGATTTTTGACAATTGGCAAATGTCAGCTGAAAATTGACAATTAACAGACGAGACCTGACTTGACAGTTGAGAGTTACCAAATAAATATTAGTCAACAGTTGACAATTGATGAAATAACAGATGACATATGACAAATGACAGATAAAGGCTTTGCATTTTTTTTTTAAATTTAATTTAACAGTTGACAGTTGAGAGTTACCATATTGATGTTAGTTAACAGTTGATATTTGACAGTTGACAATTGGCAAATGACAGTTGAATATTGACAATTGACAGACATATTGCAACTGGCAGTTATTATTTTTTTAAAATTTAATTTGACAGTTGAGAGTTACCAAACAAATATTTTTTAACAATTGACAATTGATGAAATAATAGATGGTAGATGACAAATGACAGATAAAGGCTTTAAATTTTTTAATTCAATTTAACAGTAGACAATTACCAGATTGATGTAGTTAACAGTTGACTTTTGACAGTTAACAATTGACAAATGACAGCTGAAAATTTAAAATGACACACAACAGTTGGTTGGTTGGTTTTAATTTTGACAGTTGAGGGTCAAAAGTGAGTTAACATTTTGCATTTTAAAGTTAACAATTGACAGATGACATATGACGACTTAAAATGGTAAATAGCAATTGGCAGTTTATACTTTTATAGGTTAACAGTTGACATTTGGAGATTGATATTTAATAGTTGATAAATAACAGATAACAGATGACAGATTACAATTGACATTTGGCAATTGGCAGATGACAGGTGCTAGATGGAAGATGACATCTTATGTTGACATATATCAGTTGTCAATTTGTAACGTTTTAATTTAATGTGATAGTTGTACAGTTGAGAATGACCAAATAGTTATTAATAGTTGGCATTTGATAGTTGACAATTGACAGATGACAGGTAGCAATTAGATATTTTTAATTTAATCCGACAGTTTAAAATTTAGAGTTACCAATTAGATGTTAGTTAACAATTAAAATTTGACAGTTGACAATTGATAGATGCTAGGTGACTGTTAGCAGATGACAGTTGGCAATGATAAAATTTGACGGTTTTAAATTTTTAAGTTAATTCAACAGTGGACAGTAGCGAGTGTCAGATAAGAATTTTTTATTTTAAATTTAGCAGTTATTAGTGACAAATTATATGTTAGTTAACAGTTGGCAATTGACAGATGATTGATTACAGATTGCGATGGTGGATGGCAGTTAGTATTTTTAATTTAATTTCATAGTTAACAGTTGAAAGTCATCAAATCCATGTTGTCAACAATAAAAAACTGACAGGAAAAAGATGACAGCTTAAGATGACAGATAGTAGTTGACAGTTTATATTTTTGTTTTGTTAACAGTTAATATTTAAAAGTTGAAAATTGATGACAGGTGGCAGGTGATAAATGACAATTCACAATTGACAGTTTAATTAATAGTTGACAGATGGCAGCTTGAGGTAAGAAATTGCAGTTGGCAGTTTATAATTTTTAAATTTAACTTGACAGTTGAGAGTTGCTAGTTAGTAAATAGATCTAAAAGTTGTCATTTTATAGTTAACTAGGTGATTGATGGCAGATGACACATGACACCTTGCTCTTACAGATTACGATGACAGATATCAGTGGGTAATTCAAATGATGATATATTGACAGTTGACACGTATTGTCAAATAAATATCCCTTTTTCGGCCAAAAAGGGTTACATTTGGCAAAATAATTGATCAATTGTCATCAATAGAGTTTTCATGGAAGCCAACAGAAGAATAGAGGGCGGGAATGGAAGAACACTTATTTTGTCAATTCAAGCCTTTCCAAATGCGATCAAATTTTCTGTGATAAATTATTATGTGAGAATATTATAATATTTTTGTTGGCATGTTGGATAAAATAAATAATAGTAACAATATATTGTTATTTAAATGATTAACAATTGACAGGTTGGCAGATTATAGATTGAAACTTAACGGTTTGATAATTGATAGGTTTACAGTTAAAATATTGACAATTCACAGATGATAGATTGACAGTTGACAGCTTGATAGTTGACAGGTTGACAGTTAAAAAAAAATGATAATTGACAGATTGGCAGAAGATAGATTGACAATTGATAGATTGATAGTTGGTAGGTTGACAATTGACACATTAACAGATGATAGATTGACAATTAAACGATTAATGATTAATTAATCAAATAATAATGTTAATTAACAAGGAACCAACCTAATTGATAGGTAATATATAACAGATGACAGTTAAAGATGACAGATAGCAGTTGAAAGTTTATATATTTAAAAATTGGCGTTTGGTAGTTGATATTTGACAGTTGATAATTGACAGATGACAGGAGATAGATGACAGATGGCATATTGCGATGACGTATCAGTTGTCAGCTTTTAATTTTTTAAATTTAATTTTAAATGTTTACAATTAGGAATGACCAAATAGATAGTAAATAGTTAACATTTGATAGTTGAAAATTGACAGATGAAAACGTAATCTAAAATCTAACACAGAAAATATGAAGAGTGATAGATTTATAAAATGAATAGAGAAAATAAATGTATCAAAAATTTTGTATTATATTTTTTAAAGTATTATTGAATTAAATCCATCAATTGACATTTAATATTATGTTGCCTAAAACAATACGTGTTTGTAGAGAAGATCAATGCGTAATCGATTGGGAAATGTCAGGAGTACGTTTGGTCAATATGAAGAATGTTGAGGTAGGCCAAGAGTATGCTGGGTTAATATATATACTATTGAGGAAGGCCAAGAATATGCTATGATAATATCTATACTGTTGAGTAAGGTCAGGAATATACTGGGAAATATAAAAATTATTGAAGAAGGTCAAGCGTAAGAGTTTGTTATATTTCAGAAACAGAGAATCAAATAAATGTGATTAATTATCGTACATGGATTTATTGTTTTTCAAAATATTCTCAATGAAAATTAATGGACTCCTACATGTGCTTGAAACAATTTTCGTAGAATGTTTTCCTCTTTGATTGAGGTATCTTCAAAACAGTCTTTTTGAACGTATTGGCCGCTTCTTCGGGCGTTGAAAAATTGAAAACACCTTGAGGTGGAAATTTGTATTTGATTTGTGGGAATAAAAAGAATCTATCAGATGACAAATCAAGGCTGCACAGCGGATGATCCATCAATTCGACTTTTACAGTTTTCAAAAAGTTTCTTGTATGTAAGAGCTCGCATCGTTCTGTCTTCAGCAAATGTGCATCTAGTCAGTAAAAACAATTTTGTGAAGAAAGTGATAATACTTTAATTGCAATTTACTGTCTTCAACAGTTGGTTTCCCTCACTTTATTTACGTCAAAGTTTGTACGACATAATCGCACACTTAATTCCATTTCTTGGGCATCATCAATTCTTCAAGTGACTGTAAACAACACAAATGATTTATGGACATCAAAACGTAACTTAATTGACAAAAAACTACGTTAGGTACATCAATTTTCAGATGTCAGCACCTGGACCGGATTTATATTTATTTAACTGATCAACATTTTTTGTTCGAGGTTGCAATTTTGAAAACTAACGATTCCTTTTGTTGTTTGTTTCAGGTGTGGTTTCAAAACAGAAGAGCGAAATGGCGCAAGAAGGAGCACACGAAGAAGGGACCGGGCCGGCCGGCCCACAACGCACACCCGCAGTCCTGCTCCGGCGAGCCGATACCACCTTCCGAACTGAGGGCGCGCGAGCGGGCGCGGAGGAGGAAAAAGCTGCAGAAGGCCCTCGAGCGTCAGGCGCGGAAGCTGCGGGCGAAGGGCATCGCCGTCGACCTGGTGGCCCTCAAGCGCGACTACCTGAACCAGCGCGGCCCAGACATCATGGACAGCGACAGCGACATCGACGTGGTGGGCGACAGCGGCGCCGAGTCGGAGAACATGTGCGGGTCCTCCGAACACGAGAGCATCATCTATCCCCCCGTGACGGAGTCCGGCGTCGACCTGACGGCGGGCCCCCACGACGACAAAATCCGCCGGCCGAACCCCTTCAGTATAGAATCATTACTGAACAACACCTGAAGACGCGCGGCCGCGACCCCAAGAACCATTGTGCAATAATGTAAATAATTTCTACCCAAACAAAAACAAAAAATTATGGAAGCCCAATTAATTTATTCGCGCCGAGTGCAAACCGTCGTAGGTTTAGTCGGAGTGAATGCGCGACCCTGTAAATAAAAACCGACACGACACACACACACACACACAAAATAAACACCCTCGTCCCTCCTTTCAACCCTCGTGTAATATATAAACCCCGAAATACCTGAAGACTCCCCGCCGAACCCTCAACGAAGCGCGGTTATTTATTAATTAAATTAAGTCACAGATAGTCCAGCAATACATCAACAAGTTCAAATTCCTTAGATTAGCGATGAAATAATGACGACGATTATTAATATTCGTGCATGTTCCGTATGTTCTTTTGTTATGCGACGCGAGGCCGAAGTTCGGGAATTATATTTTTCAGCCCAAAGAAATGAAAAATTACATCGAAAGGGAACGCAAAGGTAATACACATATCAAAATTTACAATAAAAAAAACAATATTATTGTTATAAGCACAAGGAATTACACACATCAAACGATTGAAATTAAAATTTTGCTCAATATTAATAAATTATAATTTTTTATTCATTTTTTTTAATTGTTTTTCCTCGTAACGATAATTTGAAGAATTCATTTTGAAAAATAAGTCATAACTCGCTTAAAAATCGTTGGATTATTAAAAATTAAAACAATTTTTATTAAACAGTATTTCATGTATCGGATACTGTTATTATAAAACTTTATTCAAAGTCAAAATTCATTTTTTTAAATGGTTTTTCCTCGTTATGACAATTTGAAGAATTATTTTTGAAAAATAAATCATAACTCGCTTAAAAAACGTTGGATTTTTAAAAATTAAAACAATTTTTATTAACTAGTGTTTCATGCTTCGAATACTGTTATTATAAAGCTTTATTCAAAGTCGAAATTCATTTTTTCAATTGTTTTTCCTCGTTGCGACAATTTGAAGTATTATTTTGAAAAATAAATGATAACTCGCTTAAAAAACGTTGGATTTCCAAAAATTAAAACAATTTTTATTAACGAATGTTTCATGCATCGGATACTCTTATTATAAAACCTTATTCAAAGTCGAAATTCATTTATTCAATTGTTTTTCCTCGTTGTGACAATTTGAAGAATTATTTTTGAGAAATAAATCATAACTCGCTTAAAAGTCGTTGGATTTCCAAAAATTAAAACAATTTTTATTAACGAGTGTTTCATGCATCGGATACTGTTATTATAAAACTTTATTCAAAGTCGAAATTCATTTTTTCAATTGTTTTTCATCGTTGCGACCATTTGAAGAATTATTTTTGAAAAATAAGTCATAACTCGCTTAAAAGTCGTTGGATTTTTAAAAATTAAAACAATTTTTATTAACCAGTGTTTCATGCATTGGATACTCTTATTATAAAACTTTATTCAAAGTCGAAATTCATTTTTTTAATTGTTTTTCCTCGTTGTTAAAATTTGAAGAATTAATTTTGAAAAACAAATCATAACTCGCTTAAAAGTCGTTGGATTTTTAAAAATTAAAACAATTTTTATTAACCAGTGTTTCATGCATCGGATACTGTTATTATAAAACTTTATTCAAAGTCGAAATTCATTTATTCAATTGTTTTTTATCGCTACGACAGTTTGAAGAATTATTTTTGAAAAATAAATCATAACTTGCTTAAAAGTCGTTGGATTTTTAAAAATTAAAACAATTTTTATTAACTACTGTTTCATGCATCAGATACTGTTGTTCTGAAATTTTATTCAAAGTCGAAATTCATGTTTTCAATTGTTTTTCTTCGTTACGACAATTTGAAGAATTAATTTTGAAAAATAAATCATAACTCGCTTAAAAGTCGTTGGATTTTTAAAAATTAAAGTGAGTTTTATTAACTAATATGTCATGAATCAGACATGATTATAATAAAAATTTTTCAATTTTTTCTTCGCTACGACAATTTGATAAATTAATTTTGAAAAAACATACATAACTCGCTTAAAAATAATTGTTTGTCTTTTTTTTAAATCTTCAATCAAAATTGTATTAATTATTTTGTAAATAAAAATCTGAATAATAAATGCTATATAAAAAAATATATATGTAGGGTGGGTGGATAATCCCTTAACACATTTTACAACACAAATGATTAGATTAAATTTCCTCAGAGTCGAAAAAATATAAATTCATTATATTCTCAATTCATTCGATTTATTTTATAATAAAAACTTGGCTCATATTTTATTAATCGTAAAATAGGGCAAATGACACCAACCCACCCTACATAATTATTTTAATTTTAACTACAATTTTCGTTATGGTTTCAGAATCATAATCAAAATTTTTATTGGTGATTTTTATTCACAAACAACTGTTTGTGATGAATGTAAAAAATTATATGTAGGGTGGGTGGGTGGCCTCTATCCCACCTTCCAACCAGTAGAACATAAACGACGGTTTTACTAAAATTTTAATGGATTACAAAGAGTCACGTATATAAATTTTAAACTAAATCATACACGTGGTATTATTTTACTTTTTGATTAAACCCTTGTGTGTATTAGAGATTGAAGGGTGGGATAGAGGCCACCCACCCACCCTACATATACATATTTACATCAAATAAACAGGCGTTTGTGATTTTTTAAAATTTATATTCTACATTGTATAAATCATTCAATAAATTAGAAACCAATTGTTTATATCTTATAAAGAAAATATTTGTAGGGTGGGTGGATGGTCTCAAACAAACTTTACAACTAGAGAATTTTTATAAAGGTTTGTCGAAATTTAATCTGAATTGAAAAATATAAATCCATTAAATTCTCAGCTTATTAAAATTCACTTTCAATTAAAATCTTGCTTATATTTTATGGGTTGAAAGCTTGGATAAAGGCCACCCACCCACCCTACATATATATTTTAGCTTTAAACAAAATTCTGTCTATGGTTTCAAAATCATAATCAAATTTATGATTAATGTTTCTTTTATCACGAACGAGTGTTTGAATTTATGTAAAAAATATATGTAGGGTGGGTGGGTGGCCTCTATTCCACCCTCAAATCTCTAAAACACAAACAAAGGTTTTATTAAATTTTTAATGCATTAAAAATCATTATGCATGGATTTTTTAACTGAATCATGAACATGGTGTAATATAATTTTTACTGGACACTTGTGTGTATTTTAGGAATTGAAGGGTGGGATAGAGGCCACCCACCCACCCTATATATACATATTTACTTCAACTACACAAGCGATTATGATTTTAAAAATGTTAATTCCATATTTTATTAATTGTTTTGAAAACTAATAAGCTTAGATTTTTATTCTATAAAATAACATATTCGTAGGATGGGTGGGTGTCCTTAAATAAACTTTATAACCAACTGAAATTATTTAAAAAAATTAAAATTGTTTTATTTTTTATATACTGGAAAATTACATAGATAATAATTTTAGTTTCAAAATCATACTCAAGTTTTTAATGGATGTTTCTTTTATCACAAACGAGTGTTTGTAATTTGTGTAAAAAGTATATGTAGGGTGGGTGGGTGGCCTCTATCCCACCCTCCAATCTGTAAAACATAAGCGCAAGTTTTACTGAATTTTGAATGCATCACAAAAATAGTAATGCATTGATTTTTTAAACTAAATCGTGAGTTTGGTATAGGTAAATTTTTGTTAGACTCTTGTGTGTGGTTTAGAGATTGAAGGGTGTGATAGTGGCCACCCACCCACCCTACATATACATATTAATTACAACTAAACAGCTGCTTGTGTTTTTTTTTAAATTTTCAATCCAAATTTTGTTAATAATTTTGTAAATAAAAATCCAAATAATAAATCCTATATAAAAAATATGTATGCAGGGTGGGTGGATAATCTTCTAACAAATTTTACAACCAAATAATGTGCACAAATGATTTGATCAAATTTTCCGAGTCGAAGTAATATAAATCCTGAACTCATTAGAATTCATTTATAATAAAAATCTGGCTTAAATTTTATAAATCATAAAGCAGGACAAATGACACCCACCCACCCTACATAAATATTTTAGCTTTAACTACAATTCTGCCTATGGTTTCAAAGTCATAATCAAATTTATGATGAATGTTTCTTTTATCACGAACGAGTGTTTGAATTTATGTAAAAAAAATATATGTAGGGTGGGTGGGTGGCCTCTATTACACCCTCCAATATCTAAAACATAAACAAAGGTTTTACTAAATTTTTAATGTATTAAAAATCATTATGCATGGATTTTTTTTAATTGAATCATGAGCGTGGTATAATATAATTTTTACTGGACACTTGTGCGTATTTAAGGAATTGGAGGGTGGGATAGAGGCCACCCACCCACCCTACATATACATATTTACTCCAACTACACAGGCGATTGTGATTTCTAAAATTTTAATTCCATATTTTTTTAAATAATTTTATAAAACTAAAAAGCTCAAGTTTTTGTTCTATAAAGAACATATATGGTAGGATGGGTGGGTGTTCTTTAACAAAATTTATATTCAACAGAAATTATTTTAAAAGAGTTATAATTGACTTATATTTTATAGACTGGAAACTTAGATAGATAATAACTTTAGTTTCAAAATCATACTTTTCAAAGTTTTTGGTGAATGTTTCTTTTATCACGAACGAGTGTTTATAATTTGTGTAAAAAGTATATGTAGGGTGGGTGGGTGGCCCCTATCCCACCCTCTAATCTGTAAAACATAAGCGCAAGTTTTACTGAATTTTGAATGCATCACAAAAATAGTAATGCATTGATTTTTTTTAAATAAATCGTGAGTTTGGTATAGGTAAATTTTTGTTAGACTCTTGTGTGTGATTTAGGGATTAAAGGGTGTGATAGTGGCCACCCACCCACCCTACATATACATATTCATTTCAACTAGACAGCTGCTTGTATTTTTTTTTAAATTTTTAATCCAATATTTTATTAATCATTTTGGAAATACAAATCCAAATATTAAACCTTATATCGAAAATATATATATAGGGTGGCTATCCACCCACCCTACATATATATTTTCGATATAAGTTTTCTCTAACAAATTTTACAACTAAAGAATTTCTATAAATGACTTTATCAAAATTTTTCGTGTACAAAAAATATAAATCCAATATATTCTCAACTCATTTGAATTCATTTACCTAGCCTATAGATTATTAATCAAAAGATGGTAAAAGACACCCACCCACCATCCATAATTATTTAAACTACAATTTTGTTTATAATTTTTGAATCATACTCAAAATTTTTATTAGGTATTTTTTTCCACAAACAACTGTTTGTATTTGTTGTAAAAAAATATATGTAGGGTGGGTGGGTGGCCTCTATCCCACCTTTCAATCTGTAAAACATAAAAGAAAGTTTTAATAAAATTTAATACATCAAAAATAGTAATGCATTGATTTTTATAAACTAAATCGTGAGTTTGATATAGTTAAATTTTTATTAGACTCTTGTGTGTGATTCTGGGGTTGGAGGGTGTGATAGTGGCCACCCACCCACCCTACATATACATATTTACTACAACTAGACAGGCGTTTGTGATTTCTTAAATTTTAATTCCAGATTGTATAAACTGTTATGAAAAATAACAAAAGTAAAAGTTTATATAGTATAAAGGAAATATATGTGGGGTGGGTGGGTGTCTTTTAACTTAAAACCACAAAATATAATTTAAAAAAAATGCATCGATAGATAGATAATAATTCTAATTTTAAAATCATTATCAAATTTATGATGAATATTTTTTTGCATCACAAACGAGTGTTTGAATTTATGTAAACAAATATATGTAGGGTGGGTGGGTGGCCTCTATCCCACCCTCCAATCTGTAAAACATAAACGAGAGTTTTAATGAGGATTTAATTGATTGAAAATAGTTATGCATGTTTTTTTTTCTAACTAAATCATAAATATTTGTTGAATTTGATTTTCGTTTATCACGTGGTGAAATATTTTTAATATTAAGGGTTGTTTATAGAAAGGCACTTTGTTGGTTCCACAATTTTTACGATTTATTCCGACTAGTTTCGATTTTTACTTACTTATCATTAGAATCTATGAATAATCATAGATGTGGCGTAGGAAATTCTTTATAAGACTTTTGTATGTAGTTTACAGATTGTTGGGAGGGATAGAGACCACCCACCCACTTTACCTATAGTTTATTACATAAGTTACAAACACCGTATGAGTATTTTGTAAAAAGTAAAAAGCTACCTTTTGCACAATTTACTTTACAAATAAATAAATTTTAGACAATATAACATCCAAAAATATAATTTAATCCAATAAATATAGTCATTGCTCACTTAACTTGTAGTAAAACATTCTTGAACTATCTTGTTTAAAACTAAAAAAAAAAACATTTGAATAAAGAAAACTCATTTTGTTGATATCACACTATTTATTTAAAAGGTGACTCGAGTTTCGATCAACATCAGTTTCAAACTTAAACTCGAGTCACTTTTTTAAATAAATAGTGTGGTATCAATAAAGTGAGTTTATCTATATTCAAATATTCAAGATGTATCACGAAATGGACGCCTCAACCATTAATCAATTACTAAAAAAAAACACTTGGTTTGTTTTCTGTGAAACAAACCAACTTTTCATATTGGGAGAAGTAATACACTTCTTATTGTTTATATTACTTCTCCCAATATGAAAATTTGGTTCCATCAAGAATGTAGCAAAACAAGTATCGAATTTATTAAACCAACTGTTTTTTTTTTTAGTTATAATCAAGATATAATAATTGATTTTGTTTCTTTCTTTTTTTTCTCTCATTTTAATCCAGTGTTATAATTAGTTCGTTCGGTGGGGCTTAGTACGGTGCGACAAGTTATTATATTGTAATTACCTCCCCCTCCTCCCGGCGGTAACACCCTGTGAATATTCATGGTCCCCGGAGAGGGTGCAGGTGAATTACTGGCGAAAATCTAATGTTCCCGATCGGAGCGGCTGGCTGCCGCCGCCGCCCCTGCTCTTCGGAAATTTAAATGAGCCGATGAATTAGATCGAGGGGACGCGCGCTCTACCCCTCACGACCCTTGCTAGTTGTTATTCAAAAGTTAACAGGAAACGACCCGCACACAACAAACAAAACGGCGGCGGCGGCGTGAAAAGTGCGACGAATCATGTAATTGTGGGAAACAGTAACTAATAGAATCACGAAAGAAAAAAAAAATTGAAACACTTTTATTTCACTAAGAAATTGATTTTAAATAAATTAATTAAATTCTCACTTAACCCGTGGTAAAACATTTTTATGCCAATTAGATGGTTAATTAAACACTTGGTTTTTGATATAAAATTAGTGAAACAAAAACAAGTGTTCAATTAACGTTTTAATTAAAAATCACTTCGTTAAAAAAATATTTGATTACTTTAAAAAAATACATTTATACAAATGCAAAAGAAAAGCTTCTTACATTTAAAATGACCTTAATTAATTATCAATGCAATTTTATAAACATGAAAAATTAATTAATCTAAATTTATTTGAGTATAAATTACTTAATACGTCAAATTATTTAAAACTGTGTTTTAATTATTATCGTACAATTTAATCGATGGTTGTGTTATTCCTTGTACGCAAATTTATAATTTTAATTAAAGCAAATTTAATTTAAAGCGTTCCCTTTGGACTTTTGGTGCTGTTAAAAAAAAGTGATTGTAACAAAAACAAAAATAAAAATGTATTCGAAATCTTCGGCCGAGCTGTAATTTACATTATCAGTGATCTACAGTAATATAATATCAGAATAATTAAGTATATAATAAACATATTATTTATTCGAAGCTGTATTTATTCAACCCTTATTCCCGTCCTTACACTTCTTTTGCAGATTAGTTAGCTGTTGGACTTAAATTATATGCATTTTAACAATCAATGGATTAAGTATTAAATTACCCTAAGTTTGTTTCATTAGTTAAGTACAACCTGCGTTGTACAACCCGTTTTTTACATTATTTTTTTTATGAATTTTGTCTTATTTTTTTGAGGAAGGATGCCAAATGAAACTTGCTAAATAGTAAGGTATTTAAGGTAGGTTAGGAATACGGTAAGTCAATGCGTAGTTCTTTTTAGGATAGGTAAAGATATGAATGCGTAATTTATTCCGGTAGGTCAAGACTACGATAGGGTAATATAATAAGCGAAATTCCCATAATGAATATTAAATGTTCACTCACAAATGTGTTTTATGTTATATGAATTGGAGGGTGGGATAGTGGCCACCCAGCCACCCTACATATTTATGGAAACTTTAAGTAGAATATTATTTGTATGTTTCTTTAAAACATTAACACTCTCAGTGTGGAAGTTTCTTAGGAAATTAAAAGTAAATCACTGGCGATAATTAAAAGAATACCATGAAAGATGAGTGGGTCCAATTATCGTTATCAAATATCACCTATTGAGTCGATCTGCCATCTGTTAATTAGCAAATCCTAATTGAAAATTGTTAACTGTCAACTATTTATTGTCAATTATTAACTGTCATTCTCAATTAGTAATTTATTATATGTCGTATTACAACTGGATTTTGAAGTCATTTGAAAATGCCCATTGTTAACTCTAAACTAGTGAACACCCACCCACCCTTCATTTATATAGAAATAAGCGCAAATATTATTTTCTAATTCTTTAAAACATAAACGCTATCATTGTCAGAGTTTCTTAGAAAATTAGTATATCAGTAAGTAAAAATTAAAAAATATATGTAGGATGGGTGGGTATTTTCTATCCTACCCTCCAATTTTTAAAATATAAACCAAAGTTCTTTCTAATACATTTTCAATTATAAAACAATTCTTTCAATTTACAATTTATTTATGTACGGTAAATTCCTACGATAAAATAATTTAACCAATAAGTTTAAATAGGCTTATTTTAACTTATTGATTAAAAAATGTGATAGTGATTGACCGCCCACCCATTATGTAAAAACCTATAGGATTAATTATACAAAAAATCATTCTTTTTATATTAATTCAACCGCACTTAAATAAACTTTGAAATTTGTATCTGTTCGTGACATTTAAACAAGAATTAAACTTACTTTATGACTACTGTCATAAAAATTGTAGGGTGGGATAGTAGCCACCCATCCACCCTACATATGAATGGGAACTTTAGCTAAAATATTAATTTTTAATACATTAAAACATAAATACTGACATTGTTAAAGTTTATTGGAAAATTAAAATTATTCCAATCGGGAAAATAAAATAAAATATTTAGGGTGGGTGGGAAATTGTAAACTATTACTTAATAAAATAAACTGTTGTCTGTCAGCTCTCAATTTAACATCTGTCAAATGACAACTGTTAACTGTCAATTATTATGCATTGACTGTCAACTCTCAAATATCAATTTAATGATTATCAACTGTCAACAGAGAACGGCCAACTATGTAATTTTTTTGTCAAGTGTCAATTTACACCATTCAACTATTAAACTATTTAAATTTAATTGTCAACAGTTAACTGTTAACTATTAACTGTAAAATTGAACTGTCAACTGTAAAATCATCGATTAACTATTAACTGATTACTCTCATCTATTATATAACGTTTGTCAAGTGTCAACTGTTAACTGTCAAATATCAACTGTCAATTACCATTTATTAATTGTCAACTGACAACTCTTAATTATCAATTTAATAATTATCAACTGTCAATGGACAACTTTCAACTGTCAACTATCTAAATTTATAACTGTCAACAGTTAGCTGTTAACTTTTGACTGTCAAATTTCAACTGTTAACAGTAAACCATCGTCAATTGACTATCAACTGATTACTCTTAATATCAATTTAATATTTGTCCAGTGTCAACTGTTAATTGTGAAATATCATCTGACAATTATCATTCATTAATTATCAACTGAAAACTTTCAATTATCACTTTAATAATTATCAACTGTCAATTGACAACATTCAAGTGTCAATTATCTAAATTAACTGAAAAATTTCAACTGTCAACTGTAATCTATCATCAACTAAATTAAATTAAATTTGTCACAATTGACAATAAAATGTCAGAAAGGTGTCCCACCTAAATTAAGAATAAATGCGCCAGTAATGGCCAAAATATTGCCTGAATAGCAATTATGTACTTTGGATGTAAATTTCCGTCACCTGAAGGTATGGGGTCTCAGTGGAAGAACACTGTGAAATGTGAACTGCGCCTGCAAGTCCTGGGACCTAAATGTTTGTGATTACTTTGTGTATTATTAAATGGCTTTATGTACAGTTCTGACAGGGCATTGTAAAGTTAAAATAAACAAATAAACAACTGAATACTCTTAACTGTCAATTTAACATTTGTCAAGTGTCAGCTGTTAACTGCCAAATATCAACTGTCAATTATCATCCATTGACGGTCAACTGCCAACGTTCAATTATCAGTTTAATCATTATAAACTGTCAATTGATAACATTCATCTGCCAACTATCTAATGTTAACTGTCAAGTCGGCTGTCAATTATTAACTGTCAACTGTAAACCATCATCGACTATCAACTGATTACTCTTAACTATCAATTTAATATTTGTCAACTGTTAATTGTCAAATATCATATGAAAATTATCACTCCTTAATTATAAACTGGAAACTTTCAATTATCAGTTTAATAATTATCAACTGTCAACTATCTAACTTTATAACTACTAACTGTCAAATTTCAAATATCTACAGTAAACTATCATCGATTGACTATCAACTGATTACTCTTAACTATCAATTTAACATTATTCCAGTGTAAACTGTCAATTTTCAAATATCAACGGTCAATTATTATCTATTGACTGCCAACTCTCAATTATCAGCTGTCAATTGTAAACAGTTAACTGCCAACTATGTAATTTTAAGTCAGCTGTCAACTATTAATTGTCAAATTTCAACTGTTAAAACTTAAATATCAACCATTGACTTAACTGGCAACCTTCAACTATCAATTTAACAATTGTCAAGTATCAACGGTTAACTGTTGTCAAATATCAACTGTCAATTATCATTCATTAATTGTCAACTGCAAACTTTCAATTATCAATTTCATAATTATCAACATTCAACTGTTAACAGTCAGCTATCATCGATTGACTATCAGCTGACAACCTTAACTATCAATTTAACCTTTGTAAAGTATCAAGTGTTAACTGTCAAATATCAACTGTCAATTATCATTGATTAATTATTAAAATTATCATTTTAATAATCAATTGTCAACATTCAAGTGTCAACTATCTAATTTTAACTGTTAACTGTCAGCTGTCAAGTATTAACTGTCAATTTTTTAATGTCATCTGTATACTATAATCTATTGACAATCGACTACAAACTATCAGCTATCAATTTAACAATTGTGTCAACTCTCAACTGTCAGTAATTAAATGCTAACTGTCAACTGTTAAATATCATTCATTAACTGTCAATTATTAATTCTTATCTATCAATTAAGCAATTCCAACTGTTCACTGTTTTAATAGTAACTTGAAAATTATCAATCGTAAATTATCAGTTTTCAACTAGTAATTTAAAAATTCCAGATTTCGTAAATCTACAACAGCTAAGACTACAAAACAAATTATTTATTGAAACAACCACGTTTCTGCTTGATACCTCGACATTGAATTGCAAACTAATTTTCGGCGTGTAACTAAATAGCTCAGCTATCAAAGCAACAGTAGTCGATAGCTTTCCTACTTGTAACAAGCAAATTGCTCTGTGTACTGTCACCAATTGGGCAAACTGTAAATTGTAAGGGTTGATGTGTTCCACCAAGGCAATACAAGGCCACACACAAGTTTAGTGACCCTTCTAGAAGTTCAGCGTTAGGATAACGCATAATTTATTAAGGTAGGTCAAGAATCAATGAAAACTTTATTACAGTTATCATATTGCCATTGATATCTAATCCAATTCATTAAATATAATATTATTTCAGAGTGAAAAATTTTTTTATGCAAATATCCTCAGTAATTTTATTTAGTTTAAGTGAAATTACTGAGGATATTTGCATAAAAAAATGTTCACTCTGAAATAATATTATATTTAATGAATTGGATTAGATATCAATGGCAATATGATAACTGTAATAAAGTTTTCGATTTATTTAAACGACAACAAACCGTTGAAGTTGATGACTGTCAATATTCACCATCACTTGGGATTTCCGTTGTTTTACAAAAGTTGGTTACTTTGTTTGCTTACTGATGATGGTTTCGGACAATTCAAGGCTGTTGAAGCAATTAATTAGCACCTGCGCAATTTTCAAATATACCTCTCTATCAATTTTTTCCCAATGAGTCCTTTTTTTTACCTATCGACAGCATTTTTTGAGTTCGTAAACTCTTTATTCGAACTCTTCTCGCAGACATGGGTAAATTTTAGTGCAGCTTCAACGCGTCGCTAGCGTTTAATTTAGTATCGACCTTATTTATTGTATGGGATGCATTGGTATATACATATAAACTTTAATTCCAGTTTCCAATAAAATTAATTACAAAACTGAAAATTAAAAATCTAAAATTTTTGAGTGAGTAAATTTAAAAAAATTGATGCATGATGGGTGGGCAGACTTTAAATCAAAATTATATAAGATTAGCTATACAATGTCATTTATATTTAAACTTAAATTTTGAATTTGTTTTATTTTTTATTACATAAAATGTTTGATTGTTGTAGCCCAACATTCCCTACAAAAATCATTTAATGCCATCCAATCCTGGTGCTCCAAATGGCGCATAAAAGTCAACCCCTCTAAATCCAAACTCTTAATTCCCCATCATAAAATTACACCACACTCCCACTTCATTACCATAAATAATACCATTATTTACTCCACCTACTCCTGCAAAAACCTAGGCATCCTGTTTGACTCCCAACTCTCCTTCAAAGCCCATGCACAAGCTATAAAAGTAAAGATTAAGATGTTCGAATAAATATGTTATTCTCTCTGTTTGATTGTTTTTAGCAACAAAATCATGAAGCAAGAAAATCATTAGCAAAGATAAAAATAGTTGATAACAAAAAAAGAATTGAATGTTTACTTTTACCAAAAACAAAAGAACACAATTTAAAATTTGAAAATCAGTTGAAAGGATGATTAGTAAATTCTTTTTGGTTTTTTTTTTTGGTATAATTTGAAATATTTTGAATCAAATATTACTAAATGATTTTCTGATCAGTTTCGACTGTTTTTTGTTACTAAATTACTTTTATTTTTATACGAAAACAATACTTCCCCTATACATACTATATAGGGGAAATAAAAAGTTATTAATAGGCATTCAAAATTTCATACATTATTAATAAATCCATTTCCATTACCATTTAATTATCATGTATGTATCAACGTAAACATTCCATTTATTGCTTGTAACAGTTATCAATCGTAACAATCTCGTCCAATTATTCCATTAATCATTGTACGCGTAAAGAGCAACACGTCGAATGAATCAATCAATGTTGGCACTGTTACTTTCAGTAACAGTGCGCTCTTGTCGTTGTTGTTGTTGTTATGTTGTCGGAGTTGTGTTCTTGTGTGTTGGGTCGCGTGATCCCGTGGATCGCTATCGTATTTCTGTAGGTTCCGATCGGCACGGGCTAATGACTCAATTGCGAGAGTAATTTTCATTCATGAGGTCATTGTGTATGTGTGTGTGTGTGTATGTGTTGTTACTCGAGTGTAGTGTTGACGGCGTGCAAAGGGTCTCACTTACACGCGAACTCACCTGAAGGTGGGGCCCACTCGCAAAAACTCGCACATAATAAAGTTACAGCGAGACAAATTGATTTCCAAGCATAATTAATTTTTTGATTCATATTAAAATGTAAACTTGATTATATTTAAAGTGATGAAATTTAAAGCCTCGACTAATTAAAATGTAAAATCCTAGTTGATGAATCGTCGTTTTTTTTATAGTTATAATTATGTACAGGTCGTAACTTTTAAATTTCAGGATCTCATTACGTACGAGTGTCGGATATAAAAAAGGGCACCCTAACAAATGGAATATGTAACACTGTGTAATAACGAAGACTAAAGAGGGCCGATTATGTATGGCATGACGGTGGCCAATTTGTGTTCGTTCCATATATATTTTTTTTCCCTAGTTGTTTTCCTCCCGCTCTACACCTGAACGTATCCCGGATAAGAGTTCCCGGGTCATGCGATAGGTAGTATACCTGCGGTGGTGGCCGTTTCTTCTTGTACGGCGGCGGTGCGTGCACCGAAATTTGATTTCGGGGCCCCCGCCGTGTGTTATTACGTAATTATCGGGGCCGAACAGGAAGCCGTCGTCAGCCGTCGGTCCCGGCCTGGGCGCTCGCATCTTATTTACCCGAAAATTGATACCATCGATCCGAGGAGGTACCCACCGTGTGTCCACGTCGGCCACCTGAAAACTCAATTTCGAAAAGGTGAACACAGAACGCCTTGTTTCCGCAATAAACGTTTAACGTTTTTTACTTTACCTATATAGAATATATTGTTTTCGTGCATGAAAATGACTCAAAACGAATAATTTGTTTGAGATGAAACTTTAAACTTAAGGTTCCATCATTAAATATTAGAACTGAAAAAACTTTTGGTAAACATTCCTAAACAGGAAGTTGTTTTTGGATTTTTCTCGATATTTTTCTAAATTTTTAAAATATTACATAACTCTTCAAACAAAAATTAATGGGAATGAGAAACTGAGCAAATTTTATTAGAACATGTTTTTCATAAAGTGCTTAACTTGCGAGAAAAAAAATTAAAATGAAAAATGTTGACATTTTTTGCCTAGTACTAACAGATTATTAGTTATATGAAATTTGTATTACAAATAATTGTAAAGAATCAAAAATTGAGCAAATTATTAAGAATCGTCTTTTGCTCAAACCTCATAGTTTTAGAGAAAATGTAAGGAACATATGATGATGGCTATATCACCATTTATATATTTCTTTACATTTTACAATTTTTAATTGTAATTAAAACCCTCGCTTATGATTTACTGATTAGAAGGTGTAATAGAGGCCTCCCACCCACCCTACATATACATGATAACCTTAAATATTAATCGTTGATGATTTTGTTGCAAAAAAACAAAACAATCTTATATCTAATTTTAAAAAAGCATAATCCAAATTTAACTTTAAATATAAATGGCCTTTTATTATCTATTTTAGATTTGAAATCTGCTCACCCGTCATGCATTAAAATTTTATTAATTACCTCACTCAAAAACTCTACCTTTTGAATTTCTTTTTAATTCAAAAAGTTCTGTAATTAATTTTACCCCAAACCGCGAGACGATCAGTAATTTAAATTTATATATATATGTAGGGTGGGTGGGTGGCCTCTATCCCACCCTCCAATCAGTAAAACATCATCAAAAATTATTTGAAAAATTTGTATATTCAAATCTCCAAAAATTGCAATTATTTTGTGTTTATTCATATTTTACAACGTTTAATTAAAATTGTCGCTTATGTTCTACTGATTGTAGAATGGGATAGAGGCCACCCACCCGCCCTACATATACATGATAACTATAAATGCTAACTGTTGATGATTTAGCTGCTGAAAACCATCAAACCCTTAACTTTCTATAGCAAATCTTATGTGACTTAGATTTTAAGTCTACCCACCCATTATGCATCTTATCTTTACTAATTTACTCACTCAAAAATGTGTCCATTTTAATTTTATTTTTATTCAAAAGGATGTGTAATTAATTTCATTCGATGCAACGAGACGATAATTTTAGAATTGAAATAATTACTTCTGACCACATTAAATTTCAAGTGCCTTCAATTGACATATTAATATGTAAATGTAAGCTTAAATCTAACTGCATTTATATTATACTTGTATATATTCCTCCTGATGTTACTATTAATGATTTAACGATGTTCTTTGATCTATTAACTCAATTTGATTTTCAAAATAATACAGTAATTTTTGTAGGAGATTTTAACTGCCCAAATTTAGCCTCTAGCTCTAATAACTGTATTAATAAATCATGTGTTATTTCTTAGGGCCTTAAGCAATATAATACATTAAAAAATATTTCTGGAAATCTTTTGGATCTAATTATGCAGTATATTCCAACTTTTAAAGTAAAACAAAAAAACAAATATCCGCCTTGGTTTAATCACGAAATTATTAAACTTATTAAAGAAAAAAAAACCTAACCAGAAAGAAACTTAAACATTCATCGGCTGAGTTAACAAAATTTAGAAACTTAAGATCATTAATTAAGGGCAAAATAAAATGGGCTTATCGAAATTATATATTATCAACAGAAAATCAGATTATGTCTAATCCAAAACAATTTTGGAACTACGTAAACTCCAAAAAGGCAAATAAATCTAGGATTCCGACATCTCTGATAATCCTCATGCTATAGTAAATGGTTTCCTTGAGTTCTTTGAATCTGTACATACCCCTTTATCTAAAAATATTCAGCCTGCTAAAGCCAGTGATATACCTCCCTTTAATTTTTCCCCTATTCCGACTGATTCAGTTTTTAAACTTCTTAAAATGCTCCCAAATAACAATTCTGGTGGCGATGATAAATTACCTGCATTTCTGCTTAAGGATTGTGCTGCCTTACTTTGTGAACCACTTACTATCTTATTTAACTTGTCAATTAAAACTTGTAAATTTCCAAAAAAATTGAAAATTGCATCTATTTGTCATATACCTAAATCATCTTCGCCCTTAGTAAACGTTAACAATTTCCGTCCTATTGCAATCCTACCACACATTGCGAAAGTATTTGAGAGGGTTTTGTATGATCAAATCTATAACCACATTAAACCGTTTATATCTGTGAAACAACATGGTTTTGTACCTGGTCGCTCAACAGTGAGTAATTTATTTATATTTGCACAAAGTATTGCTGAAACACTTGATTCTGCTGGACAACTAGATGTTGTTTACACAGACTTATCTAAAGCATTCGATAAAGTCGATCATAATATTCTTTTACAAAAGTTGAGTAATTTTGGTTTTTGCAAATCATCGAAATTATTAATGGATTCCTATCTACATGAGCGTGAAACCTATGTGACTCTTAACAGCTTTAAATCTAATTCCTACTATCCAACGTCAGGTGTGCCACAAGGTTCAATATTAGCCCCGCTGTTATTTAATATTTTTATAAATGATCTATCTGAAAACTTGAACTGTGAACATCTTCTTTACGCAGATGATCTAAAAATTTATTATAATGTAAATAATATGAGCGATTGTCAGAATTTACAAAGTAACTTAGATAAAGTTTCTATTTGATGTCAAGAAAATAGACTGGAACTGAATGTTGGTAAATGTAAATCTATGTCTTTTACTAAGAAATCCAATCCAATTCAGTTTAATTATTGTATCAATACCACTCTAATACAAAGAGTCACACTTTTCAAGGACCTTGGCGTATATTTTGACTACAAATTATTATTTTATAATCATGTTGAAGCTAAAAGTAAATCTATTACATTTTGCAATAATGTTATCTTTATTTACGTTTTACAACATTTAATTAAAACCCTCTCTTATATTTTACTGATTGGAGAGTGAGTTAATGGCCAGCCACGCACCTTGCATATACATAATAATCCACGACTGCGCAAGCAGTATTTTGTTGATTTACATTATTTAAACAATTATTAGTGGTTAACATATTTTATCTTCTCAAGAATTTAAAAATGTAGTTTCACTTCTAGTTTTCAAATCAGCAAGTATCTAGCGAATCTTCCAACAACCCTCTTTTATACACACTACAGTTTCTTCTACAGATGTCGATGATGGTTATATGTATCTTTAAAAGCTTATTTTTCTTAGTTTAATACCTTCTTGCATCAAATTTTCCAGTCTATTGTTTCCAAATTGGACATCCACATAATTCCATACTGCCTATAAAATCCTCCCAACTGAACAGGTTTTAGAATATTATTTTTACAATCGTATTAATGATAAACTATCCACAAAATACTGCTTGCGCAGTGATTAATGTCTATTTCGCAAGTATCTTATTGCTGTAAATCATCTAGAAAATACTGCTCGCGCAGTACTTCTTATATGCAGGCTTACATCACTGCGCAAGCAGTATTTTGTAGATATTTTAAGTCAATATATATTCTCAACCACAAACATCCACAACTGCGCAAGCAGTATTTTGTTGATACATGATTTACAAAATCATTAGTTAACTTATTTTATCTTCTCAAAAATTTATGCTGTTTCCCCTCTAGATTTTAAATGAGCTATCAAATCAACTTTATGAATATTATTTTTAGATAAACCATCCTTAAAATACTACTTGCGCAGTGATTAATTTATAGTCCACAAGTATGTTATTAATGTAAATCATCAACAAATATTTAAAAAGATTTGTAATAAATTTCATTGCGTACAATGAAGTGCTAAGGAATTAAAGTTTATATGTATATGTAGGGTGGGTGGATGGCCTCTATCCCACCCTTCAGTCAGAATTTCTTTTAAATTGCAAGATTTTGTTAACTTGTTGCAATTTGTTTTATAAATTTTTCTGTAATATAAGAAATAAAGAATTTCCTAATCGTTTAAAATTTTTTTAGCTTTACATTTGTGTGTAATTTTCTAAATTTTCCAGAATTTCTCTTCTAAATCTTGCCAATTCCTAGAATATATCCTTAACTTTTCTTTGGGATTTATAAATTCGAGAAAATTTTCATCACTATGTTTCTTATCAAAATTTTTCGGACTCTTTTTTTCAGAGATTTTTCCTCTAATTTTTGGTATTTTTCCTGCATTTATCTACCGATTTTGAGGGATTTTTTTCTTATTTTGTAAGAACTGTTCTCTCAGAGAGAACAACATCTTTATTCGGACAATCAAAAATACATTTAGAACAGATATATTTTAATTTAAAATAAGGGTTAGTCCGTCCGTTTGGGCTATCGACCTTAGGTCTTTCTGCCCTGTCTTGATTCTAAATTATATAAAAGAAAGAAAAATTGCTGTCTATCCGGTTCTCTCATTTTTCTAGAATTCCAAAAAAGGACACATCATTCTCGTCAGTGTTGCTTGTATTCTCTTCCAATTTGTAATTTTTACGTCTCACTCCTTATATCTGAAGCCCATTGCACGTTTCTTCCGTGTATAATTATTTTGAAGATTTTGATTTCAGTGAATTGTTTCTTTTTTAAAATACGAGAATTTCTTTCAAATTTCTAGATTTCGTACAATTTTCTTTTTTGAAAAAATCTATTTTTTCTATTGAATTCTACATAATTTTTAAGCTATATCTTTTCTAAATTGTTTTTTCTTTTGAATTCCCAAAATATTGCGGAGTTTTCCTTTCAAATTTTTTTAGAGGTTCAACAATCGTCCATGATTTTATGAGGATTTCTAAAATTTTTAAACAATTTTCAATCACCATTTTTAGAATTATCGTATAGGAATTTTGTAAAAATTTCAATTAAAAAAAAATGCAAAAATTTCTAAAAATGTTTATTAGTAATACTTTAAATTGAATTTTCATTTTCTGAATATGCCCAAAAACCTTTTCTAAATTGTAAGATATTTCTTTCAGTAATACTCTTCAAACAACTTTTTCTTCATGAATAGAATGGTTGCGACCGTTACTACGTGGTAATCCATACTTACACTGAATTGAAAAATTCACTATGTTTTAACCACAAATAATGTATTATTTGTGGTTAAAACATAGTGAATTTTTCAATTCAGTGTAACTTTTTCTTCTTTACTTCAAGATTTTTCGAAAACTATTTTTCTATTTTACGATAAGCTATTACCATTTCTAAATTATCTTATCAGAATTTTTTAAGAACATTTTTTGGAATTTCATTTTTAACAATTCTTGAAATTTTTGTATTTTTTCTTCCATACAATTCTAACGTCTTTATTTAATCCTATAGCATAGATGAATGTTTTTCTCTAATGTTTTTGTAAAACAAAATGTTACACTGACTTGTCCAATATCGTTTGTTTATGTGGATTAATAAAGAATTATTATTATTATTATTAATGAATTTTTAATTTTATATTCTTAGGGTTTTTATTTCTGGTTTATAAAATGTATCAGATTGGAAGTTTTTTTCGAAATTTCAAGAATTTTCCACATACTTTTCTGACAAATTGTAACTTTGTATTATCAGATTTTTTTGTAATGTATTTTCTTAATAATAAGAAATACATTACATTCTTCAACCGTTTCCTTTCCAGATTATTAGAATATTATAGCCCCTTTTTTTTCCAAATTTCTTCTAATAATCGTTCATAAATATTTCTGTACTTTTTCTTTCCTAGAATTTATCAATATTTCATCAATTATCTTTTCAGATTTATTTTCATTTTCTTAGTTTTACAAAAAAATATTTAAATTCTAGTATCTATAGCAATTTTTTCTTCAAAATTTTAAGAATTTTGCTCCAGAATAATAAAAAATTCGAAAATCGTTTATTTGTAATACTTTAATTCTAGAAATTAAATTAAAGTTTCCAAAATGTTTAGCTTTTAGCTTTACATTTTCGAATATTCCTGAATACCTCTTCGAAATTGTAAGGTTTTTCTTTGAGTAAAATTACTTTTCAAATAACTTTTCTTCTGGACAAATTTTGTAATTAAAGTTATTGCAAATCGTGAGGCGATCAATAATTAAAGTTAATATGCATATGTAGCGCAGGTGGGTGACCTGTATCCCACCCACCAGTCAGAAAAACATCCAAAAAAATTATTTGAAAAATTTGTTTGAATTAATCTATTAAATTTTGCAATAATGTTGTGTTTATTTAGGTTTTACAACATTTAATTAAAACCCTTGCTTATGTTTTACTGATTTGTGGGTGGGTTAGAGGCCACCCATCCACTCTGCATGTACAAAATAATCTATGACTGCGCAAGCAGTATTTTGTTGATTTACATAATTTAAATAATTAATAGTGGTTAACTTATTTTACCTTCTCAAGAATTTAAAAATGTATTTTCACTTCTAGTATCTAGCGAATCTTCCAACAACCCTTTTTTATACACACTACAGTTTCTTCTACAGATGTCAATGATGGTTATATGTATCTTTACAAACTTATGTTTCTTAGTTTAATACCTCCTTGCATCAATTTTTTCAGTCTTTTGTTTCCAAATTGGACATTATTCCATGCTGCCTATAAAATTCACCCAAATGAATAGGTTTTCGAATATTATTTTTACAATCGTATTGATGATAAACCATCCACAAAATACTGCTTGCGCAGTGATTAAATTCTATTCCACAAGTACCAAATTGCTGTAAATCATCTAGAAAATACTGCTTGCGCAGTGATGTATGCGTGCATATAAGAAGTACTGCGCGAGCAGTATTTTCTAGATGATTTACAGCAATTTGGTACTTGTGGAATAGAATTTAATCACTGCGCAAGCAGTATTTTGTTGATGTATATGATTTACATAATTATTGGTTAACTTATTTTATCTTCTTAAAAATTGTGTTTCACCTCTAAATTTCAAAACAGCTAGGTCGTTTAAGTTCCAACAAACCTCTTCACACTACAGTTTCTTCTAAAGATATCGATGATGGTTATGTGTATCTTTGAAAGCTTCTCTTTTTTAATTTAATAATTCTTTGCGTCAAATTTTCATCCACGTAATTCCTTACTTACCTATACAATCCTCCTAACCAAATAACTTTATGAATATTGTTTTTACAATCGCATTGATGATAAACCATCCTAAAAATACTGCTTGTGTAGTGATTAATTTCTAGTCGACAAGTATCTTATTGATGTAAATCATCTAGAAATATTCAAAAAGATTTGTAATTAATTTCATTGGATACAAGGAGGTGCTAAGGAATTAAAGTTTATATGTGTGTGTAGAGTGAGTGGGTGGCCTCTATCCCACCCTCCAGTCAGAAAAACACTATCAAAACTTATTTGAAAAATTTGTATCTACATATTAAATTTTACAAAAATGTTATGTTTATTTCCGTTTTACAATTTTTAATTAAAACTCTTGCTTATGTTTTACTGATTGGAGGGTGGGTTAGAGGCCACCCACCCACTGTATTTTCACTTCTAGTATTTAGCGAATCTTCCAACAACCCTCTTTTATACACACTACAGTTTCTTCTACAGATGTCGATGATGGTTATATGTATCTTTACAAACTTATGTTTCTTAGTTTAATACCTCCTTGCATCAAATTTTTCAGTCTTTTGTTTCCATACCGCCTATAAAATCCACCCAAATGAATAGGTTTTCGAATATTATTTTTAGAATCGTATTGATGATAAACCATCCACAAAATACTGCTTGCGCAGTGATTACATTCTATTCCACAAGTATCAAATTGCTGTAAATCATCTAGAAAATACTGCTTGCGCAGTGATGTATGCCTGCATATAAGAAGTACTGCGCGAGCAGTATTTTCTAGATGATTTATAGCAATTTGGTACTTGTGGAATAGAATTTAATCACTGCGCAAGCAGTATTTTGTGGATGGTTTATCATTAATACGATTCTAAAAATAACAGGCATACATCACTGCGCAAGCAGTATTTTGTAGATAATTTAGGTCAATATATATTCTTAAGCACACACACCACCACCGGCATGTTATGTACTAATATTCTTATATAAATACTTGCAGCGTATTTCTGACGTATCTCAATAAATTATCGTAATTTTAACCTATCCCCATCCTTCACCAATGGAGAAACTGTTAAAGGCAAATGGTAGTAAATATCTGATAAGACTAGATGTGAACATAGGACTTAATAAATAAAATGTCTAAAGCTATTCGTTACGATATTAATGTTGTATAAAAAAAGTCGCATTCTTCTGCAGGGGGTGGTGTAATGAGGCGCGCTTCTATTAGGTTGCGGTAAAACGGGTCCGCTCCGGTCGGTCGGTTCTTGGACGTCTTGGGTCTTTGGGGGCTATCGCCTCCTCTTTCAGAGCGCGCCTCGCACCTGACACCGAGACATCTTAATAACGCGACCTGACAGGTAAATTGCGTTCACTCGTAAACTACACCACGGGAATATTTATTATTACTAAGGTCTCGGTAAGGAGGAGGTGTGTGTAGGAACGCACACCCGACTCGTTATTATCATCATTATTCCTTTTTTTCGCTCGTTTAATGCACCGTTTTTTCGGTCACACCCTACGCCGTTTAATTACTTTTTAATTAAAATTTACATCGGCTCCCGAACGCGTGTTTTAAATATGCACGCCAATAAAACTTCCTTTCGCATATATCTATCCCCCAATCTCTATAGATTGAATCGATTCGCGTCTATTAAATAATTCGCTATGTATTAAGTTTATTGTTCATATCTGGTCTATTTGATGTGGATTTATGTAGATGGGGGGGCGGATAAGGGGGCCGAGGTCCGGACGATAAGGGCCCACTTCGGTCCCAGCATATGCCCGGCCAGAGGCTGAGGGGACCGTCGCTAATGCGCTTATCTTGCGTCGGGACGCTCCGGCTGCAATTTATGCCGCAAGCCCGCGGCGGCACACTGCACCGCCGATGCACACAATCCGATTTCGACAATACACCAAGGGCCCCCACATAAACACACAAATAACCAAAACATCACTGATTAATTTTATTAACCCTAATCTCGAACAATAAATAACGTTACTTATTAAAACAATGTTTTTCCAAGACTCGACTGATAACGACTTCATCGGGATCCCTTTGATGGGACCCGTGACCTCCGGTTTCTTTCATTATCCGGTCGCCATTCATACGGACGTAATTAAACAATTAGTGGCGGTTTATTAATTGGCTTCAATTAATTATCGAAATTGGATCGGGGCATCGCTTCGTCTTTACTCATTTTTTAGTTAATTAAGTCGCTGTGTAAATAACGTCTTTGTTCCCGACTACGCCAGCTGCATCCTTGATTCTCGGATTTTATCTATTTCGAACGATTTACTAATTTATTAATGTACCACGTTATCTCGAACACTTGGAATTATTATGGCTTACTTCGCTCGAACAACATTTTTTTAATGATTGACTTCATTTCGTGATACATTTCCATTTCATATCATCAGCATAATTTAAGAGGTGAAGTTATTTAAGACATTAATTTCAAAAAAAGACATAAAATGGATCCTTGTGGGATACCAATATCCGCTAATGCTTTATTCGATAAATAATAATATTCTCATATAAATACTTGCAGCCTTAGCGTATCCCTGACCTATCTCAATTAATTAAGGCAAATATATTATTCAGATCAATTTTTTGCTTGGGTCTTTTAAGATAAGTTAACAACCAATTATACGCCCTATTGGGAATACCACAATTTAATTTATCCTTTAAATAATTAATATTGACACAATCGAAAGTGCAGCACGAGTCAAAAATATTACTATTGAATAGATTCTTTATTTTGTAACAAACATAAAAAAATTATTTTTTAAAAAAAATTTAAATAAAAAAATTATTTTTTTTACATTTTGTTTAAACAGCATAGGCAAGTTAACAGCTCAATTCGTTTTTCAATTGTCATCGCCGACTCTTAAGGATTTTTGGATTTTTGTTTGTTACGATTGAAATCAGAGACTTATACTTTAGCTTTTAACTAAAAAAGGCCACTGTTATCCAATTTTTCAAAGAGTGATAAAAGTTTCTAAAATAAATGTTCTATTAAAATGTGGAAAAATAAATGTAGATTTACAAGCAAACAAAAAAGTTCTGAGCAAACAAATTTTAGGAACACCCTGTATAGTATGGTGTCCTCTGTCCGAAGTGACAAATTTCCTAAGGAATTTACTTGACGTTAGTTTAGGCTGTACCAAATTGCATCACTATACCACGAGCGGTATTCAAAATATTTAGAAAAATGTGTCGACACTTCTTAACTTTGAAGACATTTATAATAATATTTTTTACGAATCATCATTATTTTCACCCTAGATATACTTAATTTTATTCCCGGAGTCACAGAAACACCCTGTATAGAAAATTCTGTAATTAATATCAATACTAATATTACTTAAGTTTAACAAAAAAAATAAACAAAAGGAAAAAAGATTATAAGAAAAATACTACATAAAGATATTAGTATATAATTTCAGGAAGAATTTTCACTGGCATTCAATCTGTAAAATTATTTGTAAATTAAATATTTCTGTAGTAGTTTTTTAACATCCTTTTCTTCGGAGATGTTTTGCAAGCTTTTAAGCAGTTATCCTCAATTATATATTTAATTGCAGTCATTTATTGTAGTTTTTATTGATTTACCTTTCCGAAAATCATGTAAAAAATTTGAATGAATGTAACAAAACGTATCAAAAGGTTTGAAGGTTGGGATAGTGACTCACCTTAAATATAAAGTTTAATTTCAATCATTGTCAGATATTAAGTTTCCTGAAAACTCTAAAAGTATAAGAAATTATGTTTGTTAGAAATTATAATCCAATGTTAAAGTTTAGTATTGGGAGAAGTAATACACTTGTTATGTTCCATTTGTTTATTATCAGGTAACTGACACGTGTTTCGGTCCTTACGGATCATTCACAAAGTTTTAAGTTTGAGAATGATCCGTAAGGACCGAAACACGTGTAAGTTACCTGATAATAAACAAATGGAACATAACAAGTGTATTACTTCTCCCAATCTGAAAATTTGGTTCCATCAAGAATGTAGCAAAACAAGTATCGAATTTGTTAAAGTTTAGTTTTAAATGTATATTTAGGGTGGGTGGCCACTATCCTACCTTTATTTTCTTATAACATAAACGGCGGATTACTAAATAATCATTGTATAGAAATTAACGTTTACATAATAAATCAATCTTTTCTTTTCGTTATAATTAATATATTAAGTGCAACTCTTGCGAATGATTCAAGAGTCACTCTCAGATGTTTTGTTTCCTGAAAAATATAACACTGAAAGAAATCATGTTTTCAATAATGGTCAACTATTTTTAAAGTTTAATTCTTATGTATATATGTAGGGTGGGTGGGTGTCCTATATCCTAACTTTCATTTTCTATGGTATACACGATGGTTCAGTAAATACAAAGTATATAAAAGTAAACACTTAATAAATAAATCTTTTTCTTTCGGTTAAAATTTATTTAGCCAGTGTAACTCGCGGATGATTCAAGGTCTGGAGGGTAGGATAGTGGCCACCCACCCACCCTACATATTCAAATTGATTTTAATCACTGTCAGATGTTTTGTTTCCCAAAAACTATAACAGTGTAAGGAATGATGATTTTAGAAATAAGAAATGATGATGTGGCCATCATAGTACTTTCCCTATATTTTACACGAAAACTATAAGATTTACGCAAAAAAGCTATTCTTAATGATTTGTTCACCATTAAATTCTCTATAATTATTTGTAATGCAAGTTTCATGTAACTATGACAGTTGATTAGCAATTGGCAATAAATGTCAAAATTTTCAATTTTAATTTTTTTTTTCTCAAAAGTTAAGAATTTTATGAAAAATATGTTCGAATAAAACTTATTCAGTTTTTTATTACCTTTAACTTTTGTTTGAACCATTTTTTGAAATTTTGCATATTTAGAAAAATAAAACGAAAAAATAAAAAAACACCTCGAGTAAACATGCACTTCCGGTCTATGAATGTTTACCAAAAGCTTTTCAGTTCCAGTTATTAACGATAAAACCTTAAGTTTGAATTTTCATCTCAAACAGATTATTCGTGTTTGAGATACAGCGCACACCGACACACACACACACAGACACAGAATTTTTTTTTCCAGAAATTAGTTTTTTGAGTTCAGGGGACCCCAAAACGGATATTTCCGCAAAAAAAATTTTTCAAAAAAAAATCACGAAAACAATACTCCCCCTATATATACTATATAGGGAAAGTAATAAGAAAGAACACAGTCTGAAGAAAATACTGCTGGCGCAGTGGTAAATGTATGGTACTGCGCAAGCAGTATTTTCTGGATGATGCTTGCGCAGTACATTACATGTAAAAACATTCACCACTGCGCAAGCAGTATTTTATGGATGATTTACATTCACATGTTGTTTGGATTAAGGAGTATTCACCACTGCGTAAGCAATATTTTCTGGATGATTTACATTCGTATGATGTTTGAGGAGTATTCACCACTGCGCAAGCAGTATTTTGTATACAATTTAAGTTTCCCTATATCCTTAGCCACAAACACCCATAACTGCACAAGCAGTATTGTATATAATTTGGTAAAACATTAATATTGATTTATTTGATTGAGGAATGATTAAAAACATGGGCGAAGTGGGAGTAAGAAAACTGACAGAACTAATGAATGAAATATTAAAATAAAGAAAGATACCTAAGAATACAAGAAAGGAGACAAGAGTGACTGTAGCAATTATAGAGGAATAATATTAAAAATTATAACAGGTAAAGTAATCGCAAAAATGAGACACAAGGTAGAAAATACAATAGGAGTTCAATGCGGGTTTACAAGAGGAAGAAAGACCCACGATTTAATTTTCATACTGAGACAAGTAAGCGAAAAAATAATAAAGAAGAACAAAAAGCATTCGACAGAATGAAAATATGTCTTGGAAAACAATAGAAGGGGGCAAGGGCAAGAAAATAATCAGAATAATCCCAGCAAATATGAAAATAACAATAATAATCGTAAGAACCAATAACGAGGAATCAACAGAGTTCACAATAAGAATAGGAGTTAAGCAAGCGTGTGTCATAAGCCCTCTTCTGTTCACACTGCAATAAAAGATGCAAAAAAGAGATGAAAACATTGAAATTAGGATTTTGGAAGATGTTACGAACGAAAATAACAAAATTACTATTCACAGATGATATGGTCATAGTAGCAGAAACCGAAAAAGATTTACAACAAAATATGCAAATACTAAACATTGAACTTGCTGAAATAAATCTGAAGATAAATTTACAAAGACAAAATCAATGGTAAAATGGTGATGTGGCCATCACAATACTTTTTCTCGAAAACCATGAGGTTATTCTTAATAATTTGCTCAATTTTGAATTCTTCACAATAACTTGTTATATACATTTCGTTTAGTTCCTATAGTTTATTAGCAATAAGCAAAAAATTGTTGTCTTATTTTTCAAAATTTCTTAAATTTCAAAATTTGTTTGAATAAATCTATTAAATTTTGCGCAAATGTTAATTTTATTTACGTTTTACAACTTTTAAGTAAAACCCTTGCTTATGTTTTACTGATTTGAGGGTGGGTTCGAGGACACCCACCCACCCTACATATACATTTTAACTTTAATTACTGATCGCCTCGCGGTTTGCAATAACATTAATTACAAAATTTGAATAAAAGAAAATTGTTAAAAGTAAAATTTTTGATAAAGAAATTGGTTGAGACCGTTACTACGTGGTAATCCATACAAATTATTAAAATTTTAGAGCTTCCAATAAAATCTTCACAATTTAGAAAGCGGGTAGAATATAAAAGTCTTGAAACCTAGAGAAGAAATTAGTGGAAATTTCTTGTATTCTTGATTCTAGAAAAAAAATTCTAAAAAATCTAGGACCTCAAGAAAAATCTAGATTTCTACAAACAAATTTTCTAAAAAGTTCTATAGCCTTCAAGAAAATCTTTGCAACTTATAAAATAAGAAAATAACCTTGAAATCTGGAGGAGAAATTTCCTCAACCCTTGGAAAAAAGTCTAGATTTCTAAATGAAAATTTTATAAAAAATTCTAGAGCCTCCTAGAAATTTACAAGACCAGTTGAAAAAAAGGAAATCTTGGAGAAAAAATTACTAGAAATTTCCCGAGTCTAGATTTTTAAAAACAAATTTTCTAAAAAAGTCTTCATTTAAATAAAAATTTCCTAATTTTTACACATCAAATTCAAATTGATACAATAAAAATAAAAAAAATCGTTATTATTATTTTTTTACTATTTTAGCTATAATTCTTTAAATAATAATGAAATTACAAATAAACTACCAGCAACGAAGAGAAGTAAAAATGATAAAAATTAGACATTCGATTTTCAATTGTTTTTCAGAATTTTTAGAATAACTTTTTACAACACGGATGGATTTAAAAAATTCTTTCACGAAATGATTTCTAACATCAAATACAAGTTCATAGACAAAAAATCAAAAATTTTATTTTCAATTGTTTCTCAGAATTTTTACAATTACTATTTACAGGATGGACGGATTGTAAAATTTTTTTTACGAAACGACTGCTGACATCCAATTCAAATTGATAGAATAAAAATCAAAAATTTGTTATTCAATTGTCTTTTTATATTTTAGCTATAATTCTTGGAATAGTTATGAAGTTACGAAATTTCTTTTACCAATAAATTACCAGCAACGAAGAGTAGTAAAGTAAAAATGCAAAAAGAAAATAAACATTCTATTTTCAATTGTTTTTCAGTATTTTTAAAATAACGTTTCATAGCAAGGACGGTTTAAAAAAAAATCTTTTACGAAATGATTCCTAACATCAAATACAAGTTGACGGACTAAAAATCTTGAAATTATTTTTCGCAATTTAGATAAAAAATTCCTAAAATTTCGATATAACGATACAAGAAATTTTGTAAATTTCCAGAAATATTACAAAAACATTCTAAAAAACAACTCTCGAAAAATTGCTTTGCTATATCAAAAACAAATTGCTCAAAAATACTAGAATTTACAGACCTTTTTGAGAAAAGAAAACTAACAAAATAAGGAAATAAATCTAAATAACGGAAGATACTAAAATTTTTGAAAAGATATTTATGGCAAATTCTAAAATCACTAATGAAATGCTACAACCTAAATATACAACAAATAATAACATTTAAGAAAAAAATAGTAGACTTCTTGGAGAAATTTCTAGAACTCTACAAAAGAAATTGTTGGAAATTTCTAGAAACCTTTAAAAAATCTACATTTCTAGAAAAAAAAAATCTTGAAAATTCTAAAAACTTTGCAATTCAAAAGATAGCTCGAAAAAAACAATCTTGATATCTGGAGAAGAGATGACTGAAAAGAGTCTAGATTTCTAGGAACAGATTTTCTAGAAAAATGTATAGCGTCCAAATCTGAAATGAGTTATTGGAAATTTCTGAACTCTCGAAAAAAAGTGTAAAATTCTGGAAAAGATTTGCAATTTATAAAACAATATTAAAATTTGGAACAGAAATTACAGCCTCAAAGAAAATTCTAAAAATATTGAAACGAACTTTCTAAAAAATCTAGAACTCCCGAATGCTAAAAATTCTGGAAATATAAAGAAGAAATTACTGTTAACTACTAGAATCCTCCAAATAAGTTCTAGAAATCTACAAGGAAAATTTGTGAAAAATTCTAGAATCCTTAATCAAAATTCTTTGGAAAGGAAGATGCAAAAAAGAAATTCCTGAAACGTTAAGAAGCCTCTAAGTAACTTATAGAAAATTAGAAGAAAATTTCCTAACAAATTGTAAAACTCTCGAATAAAATCTTTGCTTAAAATTCTGGAAATATCTATTTATTTTTTAGATAAGAAAAAGAAATTACTGTACACTTTTAGAATCTTCAAAAAAATGTTATAAACCTAAAATGAAATAAATGAAAAAATATGGATCATCTGAGAAAATTATAGAAATTTAGAAGAAAATTTTCCAAAAAAGTTGAACAAACTCTTGTATAGAAACCACGAAGAAATTTTTATAAATAAATATAAATAATGACTTTTTGAAACTCTCGAATAAAGTCGTTGCTAAACCTGTAAAAATTTCTAGAATTCTCGATGAAAATTCTTTGGAAAGGAAGTTGCAATAAAAACTAAAAGTGTGGAGGAGAAATTACTGAAACTTCAAGAATCTTTAAAGAAAAATCTAAAGATATTTCTGAAATATCCTGAAAGTTAAATATTTTTCTCACAAAAACTTTACGAAAAACATGTCTTTATAAAACTCAGTTTCTCATTCCCTTTTGAAAAGTTATGTAATATTTTTTAAATTTAGATTTTAAACATTGAGAAAAAACCAAAAAAAACGCCTCGAGTAAACATCCACTTCCGGTTTATGAATGTTCATCAAAAGCTTTTTAGTTCCAGGTTTTAATGATAAAGCATTGTTTAAAGTTTTATCTCAATAGGATAATTCGTTTTGAGATACAGAGTCCACAGACATTCTCATTCATGGAAACAATACTTTCCAAATGGTTATTTTTCTCGAAATCTATGAGGTTTACGCAAAAAGGCTATTCTTAGTCATTTGTCCACTTTTAAATTCTCTACAATTATTTGTTATATAAATTTCTTCTAGCTCTAATAGTTTAGTAGCAATTGGCAAAAAATGTCAAAATTTTCAATTTTTATTTTTTAGAGTTAAGAATTATATGAAAAATATGTTTTTACAAAACCTATTCAGTTTCTTATTCCCTTCAACTTTTGTTTGAAAAGTTTTGTAATATTTTTCAAATTAAAAGAAATATCAGAAAAAAAAACAAAAAACGGCTTCGAGTAAACATCCACTTCCGGTTCATAAATGGATCATTCGTTTTTGAGATACAGCGCCCACAGACATTTTCACGCACGAAAACAATACTTCCCCTATATATACTTTATATGGAAAGTAATAAAAGTAAACACTTACATAATAAATAAATCTTTTTCTTTCGGTTAAAATTAATTGAGCCAGTGTAAATCGCGAATGATTCAAGGTCTGGAGGGTAGGATAGTGGCCACCCACCCACCCTACATACACAATTTGATTTCAATCCATCTCAGTTGTTTTGATTCTTGAAAACTATAACAGTGCCAGGAATTATGTTTTTCAGGAATAATCATTTATTTTTATAGTTTATAGTAGGGTGGGTGGGTGTACACTATCTTACCTTCTTTTTTTAATAACATACATGGTGGTTTAGTCAATAGAAATTGTATAATGGAGAACAATTAAATTTAAAAAAAAAACTCAAAAAATCGATCAATCAAGAAAACTTAAGTAGAAAATAGGGAAACAATAAAAATAGTTTAAAGAGAGATTGTACAAAGAAACATGAGAAGAAATAAAAATTAAAATTAGTAAACAAATAGGGAAAATCATGTTATATATGTTGGAGGCTTCTACTTCGTTATACATTTTTGTAAATTGAATAAAACACGATAACTTTGTTTGTATAACTTGAAAACTTTTTATTGTGACTAGTTTCGACAAATTTAGCTTGTCATTATCATGATTAAAAATAAGAGAAAATAAACACCAAGAGTAACATTTAAAAAATAAAGGGAGTAGTCTTATATTTAAAGAGATAATACAAAGAGAAAATTAGAGAAGCAACATATAAAACCGAATGAAGATAAGTAAGAAAAAATACGTGAAAACTGAGTCAAGAATAAAAAAGAATTTAAAGATAAAATAGCAAGAAATAAATAAATCGGATTTTAAAAAAATAGAAATAGAAAAAAAGCACACAGAGAAAGAAATTTAAAACAATTATATTAATAAAGAGAACTTAAGGAGAACAATAAATCAAGGTAAAATAATAAGAAAACAAAAAGAGAATTTAAATTTTATTTCTTTTATTTTTTTAATAATATTTATTTCCTTAAATTTGTTTTTAATTCTTTTTTAAATTTTAATTTCCTGTATATTATCTATTAGTTTACTCAAGTTTTATTTATTTCATTTCCTATTGATTTTTTTTCTATGCCTTTATTTGTTCTTTAAATTCTTTTTATTATTAATTTTTTCTTTATTTCCTCTGAATTTTTCTTCGTTTCTGTAAATGATTACCTTAAGATTCTCCTGATTCTCTCAATGTTTTTCTGTATTTCTTATTAATTTTTTCTTCTTATTTTCTGCCTAAATTCCTTTTTAAAATTTTTAACATTTCTAATTTTGCCTCAATTTTTCTCATTGTTCTCTCAAATGTATATTAATATTATCTTTGACTTCTTCATTTTCTATTAATTTTATCCTTCTATTTTATATTATCTTTATTTTCTCCTAATTTTTTCTCTTGCTACTTATATCATGATAAATTTTTGGTTTACTCAAGTTTCCTCCAATTCTTGTTTATTTCTTCCTAATATTTTAATTTTATATATTCTTTTTTTTCATGTTTCTTTTGTTTTCTTAATTTTTCTTCTTGTTATTTTATTTTTATCTTCATATTCTCTCAGTTTTCTATGATTTTCAAATATTTCGGTTTTGAAAAAAGTTTATACACCTTTTCAGCTAATTCTTAAGTAATTAAGAATTAGTTAAGAAGGCGAGAGAGAAGTAATGAAACAATATGGTTAGTCTGTCCTTTTGGGCTATCGACCATCGGTCTTTCTGCCCTGTCTTAACTGTTTTATGTGAAAAATAAATATCTTTACTAGTTAGCTTAACCGTCTGGATGATTCGATTTAAGAAGGCGATTAAACCGTTTTTTGACAAATAACAATTTTTAATTTCTTCTGATGATTTTCATGTTTCTATTATATTATGAAAACAAGTTTTAGAACTGAGATGACGTATATTTCAAAATTTATAAAAATATGTAGAAAACATTTTTATTCAAGTAAATATTAAAAAAAAAGAAAAGTGTATTTTAAACTTTTAATAATAAGTAAATACATATTTAACTTGATTTATAAAATTGCAACCAAAAATATTTGTGATTAAAATATAGTTAATTTTTCTATTAAGTGTGTTTTACAATATTAAATTAATTAATTAATTGATTAAATATTAATCAGTATAAACCGTATGATGTTTTACTGATTGGAGAGTGGGATACAGGCCACCCACCCTACATATACATTTAAACACAAACCATAACAGTGATTTTTTTATTCGTAACTCCTCATACTAATTTCGTAATTGATTTCTGGAAAAAAAAACTTTAAGTAATATTTTGATTAAACTTTTATATAAATAAAACTATTTAATCACTTTCAAATATATTGTAAAACGTTACAATTGTTTCGCCACACTGTGGCTTCTTCAGGCGAAGAAAGCCACAGTGTGGCGAAACAATTGTAGCGTTTTACAATATATTTGAAAGTGATTAAATAGTTTTATTTATATAAAAGTGAAAATGAACTTTCAACATTTATCAGCCTCATCAATCAATTATTTTGATTAAAGTTTGAATATATTCGTAGGGTGGGTGGGTGGTCTCTATCCTACCCTCAAAAATATATTTGGTTATAATTTATTTCGATTCAAGATTTAGAGGGTAGGATACTGGCCACTTACCCGTCCTATAATCACAACTAAATTCAACACTGTCACAGGTTTTGTTTCTTGAAAACTCTACAATTGTGACGAATGAGGTTTATCAAGAATGATAAACTATGTTTATACTTTAGATTTAAATATTTAAAAATATAGACAATGAATAAGAGATAAGAATGAAAAAATGTAAAGAGAATATTAATAGAAACTGAAGAACCAAATGACAAAATAGGATTTTTTCAGAGAATTTTTCATTTCCTATTTCTTACTATTGGAAAGAAGATGAAGGTTGATATTGCCAGATACTTATCACAGGCTATCATAACTTTAGTAACTAAGGAAATGTGGGAATATATTGCTAATACCTCAAAAAGTGTATCGAAAGTCCCCAGTATTAATCTGCGCTTCGAGACAATTTCCTTTGATTCGTTTGGACCTCTGCCTACGACTCTAGAGGGATACACCACTGACCTCATAGTGGACATCGCCAGCAAATGGGTTGAAATCTGGCCACTGCGAAAAGTCACTGATGAAGTTCTGTTGAAGGAAGGCCTAAATATTGAAGGAAAAATAAAACACGTCTTGCTCGTTTCAAGGCTAAACAGGAACTATAGACCAATTCATGAGTAAGGGCGGTTTACGAACTAAGTTCGGAACATTCAAATAATATAGGTATCCTTTTCTACTACCTGATAACCGAGCGGATATTCCCAAGACGTACGATTTCGTCGGCCGTATCTAGAAAAGACACACGCGGCCTACGTAACTCGGTCTTAGACCGAGCGGTAGAAGGAGAAAGACATAGTTTACGGTGTCTCTTACTTACCGGTTATTTCATAGGCGCGCAAATACGCAGGGTAATTGAAAGAAAATATATTTTTAATGAATTTATTTCATACGTTTTAGCAAATGTGGAAATGGATATTAATACAAAAATACTTATTCTAATACAATAATATAAATGAAATATGAAATAACTATTATGAAAACATAACAAATTTGTGACATTCATTTTATTTAGCCGCGCACGCCTATGGTGGAAAATTGCAACGGACACTACTTGATTCGGACGGATATGTCACCCCGACCGCCATCTCTCCTGAATAGCTCTATATATTATATGTTAGGTTATACAAAAGTAGTACAGGGATGCTTCCGCCTAGAGGGCGCAAGCTTAGGGCGCGAAATACGAAATTACATTTTCACACTCCTCCTTAATTTCGTATTTTTAAGCCTAAACTAAAAACTAGTTTTTTATGCTTTGGTGAAGCCAAAGCCTTCGTTAATATATCCGCGATCATTTCTTCCGTAGGCATGTATTTTAAAGAAATGTCACCGCTTGCAATTGCTTGCCGACAATGAACCTCGCTATAACAATTATTGAACTGACTCAAATAATTTACCGCGTACGTTATGTCGGGCCTTGTTAAGATAGACAAATACATTAAAGAACCTATCAATCTTTGATACGGCAACTTTGGGTCGCAAACGCTTTGCTCTTCGCCAACAAGCTCGCTTTTATTTAAGGGTGTATCTACCGGTTTACAGTCCTGCATATTAAATCTATTCAATACATCATCTATGTATTTTTTTTTGGTCTAAAGTGATTTTATCTTCATCTCTTCGAACCCTCATACCGAGGCAACTTTTCAGTTCACCTAAATCTTTTATTTTAAATTTTCCACAATTTGGTTTCTGATTCTGAGTTAGAAAAGATGAAGAAATCATCGACATACACGGCCACTACGACTATATTATCTTTACCCTGCTTTGAAAATACCCACGGTTCATGTACATTTGTTACAAAATTTAAATCATTTAAGAATAACTCAACTTCCTTATACCAAACGCGTGAAGATTGTTTCAAACCGTAAATTGCGCGATTCAGTTTTAAAACTTTGCCGCCTTCTACATTTAAACCCTCAGGCACCTCCATGTAGACCTCCTCCTCCAGTTTACCATTTAAAAAAGCTGTAACCACGTCTAAGTGTGTGATTTTCAAATTATATTGCACTGCTAAGGCAATTAATAATCTTAGAGTTGAATGTCTGACTACTGGGGAGAATGTCTCATGGTAGTCAATGCCTGCTTTTTGACTAAAACCTTTAGCTACTAGCCGCGCTCTAAAAATAACATTATTGTCGCTTGTTTTCCTTTTAAATACCCACTTGCACTTTACTGCGTTTTGACCATTTGTTAGGTCTACTGCACTCCACGCACTGTTATCTTGAAAACTTTGCAACTCACTTTCCATCGCAGCTTTCCATTGGGCACTGTGCGGGCCTTCTAGCGCTTCCTCGACTGTAGTAGGGTCTTCGACGTCTCTCACTGATTTTGTAGACTCTTCTATGGCAAGATATGTTACGTAGTCATCATATGTTTTCGGTTTCCTTGCTCTCTCTGATTTTCTTATGGGTTCTTCGGGAAGTTTTATCGAATCAGCTGGAATATATTCTTCATCTGACGTATCGGTGACCTGAGACGTTGACGTATCATCTAAAAAAGTATCATTTTCATTATTTTCAATGTCATGATTGGTTTCTTATTCGAAAAAATATTCTTGAACATTTTTAGAACTTGGTTTTTCCATTATTCTTACGACCCTACTGACTATAACATCATTTGTTTCAGGGTTATGCAGTCTATACCCTTTTGCCACTTCTGAAAAACCAACCAATTTAAGTTGAATGGATTTCTTGTCCCATTTTCTTCTTTTTTCTTTTGGTATATGGGTCATAGCTACGCTTCCAAATGTTCTTACGTGTTTTAAATTTGGTTTTCGTCCGTAAAACATTTCATAAGGTGTCTTTGGTAGATTTGTGACTGCAGACCTATTTCGCAAATAACAAGCTGTGTTGACAGCTTCAGCCCAAAAACTTTTTTCCATTTCCGCTTCGAATAACAAACACCTGGCCTTCTCCACTAACGATCTATTTAATCGTTCTGAACGTCCATTTTGCTCTGGAGTATACGAGGTAGATCTTTGATGCAAAATACCTTCTTTTTTCAGATAACTTTCAAACTTGGAGTTTATATACTCTTTGCCGTTGTCTGACCTTATAGATTTGATGGATTTTTCTGTTTGTTTTTCAACAAAATTCTTAAATTCTACAAACTTGTTGAACGCTTCGTCCTTGTGTTTTAAAAAATACACAAATGAGATTTTGCTGAAGTCGTCCTGGAACTCTATGTAGTATCTTGAGCCACCAATTGAAGGTGTTTCCATTGGCCCTGCCAAATCGGTGTGTATAAGTTCTAAAATTTCTGTCGCTCTGCTTTGCGACCTGCCAAATTTCATACGACACTGTTTTCCTTCACAGCATACCTTGCAGTTTGTCAAATTAATGTTTGCTGTACCCTTGTAGTTGATGCCATCCACCAGTGAATTTTTCATTAATTCTAAGGCACTAGAATTTATATGGCCTAGTCTTCGGTGCCATAACTCTGCATCACACGACGACGTTGTTTCGCTAGCAACGAAACATTTTTCGGATTTCACTAATTTGTAAACACCATCTTTTAAACATGCTTTGGCAATACATGTTCCTTTTCCATTGTAAATAAAGCAATTCAGTCCTTCGAACACAACTTTATTTCCTTTGCTTACTAGTTTGCTGACTGATAGCAAATTCGTTGTCAATCCTGGAACGTACTGTACATCTTTAACTTCCACTTCATAGTTACCATTAACTTGAGTTACGATTTTGACATCACCACCACATTCCACATGTAATTGTTCGTTGTTAGCTGCGGTAATATTATTCACAGTTGGTTTTCTTTTCTTTTCGAGCCAGTTATCATTACATGTTAGATGTATGCTGGCCCCCGAGTCCACATACCACTCGCCTTTGTTGAAAACACCACTGGAAAACACTGCACTAAATGCATTTCCTTTTTGCACACTCTGACTGTTTTTTAAATTGCACTTTGAAGCAAAATGGCCCGGTTTTTTACATATAAAGCATTTGAGTTGTTTTTTTGATTTGGCGCCATCTTGAGGCTTTGCCTGACTATAACGCCCCTTCTGCCGACAATTGGTACTAAAAAATGCTCTACTAGCGCCATCTTCCGGTAGATCTTCCAACTGCATGTCGAGGAGCTTTGTCTTCACAAGATCTGTAGATATTTGTGTGTTGGAATGTTCTAAAGCCATTAACATTGGCTCGAAACGTTTCGGCAACCCCGCCAGCAACATAGAACCTGCCAACTCATCGTCGATATTTAGGCCAATTTTTTGTAGCTTTTGTAACTTCTCCATCGTTGTGTTGACGTAGACCTCCATTTTGTCAAAATGCTCAAGTTTCATGCTCATAACTGTTCGCAACAGCCCCAACTTTCTAGTAGATCCTTCACTGTCGAATGCCTTTTTCAGGTTTTCCCAAACCTCCTTCGCTGTAGACGCATTCTTTACGTGCACATATACACTCGGATCTATGGTTAAGACAAGCTTTGTCTTGGCTTTTCTTAATTTTTCTGGGTTTATTTCGGTGCCCTCTATGCACCCTGTCAAATCTTCATGTTCGAGAAAATTCTTGACGGCAAACGCCCAGTCTTCGTAATTTTCTCTGCCAACTAAACGGGGCAAGTTTGACAAATAATTAATTGCCATTTTTGTGTTTTCTGTTACAGCCTTTGCCACGTGGTACCACTATCACTTTTCACAATTTCGCCGGGAAACACTTTCACAATCGCGAAAATACACCTCGCGCACTACTGAACAGTCTATTCACTTCAATTCTAGGGTACTGGGCCCATAACCTGTTGAAGGATGGCCTAAATATTGAAGGAAAAATAAAACACGTCTTGCTCGTTTCAAGGCTAAACAGGAACTATATTATATGTTAGGTTATACAAAAGTAGTACAGGGATGCTTCCGCCTAGAGGGCGCAAGCTTAGGGCGCGAAATACGAAATTACATTTTCACAAGTTCTAATTGAAATCCTATAGATTGAATAATAAGAATTTACGAATGAATATAGAATTCTCAATATTTTATATTGTTTAAATATCAATGATGGTTTGTAATATAAAAAGTAACATAATTAATATCCGTCTGAATAGTGAGAATTAATTAATTCTCCCCCTCGCAGTCTGGAAGCGTCACAATCAATTTTTTATTTTATTTTCCGTCTTTCGTGTATAATTTATGCTAATGGACCGCGTTCGCTTAAAAAGACATAAAATTAATAAGGATTTTATGTGCGTCGGATCGCATCTGAATTGATCGCCTACGATAAAATGATGAAACGCACCGGATTTCAGAAATTATCAGCCCCATTAAACGGCTCCACGGTCCGTCGTGATGGATGAAAAATAAACAAGAGCCTTGTACCTTTTATTAAGCACCAATTGAATATGCATTTACCATAATCGCCCGAAGATTGTGTGGCCGTCCGCTTACTTTTTTTAAACTTATTTAATGATGATGACTTAATTCTAACGGCGACCAGAAACGCGATCGATTGTGCAGAGATTGGTGGAAATTAATAAAGTCATAATAAAAATGCGATCGTTACGTGCTCACATATTGTTAAGTGGAGGCAACAAACGATTCCAGCATGTGTATAATGTAGATGTAAACACATTAGGTGACCATTGGGTCACGCAAGTCCTTCGGGTCCGACGCCGCCGCACTAATTGAATTATTATATTCGTTATTCGTTAGTCGTTATTTCTGGGTTCAATTTTTGCGCTCGATTTCTGGTGGCATGCAACTAAATTGAATAAACTCGCCTGGTGGTGATTTCACACAAGCACGAAACGAATAAGGGTCCCTATGAATTTCCTTATTTAATCAAGGTGCTTTCGGTCGCCCTAATTATACACCACTAGGACGGTGATTTGCCAGTTGGAATGAATTACGGTACTAGGATTTAAAAAGTAATTTGAATCTTAAAGATAAGGAAATATTTTATGTTTTTAAAGTGAAATTCAATTGTATACCTTGGATGGATGAAAAAATTTCTAGAATTTTTCAGTAATGTCTCATTTAAACTTTTTTTAATAACTTTTTATTATTTTCTAAGAATTTTTCTTCAAAGTTATGAGAATTCAGATTTCTTGAGTATTCCAGGACTTTTACATTCCTGGAGCTATTTCGAATTTCCTAAACTGCGTTAATTCTTGACTTAATAATAAAATATATTAAAGTCCTTTACGTAATAGAAAAATAACTAATACTAATATTTTCGTGTTTTTCTATTTATTATTTCTTGACTTTTCTGAAGTCCAATTATATTTTTCAGATATTTTGTTTAAATTTTTTTTTTTCAGAATTTTAAAATTTTTATAGTATTTTCCTTTCAAATATTCTTTAAAAAAAATACTATAAAGTTTTTTTATTCCTTTAAAACATTAATATATTAACCTTAAAAATCAGTCATAAAAAATTATAATATTTCCTAGCGTACTCTTGACCTACCACAATAGTCTGTACATTAACATAGGTCAGGAGTACGCTAGGTCAAGATATAATTTATTGTGGTAGGTCAAGAGTACGCTAGCTTAATGCATAGAAGTACGCCAGCTCAAGTCATGGGTTTGGAAATTCGTGCGAAGTTCGAAATGAATTTTCTGAAGCAGCTACACGCTTCCACAAATCCTAGGGGCTGTTTGATGATTTTCGAAGCCGAGGTTTAGCTATCACTCCGACTTGGTGCGAATTAGGCTGCAATCCATCTGGACCGATAATGTGACCAAAGAATTTTACCTTCTTGAAACGAAATCTACTCGATTTTCAATTAACTCTGAGTTGGAACTTTTTCAAGAAACGGCTTTTTCAGGTTTTAGAAGTGTTCTTCTAAATCGTCAGGGCGGCCTCTATCTCACCCTCCAATCAGTAAAACATAAAACAGTTTTTAATTAGAGGCCACCCACCCACCCTAGATATGAATATTTATTAAACAACAAATAGTGTTTAAGTTTCAAGGAAAATATAAACAAAATTGTAATGATGATTTAAAAATTGCAATAACTGTGTATTGATGAATGTTTCAAAATGTAGGTGGCCTCTATAACACCCTCCAATCAGTAAAACACAAAACAGGGTTTAATTAAATCACCAAAACTTCAGCTTTTTTTTCTTTAATTGAAGATTTCTTCATAAAAGTTTCCTGAAATATTATTTGAATAGCAAATTATTAATGCAATAAAATTTATCACCATTTTTTGAGGATGTTTTACTGGTTGGAAGGTGAGATAGAGGCCATCCACCCACCCTGCATATGCACATTTATTTAAACTACGTTGTTTTTAAATCGATAACAGCTAATTAATCAAAATCCAAATCAAGCTCTTCAATCAAACAATTGTAAATCATTTAAAAATTCTAATTAAAGATAAAAATATAATTTTATAATCAAGGAAAAGAAACTTTTAGATAATCTTAGACCTCTCGAATAATAGCAAAAATGTAATCAAATTCTAGAAACCTACAAGAAACGTTGCTGAAAATTTTTATAATAACCTCGATTTTTTGTGTAGAAAATTCTTGAAATCTGTAAGAGAAATTACTGTAAAATTCTATAATTCTTGAATCTTGAATTCTATATTAATTCTATAATTTCTGGAAGATTTATAACCCTCAAATATAGTTCGAGAAATCTGGAAAATTTTCGATAAATGAGAGAAAATTTTCTGAATAAATGTAAAAATCGAAAAAAGGAATTGTAAAAAACAGCACCTTTAAAAAAACTGTTAAAGAAATTATTAAATTTCTTGAAAAATAAAAAAAATATTAAAAAAATCTGTTAATTTTCTAGAAATTTTTTTGGAAATTTTTTTGTAAAATAAATCTAGAAAGCTCAAGAGAGCGTCTTAAAATCAAGAACAAAAAATTGATGAATTATAGAAGCCACCTAGAAATAATGGAAAATAAAGTTGCTGAAAGTTTTATGACCATCAAATAATGTTTGAGAATTCTGGAAAATTAGAGTAGAGATTCGCGATAAATGAAAACAAAAAAGTTAAATAAATGTGAAAATCTGAAAAATGAATTGTAAATCATCACCTCTACAAAAGCTTTCAAAAAACAATTCAATTTTTTTTAAAAAATAAAATAATTTAAAAAAATCGTTTTTTTTTCTAAAAACCTTTAAGAAACATTTTGGAAAATTTAGAAAAATTAAAAACAAATAAAATAAAATAAAAATCTGTTAGAAAAATCGAGAAGGCTTAAAGGAAATTCTTGAAATTTAGAAAAAAGTCTAATAAATTATAAAACCCTCCTAGAAATAATGAAAAATTTTCTAAAAATTGTAGATTTCTTAATACATTTTCGAAAAACTTAAGAAAGCCTTAGAATCCGCCAAGAGATAGTAAAAAACTCTCAAAAATGTATAAAAATCTGTTAAAGAAAACTGTAAAATTCTGATTAAAGAAATTTTTAAATCGTCAAAGAAAAATTTCAGAAAATATTTAAAGTTTGGAACGGATATTGTTAAAAAATCAAAATATGATGATTTAACTTAATTAATGTATGTTCAAATGTTTACGCTTAACCTGGAATAAGTCTTCAAATTAAGAGAAAATAAAGAAGAATCAAAACTTAAGAGAAAATAAAGCAAGAATTTAAGAAAAACGTAAAGAGAAAATACAAAATAATAAATCAAAATTTAAAGGATTATGTAAAGGGAAAACAAAACAAAAATTAGAAAAAAAGAAAAGGAAAATAGCATAAGAAAAATCAGAGAGCGTAAAGAGAAAAAAAAAAAAGAAAAAGTTAAGAATAAAAATTTAGTAAATTAAGAGAAAATAAAGAAAAATATCCTCAATAAATTCTGTACCCCCCGAAACCCCAATATCCCCCCCAAACATAAACACCCATTAATCACCATTCATCAATTCATTAGTTCGAATCACCCAGACTGTTAAGCTAGCTAGCAAGACTATTTAATTTTTTTAGACATAACTTAGAGTCAAGACAGGGCAGAAAGACCGATGGTCGATAGCCCAACGGACAGACTAACCACATTGTTATTTACTTGTATGTTTCCATAAATTGTATATAATTGTTCGAATAAAGATGTTGTTCTCTCTCTCTAAAGAAAAATAGATAATCAAGAAATTAAGAGTGCTTAAGAAGAAAATAAAGAGAGTATAGAGGGTGAATGTAAAGAAAAAATAAAAGACAAAAAACTATAAAAAGAAAAAACTAAAAACAACTAAAGAGAAAATAAATAATAAAAAGAACTTACGGAAAAAATAAAGACAAATCAAGCTAATATAAAGAGAGATTGTAGAGAAAATATAGAAAAAAAATAAAGAAAAGAAACATTTGAAAGAATAAAAAGAAAGTAAAGAAAAAAAATAAGAGAAATTTTGAATAAGGAAGAGGTAAGATAGAAAAATACATAAAGAGAACTTTAGGACAAAAAGGGGAGAATATAAAGAAAAATTTATAGAAAAAAAAGAAAAAAAGAAAAAATATATAAAGAAAATAAATACAAACTAATTCAAATTAAAGACATTTCATGTAACAATCAATAACTAACAAATAAAGATAAAATTCGAAGAAATAAAAAGAAAAGAAAAATAAATCAAGTAAAATATAAAGAAGAGCATGTTTTCTAGAATTTTCTTTCAGAACTTTTTTCTCCAGCGATTTTTTGCTTCATTTTAGAGGAATATTTTAGAAATTATGAGGAAACTCGAAGAAAGTTTAAATGATTTCTCGTTGCTGAAATATTCCCAAAAAATATATTTCTATAAATTTTTCTTTCCAGTAATTTTGTTTGCAAATTTTTAAACATATTCTAAAGTATTTCTTCGCATTTTTCGATAAATGTTTAGAAACTCTGTAAAAGGTTATTCAATTTCTTACTAATTTTGAATCAGAAATGTCTTTCATGTTTCTGAACTTGAAAAAATAAATGTTTTAGCGTGCCAAACAAAAGTTACGCTCGTCAAAATTAAAAGTAACAATATATTTACACAATGTCAAAATTTTGGTAAAGTTTTAGTATATTGAAGCATTTCTTTTAATCTTGAGATTTTTTATTAATTTTTTGCGATAAAATTGTGAATAATTTCTTCGGAATTTTTTAATTTTCCAAGAATTTATATTTATAATTTTCAAATGTTTAAATCATACAGAATATTTTTTTTTCAGATTTCTCGAATATTCTAGGAATTGCAAAGGTCTTAGATTCTTTAATTTTTCAAAAAATCTTCTCTAAGATTTTTACCGTTTTTGTTTCTTAATTTTCAAAATCTCGTCATGAGTTTTTTATTCACAACAACTTATCTTCCATTCTTTGGGAAGATTCTATGAATTTTCTTGGATTCATCAAATATTTCTCTTTTAGTTTTCTTAAATTTCTAGAATTTATTCTAGAGAATTTTTCTGCTTCTCCATTGTTTCCATTTATATTGTTCAATCATTTTTTGAAGAGTTGTTTTCAGAATTCTCAGGTTTTTAGTGTCTGAATTATATTTAGACTTTTAAGGTTCTTATATAGAAAAATGAATTTGAAGAATTTTCTTGATTTCTGTGCAAAAATTTAATTTATTTTCAGAATCTAATTAATCAACCAAAGAATTTATAATAATAATATTTCACCAAGAGATAAGTGAGAAAATTATTCAAGAAATATTAAGAGATAAATAAGGTAAGAACCTGAACTTGTGAAAAAGTCTGGATGTTGATTTGGCATCCAAGTTGTGTGTTGGGGTTATTTAAGTGCAGTTGTTGAGATCAGGATGGGTTAACTCTTATAAATTTGTTTAGAACAGAAGAATACTTGTGTAAACGTTCGATGAGGGGATGCCACGTACGTCACAGATGTCTAATTTGCCGGTTTCCCAAGCACAATTATCAATTCTTCTTGCAGAGTTATGTTGTTACAACAACATTATTTTGCGATTTGTTATCCAATATTGAAAATTATTTTTAAACAATGTTTTTACCCATGAATAGATGGAAAGCAAGGAGAATCAACAGTTGGTTTAATTAACGTGCCAGATCTGTTGCCTTTCAATTTATTTCAATCCAGCGTTTTCGTCTCTCCCAATTGAGAAGAATACCACGTGGTTTTTAAAGTCAAGGTGACTTGATGGTCAAGATCATTTTAAGGTCGTTTAAACGTAAAGGTAATTTGAAAGTCAAGGTTATTTGAAGGTCAAAGTCATTTGAAGCTTAAGGTCATGTGAAGGTCAAGAACGAGAACCTTTGCTGACCCTGAACTAGCCTATTTTAGAATCTCCTCACGACCCGACTCCTCAGATGAGGTTCTAGAATTGGCTAGTTCCTCCTACTTACATCATGACAATGTACCATTAAATATTGATGATATAAACGTGTAATGGAACGTACACAATTAACACCACCTTTATTACAGGGAAACAATTTGACCCAAAGCTGGGGCATGCTCAAGCACATCCCTTGATCAACTGATTCCAAAAATTCACTGTTAGCTATTCGATATCGCCGAGTGAGCTATGAATCCTCTGATTGACTTTTAATTGACTTTTGGATATTCTCTTTAAAGCTGATAATGTTGGTCTGTTCCATTAATTTCACTATGTGTGTAATGAGGTCGGGTGTATCACTTTCAAACAAGTTTTTTTGGGAAACTTAGTTTCTGTCTGATCAAGTAACTTATTGACACCTTTCATCAATTGTTGCTTCTATTTCTTGAGCGAATCGGTATCGACTGTAATAGTACGAGTGGCTAACTTAAATGACAGCTTTAAATCACGCCTCCCCTACAATTTCTTATATACTGAACGTGTTTTTCTTCTAATGGCAACCTTTTCTTCGTCGTTCATCTAACTCAACAAGTCTTGGATTTAAAATTGTCTATTTCCGTCGCCGATGTTTTTAATAATATTATATCTTTAAAAAATTCATACTCTGTTGGCCCTGATGGGGTACCAACAAATCTGTTACTCAACTGCGTATATTCTTTATGTTTGCCTATTCATTTGTTATTTACCAAGTCTCTTGATTTAGGATTTTTTCCTGATATGTGGAAAATATGTTTCGTGCATCCTATTGTTAAAAGTGGGAACAGAGTAATGGCTACGAATTACCGTGGCGTTTCTTTACAATCGGCGATTCCCAAATTATTTGATAATTAGGTGAGTGATTATTTGGCATGGATATCCCGCCCAGTTATTTCGAGTACCCAACATGGATTTCAGTGTGGCAAGTCTACTGCTACTAATCTTTTGGAGTTTAAACAGTTCTTGTCGGATGCCTTGGACAAGCGCAAGCAAGTCGATGCTATTTATACTGACTTTTCCAAGGCATTCGACAGGGTGGACCATACGATATTGCTTCGCAAACTAAAATTGCTAGGCATAGATACCACAATTCTGACGTGGTTAAATTCATTTCTAAATAACCGGACTCAACAAGTTAAAATCAAAAACTATGTATCATATTAAATCCCAGTTACGTCGGGGGTTCCTCAAGGTACTCATATTCTACCGATTTTATTTTTATTATTTATTAATGATCTCGTGGACAATGTAGTTTTTGGAAAATGCCTGTTGTACGCAGATGATCTAAAATTGTATCAGGTGATTAACACTGTTGAGGACGGTAGAAGATTACAAAATGACCTAGATAATATTAATGCATGGTGTATGGTTAACCACCTAAATTTAAATGTTTCGAAATGTAATGTTATATCATTTTTTAGAACTAAAACCAAGATAAATTTTGAGTATTTATTGGACTCGGTTTCTTTGGCAAGAATAGATACTATTAAAGATTTGGGTGTTTTATTTGATTGTCGTCTTACATTCAGAAATCATATAATTTCAATTTGCGATAAAGCTAGAAAAATGTGGGGTTTTATATGGCATCTGTCTAAGGAGTTAAATCCTGAATGTCTTGTAAAATGTCACCTTGAGTACGCGTCTCCTGTCTGGTCACCTTATCTACTAGTGGATATTGAAAGAATTGAGAATGTACAGAAGAAGTTTTTGCGATCTATTGAATTTAAATACAATATTAAACATGTTCAAGGTTCCTACGATTTGGTAATGACTCTTTTGAAGATGCATACCCTGGAAGTTCGTAGATCAATTTTTGACCTAAACACATTATATAAAATACTAAATTCTTCTATAAATTCTTCACTTTTGTTGTCACACATTAAAATAATTGCTTCAAGTTACTCGAGTGTTTTAAGAAGCAATAATATATTTTTTATAAATCAATTTAATTCAAATTTCGCCTACAATAACTTTATTAGTCGTATGCTTAGATTAGGGAATGATTTAAGTGCATATTATTAGTTCAATATTTTTGATTCAAATTTTAATAATTTTAAACGGATGCTTAGGAATAAACTCTGATCATTTAGGATTAAGTGTATGTATGTATGTATATTAATGCATATGCGTAAAGATATGTGTATATATGTATTAGATACGTTACTTTTATTGTAATGTTTATTTGATTTAACGTACATCTGTTAGTTAGATTTGGTTTAATTAAGATTAAAATACGTTACCTTAGGTTAAGTTTATTTAAGTTTTGTTTTATGTTATTATTATTGTAAATTGGGGATACCCGTTATTTAGTTAAATAAATAAATAAATAAACTTGAATTTGCATTAAAGTAATCGTTTTGATCATCAAATACTTTGTTCTTGAAAGTACCTGATTGATCGATTTCTGTTATCAACGACTCTTTTGAATTTCTTGCTTTTCTTCTGATCTATAAGTTGGCTGTACAATGCACATATCATATCATCACAAAAGTAACAATGCCTAGATCCCTCCTGTTCACAATTGCAATTAGTGCATGTATTTATCAGATCATGTTTAGATGCCTGACACTAGATATAAATTCTGAAATTCATGCAAAGAAAGAAATTCGATTATAAAACTTATTATTAAAAGTAATTGAGGGTGCATTTAATTCAATTTTGCACGGACGAAACGAAATCCGCGCCCGGATTCGGTGTTTCGAGTGAATAAAATTCCGTGTGCATGCCCGAACTCATTTGTACGGCCCCGGCCATTGTTGTTCCACATTTAATTGTCCCCGAGGTGGAGAATTGTGAGCAATTTAGATCGAAATTAAGATACGGCGCGGGATCATTTTTAAAATTAACGTGCTGGCCCAAAACAAATTAACGGATACCCTATAAAATTTTCATATCTAAACTACACCTTGAATATTTCACATAAGAAATTGTGTACGGGCTGCTCCGATCATCGGCCCGAATCAAGATAACGAGCGCTCCTGTGCCACATGGCACAATTAAATTACACGATAAACGATACAAGGAATAAAGTCGTGCCTGATTGAAACAAAACGGTCATTTGTTGAGACAATAGGTGCGATAATTAGTTTCATGCATACGAATACTGATTATGATAAGACAATCTTTTTGTAGTTATAGTTTTCTATCAAAAAGGATATCTTGAATAGAATCGAATTAATATCAAACTTACAGTTTACAACAACGCCGTGCGAAAATGATCATGGTGTAAGCCTCAACCAATTCGAAAGCAAATATCTATCAAAAGAACTTTATGTTCTCAATTTGGTGGGATTACAAAGGCGTTGTGTATTTTAAACTGCTACTACAGAACCAAATCATCAATACGGCTTTGTACTGTTACCAATTGGACAAATTTAATGAAGCCATCAACGAAGAGCGGCCAAAATTGGCAAATCGTAAGAGTATTATGTTTCACCATGACAACGCGAGGCCATGCATAAGTTTAGTGACCTGCCAGCAGTTGTTGGAGCTTGAATGGGATTTGCTGGAGCATCCGCCATACTCATTAGACCTTGTGCGATTAGACTATTATTTGTTTAGATCTTTACAAAACTCTTTGAATGGTAAACAATTCAATTCAGACAATGGTGTCAAACACTTGCTTCATTTTTTGCTGAGGAAAGCTAGAAGTCCTTTGAGTTTGGCATCATGATGCTACCCGAAAAATGGCAAAAGGTTATCAAAAAAGATGGTCAACACATAACTGAATAAACTTATTGCTTTCTATAAAAATGGCCTTTGATTATGATGACTTATGATGCAAGAAACGTTGCGACCTTGAGAAATTAATCTTCAATTTATTGAAGGATGTGTATGGAGAAAATGTTGTGTAATAAAGAGAAGACACATTTTTTATGGATGTTTGGATAAAATTACTTACAAATTTTCTTTTGAAACTATTTTTAAATAACTAATTCTTTTTTTCTAACGCAAATGAATCCTTGAATTGATCTAATTGAGTGTTTTTGCAGATTGGGTCGAGTGTATGATCGTTACGGACGTTTAATGTCTCCTCGGGGCCTGCGGAGCAGCGGTTTCCATTAATGAAATGATATGTAATTTTCGAGCGCGCGCGACTTTGGCGCATTCGTGGCTGCATGTTCCTTGTGTTGGCAGCACGCGATCCGTGTGTGTGTGTGTGTGTTTGTGTCTCTTTCTCGTGGGACAGCCAAGTTGCACTGCACATTTCACTCGCTGCCCTTTTTTGGGGGGACCCGGTCCACATAATTGAGTAATCGCCCCTCGTTATATAGTTATCTCCGGTTAATTTTAAACCATAAATTTGATGAATTATTAATAGCCATTTGCATACTTTAAGTCCTTTTTCTTTGCATTGGTTATTGATTTTCCTGCAAGATTAATCTTTAGTATCGAATTTAAAATAATGATTTTTTAAATATTAACTGTATATTAGTTCATTCAGGTATTCAGTTTCGACATAAATATTTCTTTAGAATTTTTAGCTTATTGATATTACAGTTTCAAGAAGTTTTTTGATATAATACGAGAGTTGCTACTTATGTATTGGGAATAGAAAGAATAACCACTGAGTTTAATTTATTTTTATGTTTATTGCTTTTTCAAAATAATCATCTAGTTCAATTTGAGCATAAGCTTGAAATAAATCAATTTTACTAAACATTAGACCTCCGCTTAAATTAACAAAAACAGCACCAATTTCTGAAATTGGACATTTATTTACACACAGATTCCTATTTTACATTTATTTAGCAAATTTTCTTTCATTTATCGAAAATTTTTCAGATTTCTCGAACTTTATTTGAGGGTTATAAAACTTTCCTACATCCAAAATTCAAGAATTATAGAATTTTACAGTAGTTTCTTTTACAGATTACAAGAAACATCTCTTGAAGATTTCTAGAATTTGATTACTTTTTTTCTATTATTCATAAGGTCTAAGATTATCTAAAAGTTTCTTTTCCGTGTCTAAAAAAATTACATTTTTATCTTTAATTTGAATGTTTAAATGATTTACAATTTGTTTGATTAATTATATTATTATTACATCATTTTTAACCACAATCTATGCATTATCCTAGCGTACTCTTGACCTACCGCAATAAATTATATCTTGACCTAGCGTACTCCTAACCTACGTTAATGTAGGTTAATTGAGGTAGGTCAAGAGTACGCTAGATAAATTTCTAATATATTATGACTGATTTGGAAGATTAATTGAGAAGTTAATGGATTATTGTTTTAAAGCAAAAAAAACTTTAAACTAAATTCTCCAAATAAATTTGAATTGAAAATTTTAAAATTCTGAATTGTTTTTAGCAATTTATAAAACAAATTTAGAAACTTTAAAAGAAAATTCCTAAAAAATTTGACTTGTCTCCAGGAAAATAAATCTTTGCGATTTAGAAATGTCAATTGATAATGATAAATTGAAAAACAAAAAATTAACATTAGTTAATTTTCTACAACGTAAAGAATTTCTTTTTATTATTTAGTTAAGAATTATCGCACTTTAGAAAAACTGTTGCAATTTGAAAAAAAATCTTGGATCTTAACGGCGTTCACTTCGTGGTGCATTTCAATATTGAGAATAAAGAAAACACTTTTACTTTTTTATACCACTTTAAACTTTAGAACATAATGAGAAGTCAATTAAATATATGTATAATGAAAAGTCGTTGGAAAATTCTCATCAAATCAAAGAAATACTGATAATTTTAAAACTAGAAATTTAAATGAGATATTTCTGAACAAATGAAATGATTGAACAATGTAAATGGAAAACAATGGAAAAGCAGAAAAACTTTCTGGAAAAAATTGCTGGTAAAATAATTCTAGAAATTTAAGAAAACTAAAAGAGGAATGAAAAATCATAGAATTTTTCCAAAGAATGGAAGATAAATTGTTGTGAAATTCCTAAGAAATGGCGAAAAATTAAAAACTAATGACGAAAATTTGAGAATTAAGAAGAAAAAAACCGTAGAAAACTTTTTTGAAAAATTTAAGAATCTAAGACTTTTTTACAATTTCGAGAACATTCGAGAAATCTGTATAATTTAAACATTTGAAAATTATAAATATAAATTCTTGGAAAATTAAAAATTAACTTTGACTGTCAAATGACCTTGACCTTCAGATGACCTTGACCATCAAATAACCTTGCTCGTTGATTGTTCAGGCATATAAGGTATTATATTTCTTTAACTGAAGAAGCTACAGTGTAGCGAAACAATTGTAGTGAGTAAACTAAAAAGTTGAAAATCATCAATAGTTTACTATTATTATTATATTATGAAAAAAACCTTGCCTTTGACATAACCTTGACATTTAAATAACATTGACTTTCAAATGACCTTGATTTTTAACTAACCTTGACCTTCAAAGGGCATTGACTTTCAAATGACCTTCAAATGGTCTTAACCTTTAAGTCACCTTGTCTCAAAAAGCACGTGGTATAAATTCTTGGAAAATTAAAAAATCTCGAAGAAATTATTCACAATTTTAAAGAAATTTTATCGCAAAAAATGAATGAAAATTCTCAAAATTGAAAAAAATGCTTTAAAATACTAAAACTTGACCAAAATTTTAGAATTTTGTAAATATATTATTACTTTTCATTTTGACAAGTATAACTTTTGTTGGGCACGCTAAAAAAATATTCTTTGGGAAAGACATTTCTGATTCAAAATTAGTAAGAAAGATTACGCGAAAAAATCTAAAGATATAAAAAATTGAAGAACCTTTTACAAAGTTTCTATACATTAATCGAAAAATGAGAAGAAATTCTTTAAAAAATTGATTAAAAGTTTTCAAGCAAATTTGCTGCAAAGAAAAGTTAATAAAACAAATAAAAACTTTAAAGAATAGTTTAGTGATCTAGAAGAAATATGCTGAAAAGATCTAAAAAAAAATAGAGAAAAATATCTGCAAAATTATAGCTATATCGATTGGATTTCTCGTAATTTGGAAAAAATTAAATCAATTAGAATAAACATTATTGAAAATTATACAAGTAGAGAGAATAATTGCTGGAAAACATTTTATGAGGCAGAAAATTTTTCGCAGAATGAAGGAGAAATTACAAAAAAAATGAATTTTAGTTTTATATGAAAAATGAAATGAAGACTATAGTAAAAAGTTACCCAGAAAAAAGATTAAAGTTGTAGAAATCAAAAAAAATAAATACTGGAAAATGTTAAAACACTTAAAGTTTAACGTTTAACAAAAAACAAAGTGCTACAGAATAAAAAAAAGACCTAAAAACCTGAAAACTGTAGAATTAATAAAGCTGAAAGACATATGGTTGATAGCCAAGAAGAAAAAGGCGGAGAAATATTGTAATTTGATATGTTGTACTGATTTAATACTGTCTTCAATAAAGATGTTTATTTCTCTAGAAAATTGGAAAATTCTGATAAGGTTACCGAGAAATTCTCGAATAATTGAGGAGGATATGCAGAAAATTTCGAAAGCCTTCTAAAAGAATGTCACATTGCCATTCTTAATGAGTAGGGAGGAGCTAGAAGATTCCAGAACATCATCTGACCTTGAGGATCGTGTGGAGGAGGTTCTAGAGTCGGTACTTGACCTTGACATGCACATAACCTTGACTGTCAAATGACCTTGACCTTCAGATGACCCTGGCCATCAAATAACCTTGCTCGTTGATTGTTGAGGCACTTATATTTTGAAAATCCATTATCACTTAATTTAATAATAATAGTAAACTATTGGTGATTTTCAACTTTTTATTTTACTCACTACAATTGCTTCGCTACACTGTAGCTTCTTCAGGTGAAGAAATATAATTATATTTCATTATATTTCTTCACCTGAAGAAGCTACAGTGTAGCGAAACAATTGTATTGAGTAAAATAAAAAGTTGAAAATCATCAATAGTTTACTATTATTATTATACAGGGTGTCCCGTTAATGCGGGGAAATGGCTGGACCATAGATTCCTGGGTTCAAAATATGATGATTTAACGCAACTTATCTATATCCAAAAATTTACGGTTAAGCCGGAATTTGGCTTCAAAGTTTCAAATTTTTTTATTTCTTTTGTTTATAACAATTGAACGCTTTATTTTATTTGAATGAAATTTATTATTAATAAGTACCATAATATTATACATCATTTCAGTTATTGTGGACATTAGTGATTGACAGGAAGTATGAAAAACAGTAGTACCACCACATAAAAACTAAAATATTTTTTTATTGGTGCATCCAATAAAATCAAAAAAAATCTATTTAAAAGGGCATTAGATTAAAAAACTTTTTTGACTCTTACTAGTTTTTGATATCTTCTACGGTTTTTGTACAAAAAAATAAAATATGAATATAGTATACTCATTATGCACTCATTAATAAGTAAATAAACTTACTCAATTGAATAAAAATTAAATAATATCAATTAATAAAATAAATCAAAACAACATCTAACACTTTTCAAACAATTTTCTTTGCAAAATCCTAATACAAGCAAGAAATTTGTTTGTTCCAAATATGAATATTTATGAACTATAATAAAGTTAAAAACTAATTGTTAAAAGACACTAAATAATTATTATTATACATAATTTATATTTTGTAAACAAAGACGGCCACGAAAAACATTTATTTTCTATTCGATGAAAAACTAGATTTTGTTTTTACTAGATAAAAAATGTATATTTTATTTTTTTGTGAGAAAACCGTAAAAGATATAAAATATTATTAAGAGATGAAAAAGTTTTTAAATTAAATGGTCTTTTAAGCAGTATTTTTTTAGTTTTTATTAGATCCACCAATAAAAAAATATTTTAGTTTTTAAGTGGTGGTACTACTGTTTCTTATACTTCTTGTTAACCAATAATAATCATAATAACTGAAATGGTGTATTATATTATAGTAGTTATTAAAAATAAATTTCATTCAAATCAAATAAAGCGTTCAATTGTTATAAAAAAAAGAAATAAAAAATTTTTAAACTTTGAAGCCAAATTCCGGCCTAACCGTAAATTTTTGGATATAGATAAGTTGCGTTAAATCGTCATATTTTGACCTCAGGAATCTATGGTCCAGCCATTTCCCCGCATTAACGGGACACCCTGTATTAAGAAAAAAAACTTGCCTTTGACATAACCTTGACATTTAAATAACATTGACTTTCATATGACCTTGATTTTTAGCTGACCTTGACCTTCAAAGGACATTGAATTTTAAATGTCCTTGACCTTCAAATAACCTTGACTTTCAAATGACCTTTAAATGGTCTTAACCTTTAAGTTACCTTGTCTCAAAAAACACGTGGTATCCTTCTCCTTGAGATAGATAATGAAATAAGATAAATTGAAACGCAATAGATCTGGCATATCAATTAAAAACACCTGTTGATTCTCCTCGTTACTTTCTATGTTCATGGATAAAATACGGCATTGTTAGATCCATGGTAAGTCGTCAGGTTTTAAAAGAAAATCTTTAAATTCTTCTTAAAATTTAGTCGTTAGAAGTTTTGTTACTGAAAACCTAAAAATGTTTAGATTCTAAAGGTAAATCTTGAAATACTTCCACAGAAAACAAAACAGTTCTATAACAATACACCCATTAAAATTTGGGCATTATAAACTTGTGAATTTATATAAAATTTAAACACCGAAAACTTAAAAAAACGCTTGATTTAAAAAATAACTCTACCAAAAATGTTTGGAGAAAAACTTGTACAGATTTTAACTATAAAAATTTAAAAATTTAGGCGCTGGGAGCTTTAAAAACTAATCAAAATTCTTTGATACTAAAAACTTGAACATCATTAAATGAATTGTCGTAAATAATGCAAATCATCTCTTGAAATGTACTTGTTTTAAATTTTTGACATTAGAAACTAGCATCGTTAACTGTACACATTAAAGGTCAAAAATTTGAAAATCTAAACAACATGTGAATACAGAAAATTTGAAAACCGTTTGATTCTTAGAGAAAATCTTGAAACTTTTATAATAATATCAAACCGATTTCTTCTCATTGATTCGTTCACGATGGAGACTTCTACTTTGTTATACTTGGTGTTTAATTTATTCTTCTCACTAATTTGAATTTCAAATTTATTTACACAATTCCATTTTACAAAATATATTTTATTGTAAATGAATAATAGCCATCACAAAAAATAGTTGATTAGAGGTTTTAGTGCCTGTTACCAATAACATACGCCATCTTGAGATTCTTACATATCCAGAAAGTAGATGTATAGTAGTGAGGCATTTCAAGTCTTTTACACCAAGCATGAAGATGCTAACTAGAAAGTTGCATAGCTAAAAATTCTTTAAAATTCATCAAAGAGAATAGCCCAAAGCATATTGTTAGACAAAAATTTAGAATTCATAAAATTCGGAAATGCATGAGAATCGAAGTCTATGTTATTTAAAGGTAATGCTTGTTATGCTACATTCTTGATAGAACCGGATATATAAGTTTGGTGAAGAAAAGCGCTTGTTATGTTCCATATTTTTATTTACAGTTTCCTGACACGTGTTTCTACTACTACTACTAATACTATATTACCTTTGATAATGAACTGCAAAGTTCGAAACACGTGTCAGGAAACTGTAAATAAAAATATGGAACATAACAAGGGCTTTTCTTCACCAAACTTCTATGTTGTTTATCTGCGCTTTTGAGAATTGTTAAGTTTTCAACTTTCTTATCAACTGGGCTAAGTATACTACGTCCTCACTTTTATCTGATTCAGTAATTATTTAGCTTTTTTGTGTGAATAGCTGCACTTACTTCTGCTTGTAGATGACGTCCGCTGAGGTGATTTATTTTACTATTCTTCATCTTCATCCTCGGCACTATCTTCTTCACAGAAATTTCTAAAATCTTGAAACATAGATTTTTTTAGAAAACTCATTTAAAATGAGATAAGAGAAGCTAAAAAGTATTTAGAAATATCAAAGAGAGTAATTAAAACTATCTAAAACTTGCTGGAGAATTCTTGGAATTTAAATGTAAAAATATGCCCTTTTTCTATAAGAAGAAATTCTTTTTTTTGCTATGAAAAAAAATTCTTAAAAAAGTCTAATAAGGGGAATCAAGACAAGAAATTGTCATGAAATAAAATTAAAACTAATGCAAGATAAAGTAAGGAAAGTGTTTGGTAAATTCTGAGTAAAGTTGCTAATAATTTAGAAGAGAAGTTTCTAGAAAATTATACATAAATTTATGATAGTTTAAGCTATAAGTAGGTAAAACATCTTTGAACAAAATTGGACAAAAATATTGCAGGTGAGAAGTTTTTTGGAACACCGACAAAACATGCAAAATATCTTAAATATTTAAAAAAAAACTAAAGAAGAACGTTTATTGGTGAAGCTATTAATAGAAAATTTCTATAAGATTAAACAATAAATTATGTTAATAGACTTGAAAAAGAGAAAAATAATATTTAAAGAAATATTGAGAAAATTCGAAAAGACTATTTCTAAGAATTAATCCTGAGATTGCTTTAGATTTCTCGAAGCTTTTTGAACAAAATAATTTTATTCATAATTTGATATAACAACTTCTAGAAATCTAAACGAAAATTTCAGGATTTTAGAAGTTTCGTATTTCTGCAAATTGCGACAAATAAAATAAATATATATTTCTAATATCTCCTAGATTTTTCTAAAAAGTTGTCACCTGCCACAATTTTTCTAACAATATTTTCGAGAATGTTCTACTAATTTCTGGCTTTATCTATTACTTATATATAATTTTCGAAAATTTCTTTTCTAAATTTTCAGTATCTTTTATCGGAGTTTACAAAAAACTTTCCTTAATATTTCTTACAACCATTTCTCTTTTATTTAACGATAATATTCCACTTTATTTATCTTATTAGATATTTCAAAAATTTCTCGTTACAGAAAATTCTTTTTCAATTTTTTTACTTCTAAATTTAACGAATTCTCCAGCAATTACTGGGTTGCTACGATTTTAATTTTATCAACTGTCTTTGATCTCATTTAGTTTGAGATTTCTAAAAAAATTATTTTCGCTTGCAATACGTTCTGGTTTTTTTCAATGTTTGTACTAAAATTTTCAAGAATTCTCTTACGAATTTTTAGAAAAAAAAGCTTAGCAGTTTTTTATTATTGAGTCTCTATTTTATAACAATCTCTATAATTTAAATTATGTAAATCTATATTAGAATTTTCCTAGAATCTGTTTATGTAGATTTTTATAAATTTACACCACCATTTTCATCTTTTTATGGAAGTTTTATAATAACTTTCATCATTACTTACAATAATTTCTCTTCTAGTTTTCTTTTTATCGTTTTAAGAATTTCTTTCTGTTTTAGTCTTTCGTTTGAATTGTTTTAACCTCTAAAATAAAATCTTAAAATTATTGTGAATAAAATATGTTAGTTCTGTAATTAATATTAAAAACTTGCAAATTTAAATAGATATTGTAAAATAAAAATTCTTATATAATCTATTAAAATTTGATTATTAGAAATTTCAATAAAATTTGGATGCTAAACACATGATAATGATTATATTATAAAAATTAATTAAGATCAAGTTTCTAATTTCAAAATTTGATTTAAATATTTAAGATTTAAGAGTGTTTCTTTGTAAATATTTTCAGGTTATCCTTTAGAATTTAATTAAGTTTTGGTGTCAGAATTATGTCTAGATTTTCAAAATTTCAATGCCCAAAATTTAACAAATATGCAGTTTGTTTCTAGCGTCAGAATTTTATTTAAATTTAAACGACGAAGTTTTTCAAGATTTTCTTTTGAAATCTAACGAATATTAAGTTCTTATTTTATAAATTCTATTCAGATTTTTACGTTTCTAATGTCGAAACTTTTATAAATTATAGAACCAACATGTTTATTAAGATTTTCTTTTAAGATCTAAAAATTTTAGAGCTTTTGGTTCCCAAAATTGATTTAGTTAACCAAAGATTTATTTATAGATTTTTAGTTGAAGAACTTACTTGTTTTCTTTAAGTTTAAATTTTAATCATTTAGTATTTTGTGTCAAAGTATTTGTAGATTTTTAATGTCCAAAATTTAAGTTGGATTATTTACAAATATTTCAAGATTTTCTTTAAAAATTTAACAGTTTTCAAATTTCTAGTGTCCAAATTTTAGTTAGATCTTCAAATCTATGACGTTCAAATTCTTCTTTTTGTAAGAATAAGAGTTTTAAGACATATTCAATCAAATGAATTTCAAATTTTTGCTATCAAATTTAGATTTTCCAGTTTCAAATATCCAAAACTTAACAGATACATGCACTTAATTGAAAACTTTAATTCAGAATAAGTATGGATTGGTACGTCGCAATCAATCTAATCATTAATCGATATACAGTTGAAAAGTTAACTTGCTTTATATATAAGTATTTCTTTAATTTTGGGCACTAAACCAAATTTGATTTAGATTTTCTTGTTTTAACGTCCAAATTTTGCTAAATGTACTAACCAGATGTTTAGGTTTGTAAGTATTTCGCAATTTTTTTTTGAAAATTTAAACATGTCCAATATTTAATAGATATACAAATTAAGATCTGTTTTCTCTGAAAGAATATCAAAATAGCTTTAGGAAACTCTGACCAAATAAGGTAAGATGTGTTGGAAATTTCTAGAAATCTCGAGAAGAAAATTAGAAAATGCTGAAAAAAAATTAGCAATCTAAAATCAAAAATATAATGATTCCTTTTTGTAGTAAATTGAGAAAGAGGTTCCTTTAAAATTTCAATAAAATGAGGCAAGAAAATAAGCAAAGAATTGTAATTTAGAAGAAAGTTTTGCTAAAAATTCGCAGGTTATTAGAAATTTTGAATTGTTGGCCTATTCCTCAGATATCTTTCCAGGTCAATTATTATTTGTTCGTGATACTAATGCTAGAAAAAAAATTCTCCTGTGCCAACACAGAAATATAGATTGCGTTTTGACGAAAGTATAGTATCTACATGTGGTTCTTCAAAACGAACAGCCAGACTGTTACTGTTATATTCAAGTGGAATTTTGTACTTGCCAATTTAAGTCATTCATTTCTTTCCTTCGGCATTTCAACATTGTTATTATAAATGTCTTTTCTAAAATTTTGTATTTAAAATAACTGCAACAATTTCCAGATCTCATAATTCCTTTTGACCTCACCAAATCAGTCAAACATAATGTGCAACACCACATTACAACTTTTGGACAACCTGTATCTCCAAATCACGGCGTTTTCCACCTAATAAATTTCACACCGCAAAAAAAGAGTTTAACAAATGATTGCAACTCGGTTTTTTGAGGGTTCCATCCAACCAACGAATATTGTCATTAAATCTTGTATCTATAGCAGATGAACAGCTGCTGCTAAATGTGCTAAGCTTGCTTTGCCAGGTCCTCTTGAAATACATAACTCTAAAAATAATAATAATATCTATTATTTCAGGTACATGTACAAAATGAAATTTGCGTCAAAACCAGATCCTACCGACTGCGCCAATTTTATAATGTCGGTTTATTCGGACACTTGTAAGGTTATTTGTTGAGAAGATAGATCACTTTCTATGAGGCTTTGTAACTTTCGTATCGGAGATCAAGTAATACTTTATCAACTAAAAAAAATCAGCACAATTGTGTTCAACAATTTTTATTCATAAAAAATACGCGAATGTTATTATTAACCGAACATATCGTGACCTGATATTCGTGTTTTGGTCTATCCACCCTCGAATTTCCCAGCATTTAATAAATTTCCCTGGCGTTTCCATCGCCAGTCATCGAGGACGTTGGCGTGTCCGACACCTAGTTACGTCGTGGAAATTACCGGGCCTAGACAAGAACCGAAAATAATAATAATAACGAGGAACGGAGAAACGAAACAACGCGGCGTGAGATTAAATTACGGTTCATTTTCGTTTTGGTACGACTTTATTATATCGCCACTGACAGCTCGTTATTATAATGAAACGCCAACCTTCGGTTTCGGGTAAGACATCAAAACAAAAAAAAAAAAAACAACGAGCCGGTGAGGTATTTCTAAATTGAAATCATACTGTGGATAATCAGTAATGATTGCCTCTCCTTCATTTTTTTTTCGTTCCTTCGCGTAGACGTGATTTAGACATAAAGGCGATGGCTCTCGTTACATTATTATTGTTATTATGATTGAGTCGCCAAATTTTCTCTGGGGGTCGTTTGTGTACACGCGAGGCGAATTAAGCGAAGGCACTGTACTTAAAAACGCATAACGATTTTGTTTAAATAACCCCGGGGGATGGACGGGCTCGTTGTGTAATTGCAGTTACAATATTGACTTAGTTGTGTGTGTCTATATGATTTAGTCATTATCGCTTTATTACGGTGCGCTCGCTGATCGTCGCTCGTTAAGCGGCGCGGGCTCTATCAAAAAGGGGGGAAGAAGAAGGAGGAAGACGTGCCCGTGTCAAAATCGCCTTATTCCGAAAGGTCGGCCGACCTCTTGGATATATTCTTCTGGACGGTGGTAAAAAACTCGCGACCGCTTTAAGACATTACGTTTCCCGGATGATCTCCATCATTACCCAAGAGATACCCATCAAATCTCAATTTCCCTCAACAAGGTGAGTTATGAAATAATGATATATTCACTGCCTTATAATATAAAATCTTGAAATTCTTACGTAGTCTATCGAAATTTGCTCATTACAATTTTTATCTAAAATCTAATTAAAACTTTTACACCTGAAGCTAAATCATGATTAATTTGTCTAAGTTATTCGTAAAATTTTTGCAAAGAAAAGAAGGCTGTTCTTCAATTGTACATTTATAGATTAAAATTTGAACGTTTTAGAGTTTGCACTCTAAAAACTTTTGATTTTAAAAACATTCTTATTCTTGCAAAAATAAAACAAATCAGATCCTTAATTGTAAACCTATACGGATTTGAACGTCACAGATTTAAGGATCTAAATATAAATTGGACATTAGAAACTTTAAAAATTTTTAGATTATTAAAAATTGTCTTGAAATCTTTGTAAATAATTCAAGTAATTCCTTCAACTTAAATTTTAAATCCTAATTTCTTTTTGATACTAAATACAATTTAATCATTTTGTATTTAGTGTCAAAACAACATTTAGGTTTTTAATTTTTGAATGTCCAAAATTTAAGTTGAAGGAATTACTTGGATTATTTACAAAGATTTGTAGATATTTTTATAAGATAACCTTGAAATTCTTCCAAAGAAAACAAGTCAGTTCTTCAGCTAAGCATCTATAAACTTTTGATTATCTAAATCAATTTTTGATTGATATAATTATGAATAAAATTTTGGTAAGTAAATCACTGAACAAATTCCTAGTAACATTTTTTCGAATTTTCTTAATATTTTTTGTACATTTTTATTTTTCTTATCAAGACCATTTAAAAAAAATTGACTTTATCTTTTAGAAATTTTCGCGTAATATCTTTACCCATGAACATTAAATTAGTAAATTTTTAAATTACAATTTTACCTTTTTATCAGATTTTTTCTAGAAATTTTCTTCTAGATTTTTTGGCAACTTTGGCTTATTTTCTTGCTTCATTTTTGATATTATAAAGGACCTACCTTCACAACTTTCTAAAAAATTAATCCTGATCATAAATTTTTCCAGCAATTTCGAAATTTATATATTTTTAATAAAGTTGTAACTAGTTGGATATCTACATAGTTACAATTTTTTTGGAACCATTAAGTAATGTATCTACCATCGAGTATTATATGTTGTCAACTTACTTCTCGAAATGTTTAGAAATTAAAACTAATTCCTTTTGTAAATAATTTTTTAGAAATATTTAAATCTCTAAATGCAATTATAGTAATTTTCACTAATCAATTTCCAAGTGGCACCATTTTTCTTCTCGCTGCAGGAACTAATTTATTTCATGATATATCAATGACATATTATCACTAATGAAGTTCTAAAATTTTAAAACTAATTCCTTTTGTAATTAATTTTTTAGAAATATTTAAATCTCTAAATGCAATTATTGTCATTTTCACTAATCAATTTCCAAGTGGCACCATTTTGCTTCTAGCTGCAAGAACTCATTTATTTCATGATATATCAATGACGTATTATCACTGATGATGTTCTAGAGTTTTAAAACTAATTCCTGTTGTAATTAATTTTTTATAAATATTTAAATCTCTAAATATAATTATTGTCATTTTCACTAGTCAATTTCCAAGTGGCGCCATTTTATTTCTAGCTGTAGGAACTCATTTATTTCATGATATATCAATGAAATATCATCACTGATGATGTTCTAGAATTTTAAAACTAATTCCTTTTGTAAATAATTTTTTAGAAATATTTAAATCTCTAAATGCAATTATTGTCATTTTCACTAATCAATTTCCAAGTGACGCCATTTTATTTCTAGCTGTAGGAACTCATTTATCTCATAATGTATCAATGACATATCATCACTGATGATGTTCTAGAATTTTAAAACTAATTCCTTTTGAAAATAATTTTTTAGAAATTTTTAAATCTCTAAATGCAATTATTGTCATTTTCACTAATCAATTTCCAAGTGGCGCCATTTTATTTCTAACTATAGTAACTCATTAATTTTATGATATATCAATGATATATCATCACTGATGATGTTCTAACATTTTAAAACTTATTCCTTTTGTAATTAATTTTTTATAAATATTTAAATCTCTAAATGCAATTATTGTCATTTTCAATTGTCAATTTCCAAGTGGCGCCATTTTATTTCTAGCTGTAGGAACTCATTTATTTCATGACATATCAATGATATATCATCACTGATGATGTTGTAGAATTTTAAAACCAATTCCTTTTGTAATTAATTTTTTAGAAATATTTAAATTTCTAAATGCAATTATTGTCATTTTCACTAATCAATTTCCAAGTGACGCCATTTTATTTCTAGCTGTAGGAACTCATTTATTTCATGATATATCAATGACATATTATCACTGATGATGTTCTAGAATTTTAAAACCAATTCCTTTTGAAAATAATTTTTTAGAAATTTTTAAATCTCTAAATGCAATTATTGTCATTTTCACTAATCAATTTCCAAGTGGCGCCATTTTATTTCTAACTATAGTAACTCATTTATTTCATGATATATGAATGATATATCATCACTGATGATGTTGTAGAATTTTAAAACTAATTCCTTTTGAAAATAATTTTTTAGAAATTTTTAAATCTCTAAATGCAATTATTGTAATTTTCACTAGTCAATTTCCAAGTGGCGCCATTTTATTTCTAGCTGTAGGAACTCATTTATTTCATGATATATCAATGATATATCATCACTGACGATGTTCTAAAATTTTAAAACTAATTCCTTTTGTAATTAATTTTTTAGAAATATGTAAATCTCTAAATACAATTATTGTTATTTTCACTAATCAATTTCCAAGTGGCGCCATTTTATTTCTAGCTGTAAGAACTAATTTATTTCATGATATATCAATGACATAACATCACTGATGATGTTCTAGAATTTTAAAACCAATTCCTTTTGTAATTAATTTTTTAGAAATTTTTAAATCTCTAAATGCAATTATTGTCATTTTCACTAGTCAATTTCCAAGTGACGCCATTTTATGTCTAGCTGTAAGAACTTATTTATCTCATGATATATCAATGACATATTATCACTGATGACGTTCTAGAATTTTAAAACTAATTCCTTTTAAAAATATTTTTTTTAGAAATTTTTAAATCTCTAAATGCAATTATTGTTATTTTCACTAGTCAATTTCCAAGTGGCGCCATTTTATTTCTAACTGTAGTAACTCATTTATTTCATGATATATTAATGATATATCATCACTGATGACGTTCTAGAATTTTAAAACCAATTCCTTTTGTAATTAATTTTTTAGGAATATTTAAATCTCTAAATTCAATTATTGTAATTTTCACTAGTCAACTTCTAAGTGGCGCCATTTTGTTTCTAACTATAGTAACTCATTTATTTCATGATATATTAATGACATATCATCACTGATGATGTTCTAGAATTTTAAAACTAATTCCTTTTGTAATTAATTTTTTATAAATATTTAAATCTCTAAATGCAATTATTGTCATTTTCACTAATCAATTTCCAAGTGGCGCCATTTTATTTCTAACTCTAGTAACTCATTTATTTCATGATATATCAATGATATAGTATCACTGATGATGTTCTAGAATTTTAAAACTAATTCCTTTTGTAATTAATTTTTTAGAAATATTTAAATCTCTAAATGCAATTATTGACATTTTCACTAGTCAATTTCCAAGTGGCGCCATTTTATTTCTAGCTGTAGGAACTCATTTATTTCATGATATATCAATGATATATTATCACTGATGATGTTCTAGAATTTTAAAGCTAATTCCTTTTGTAATTAATTTTTTAGACATTTCTAAATCGTCAAATTCATTCTCATAAATCACTTTCCAAGTGGTGCCATTTTGTTTTTTTTTTAGCTATAGTATCTCATGCGTTTCATGATAAAACCTAAACTAAAGTCCAATAATTTAATTAGTTAAAAGTTAGTTAAAAGTTTGTCTGAATTTTTTTGTGACTTTTGAAGTAAATTTGTGTATAACGATGTTTTTATTTTAGTATCTCAAGAATTTTCTACAATAATCAATGATTTGTTGTGGTAGGTCAAGAGAACGCTGATGACAAATGACGATCATAAACTGTGGTGATAGTTTAAGGCAACAGTTAATAGAAAACAAATAGATGGTAATTGTCAATTGATAGTTGACAGGTGACAAATGTCAATTGACAGAAAACTGATGATAGATGACAAGTGACAGTTGACAAAAATGACACTTGGTAATTGCTAGAGACAGACTGTAGAAACTAGATAATATATAATAAATGTTACAGTGTTTATATGATAAATAATAGTTAGTAGTTTATAAGAAAACAATTGATAGATTATGGTCAATAGTTAACAAATATTGATGGTTGATAATTTTCAGTTCAAAGCTACAGGATTATAGAAAGAGTTGGTGGCTAATAAATATAATTACAGATTAATGATAATATTTAAAATTATACACCACTGATGACAGATGATAGATGACAGCTGTCAGTTTACAGATATTGATAGAAGACAATTATCAACTTACAATAAAATGACAAATAATTCCACACAGATGTCAATTGTAAATTGTCAAATAAAAGTTGATAGGTAACAGCTGACCGTCGATGATAGATTACAATTGACAGATGACAAGTAATAGTTAATAGATAATAAATACAGTGACAATTGACTGACATGACACAATAATAAAAGATTTGCTACTTGACAGATGAGAGATGATAGATGACAATTGACAGTTGACAGATATTGATAGAAGACAATTATCAATTTAGAATTATATGACAAATAACTGCATACAGATGACAGTTGTAAATTAACAAACTAAAGATGATAGGTAACAGTTGATTATTGATGACAGATGGCAATTGACAGTTGACAGGTCACAGTTACTAGATTACAAATGTAATGACACTTGAGTAACGATATGATAAAATAATAAATGACTGATGTCAATGATCTTTCACTTGACAGATGATAGATGGAAGCTAAAAGATAAGACTGTTGACGATAGATGGCAATTAGCAATGGACAGATGACAGGTAACAGTTAGTAGATAACAAATATTATAACAGTTAAGAAATTACATGAAATAATAAATGACTGATACTTGCCACTTGATAGATGAGAGATGACAGATGATAGATGACAACTGACAGTTGTCGATTTAGAATTGAATGACAAAAACATTATGCTGATGACAATTCAAATTAATAGGCGAAAGATGATAAATAACAGTTGACTGTTGATGATAGATGACAATTACCAACTAACAGATGGAAAGTAACAGTTACTAGACAAGAAATAAATAAATAAATATAATGACAGTTCACTAATGACATGATAGAAAATAAATGACTAATGTCAGGTGACATTTGCAAATTGACAGATGAGAGATAATAGATGACAGATTTTGATGTATAACAATTATCAATTCAGAATCAAACGACAAATAACTGTGTACAGTTGACAATTTTCAATTGACAAACAAAAGATGATAGATAACAGCTATGTATCTTTTTAGTTTTGGACATTGCAAATTTGAAAATCTAAATAAAATTTTGATACTAGATAACTTGAAAATCGTTTGATTTTTTAGAGCAGTTGTAAATTTTTTATGTTTTCAGTTTTCTTCTTCCAAGATATGTTTCACCTGAAACATTTTGGCCCAATTTTTTCAAAATGTTTTCATTTATTTATCAAAAATGTATACATAATAAATCTGTATGAATTATCAAGAAATGTATGATATTCATGATCCTGATGATAAATTTACAAAAGTACGATCATCTTCTAGTTGACCCATTGTTCCAAAAATTAAAACATTAAAAAATGATAGGTAGAAAAAAATTCCTGAATTTTGAGATAAGAAACTGCAAATATTAAAATTCTAAGAAAAAAACCGTAGAGGAAAAAAGTCTGATGAGATGATTTGTTGAACGTACAATAATTTCAAGATTTTCTTTAAGAATCTTCAAATTTTTTATGTGTAATGAATTGTGTAATCAAATTCTTAGGTGTACAGTTTTATGTACAACGCGAAAAACTTTTGTGGGAGAATAATCTTCATAATCTAATTTTTTTCAGGTTTTCAGTGTCAAAATTTCATTTCGATTTTCTAATGACCAAATTTTAAGAATAATTAAAGAAGAAATTACAAATTCAATTCAGATATTTACGATTTTGGTGTCAAAATTTTTATACATGTACAGTTGCAAAACTAACATGTTTTTTGGCGAAAATGATGGTAGCGACCGTTACTATGTGGTAATTCCTTTTAAAAAAGGTTAAATGAAAATAATTTTTAAGTTTTTATACCACTATTTATTGTATAATATACACAAACAAAGTTTACAATATATTATCAATTTTGACACAACTATAGTTTCGACCTTTGCAGTTAACACCCTGAAAAAAAAAAATTCAACACTTGATAATGACCTGCAAAGGTCGAAATTATAGTTGTGTCAAAATTGATAATATATTGTAAATTTTGTTTGTGTATATTATACAATAAATAGTGGTATAAAAACTTAAAAATTATTTTGATTTAACCTTTTTTTATGTTTTTTGGCAATAATTATAAACTGGTTAACACTATAACATGTTCTCTGGTGTTCTTGATAATTTTAGTCGCCCTGTTTTTAGTTTTTCTCTTATTGTATCGATATATTCAAACTGCTTTAGCAATTTTCGAAAGAGAAGTATTTTTGGCGACTTATTTTAGTAGCGAAATCCTCTAATATTGCAGTATCCGCTGTTGTTGTTGATTTTTAATTTTTGCAAAACTTTGGCTCCCGATAAACGCTTCATAGTGTCTAAAATCCCAAAGCCAGACTACAAATTGACAAACATTCACATTTATCAGATTGTGTTCACACAAGAAGTTACAGAAATATGAAGTTTCTTTTGAAGTACGCTATATATATCTGGTGATGTTTCCATCGTAATTGAATACTAATTGGTAATTAAACTAGACGTTTACCTAGCGTACTCTTGACCTACCTCACTAAACCATTGATAGGTTGACCTCGCGTTACAAACTATCTGAAACAATTTGCATAAGGTTAGTCTCAAAACTTTTGGATCAAAATGTGATTGTGACTAGTGATGAAAAATTTGTCATATATGAGAACAATAGCCGAAAAGATAGGATTGAAGAACAAGAAATTTTTACTCTATGTTTGATGGGTTTAGAAGCGAATTATCCACTTTGAATTGCTCCTATCAATTCAGACAAGTGAGCAGATTGTAGCAAATAATACCAAATTAAAATCATCAAAGAATTCAGGTGTGAATCAATTTGTAGTGTTAAACGATACATTCTTCAGGTGGAGTTGATTGTGTTTTTGGTGGTGTGACCATAAATCAACCGCCAGGTAGAGACGTTGTCATCCAGATTTCGGGATTAAGTTGTAAATCAAAATAATTCTTTCGTTCGCGGCGGCTAATTGAAAGTGCATTGTGTTGTGAATCCGAGAGCGGCCCTTCTTCTTCGTCTTCATCGTTGCCGGTTTCCGAGAATTCAGGTGGACCTGAAAATAAAGTAGGGGTGGTGGGGGGTGGCGAGGCGTCATTTAATCAGGATTCCGGGATGATATATCGCGCGTCCGAGCCGGCTGAGTGAATTTATAATATAATTTGATTAGGAGCGGAGCGGACCGAGTCAGAGGTGTGAGGGCCCCCATGCCTGGATAATGGATGGCTAAAAGCGTCGACTAAATATATTACCGATAAAAATATATTTTTCACTCTGTAATAGAGTTGTTCCTTTTTGGCGGGGGAACGAGGGGGTTCGGGCCCCCGCGGCCCACACCTGGCCCCTCGCCGATAATAACACGGATGATTTATGTGGCGGAATGTGTCGCCCCCCGCTGGCCGCCGCGGCACCTCGCCTGCCCGCAGAACATGGGCGGAGGCATTAAGGTGTACCTTCTACAAGACGACCGAACCACCCGCGAAAAACAAAAAAGAATCGCCAACACTCATTCTTAAATAATAACGACCATTCTCACATCGGGATAACACGCTCCGATGTGGCACCTTTTGTAATAACACCATTAATTAAGTTGATGCGCCATTAGTTTACCATAAAGATTGGAAATTGATTTTACAAAAATATGCAAATAACTTCTTTCCTCCATCATCGCACCAATTTCTTCTTCATAAAGTTCGCAAATAAATGGTAGATGATATCCCGGCCAAATGTACAAATTGATGGATAAGAAAAGTTTGAAGAAAACCAAAGTATCAAAGAGAATTCTAAAAATCGAAGCAAAATCATTACATCTACATAAACACCCTTTATTAATTTGATTGAGGATAGAAGAACAGAATTGAAGAGCCGTTGTTGAATTCCTCAAAACACAAAATTGATATATGAAGGGAGTATCTAAATGAAAATCAGGGTTTGGAATATGTATTACGTAAAACTTCTAACAATTGAGGAAATGGCCATAGTTGTAGAGCATCAAGTTACAGTTGATTCTATAAACAAAAAAGGTCTATAAACTTTTCACCCAGATATAACTCAAATAAAACATTCATTCGTTGCAATTCCACCACCTTGTGAGGATTACATGTCGCCATTTTTGCTACTAACGCCCTCTAGTGAACGCACGTACCAACAAACAAAACTATTTGAGTTGCTCTTTCAACTCAAAGTTAAAACTTTGATATTCATTAAGAAACGCCCGATATTTTATAAGCGTTAATAATCCCCAATAAAACTGAACTATAGTAGAGCATTTAAGAGTAATTATGAACGTAGGAATACGCATTTTTAATCCGGATCAGCAATTGGATGACCACTACCATTCGCCATTGTATAATCAACAAAATCACATTTAAAATTAATTAACAAACACTTTTAAACACTGAAGGTACTTACGTGTAACAAATTACCGAGTGGTTCCAGTCGAATTTACATAAGCGACCAAAGCCCACTATGCTAATCAGCATGAATGGAAATCGCAGATGAATGCCGCCCCATTACTCTTTCGCAACGCATCCGCGTTATTCATAACCGCATTTAGCGATTCTCAACGGCCCATTTATCACACGCACAAACGAAGAAACGCGACCGTCGCGAACCAGTGCGATTATTAATTGTCCATCGCCAAGTTTGTAAACTAAACATTAATCGTTAAATAAATATCGAGTTTTAAATTGCACACATCAATCACTAACAAAACTAACTTTAAACTTATTTACCTTTATAAGTATTTGTCTATCGACCACGTGGTCCTTACGCCGTGTGATTTCTATTTACCTTTAATATTCAATAAGAAGCTAAAAAGATTTCACCCTGAATTTGATTATTTATGCTTCTAGTCGTTAAAAATATGATAAACAATTGCTTATGTTTTAATCTAACAAGAATTTATTTCTCCTTAATATTTACTAAACATCTAAACAATATTTAACCCTTAAATACCCAGAAAAAAATCTACAAAATTGGAAGAGAGTTTCAGTTAAGCATAATTTTATCTGTAGCCTTAATAAGCACTGAAAAAACAATTGCTATCTGTGCACGATTTTTAAAACTAACTTTAAACTTATTTGCCTTTAATATCTAATAAAAATCTAAAAACATTTCACCCTTAAATTATCAGAAAATTCATGTAAAAATTATTCGATGATTTCTGATTACCTATTTGAATTTTCAATCGTTAAAAACATTAAAAAACAATTGCTTTCTAGAAATATTTCTTTTAAATCTAATTAGAATTTATTTCTTATTGATATTTTTTAAGATCCAAAAATATTCCACCCTTAAAAATCCAGAAATAAGTCGAGAAAATCGCTTGAGAGTTTCAGTTTTCATATTTTTGATTTGAGTCGTTTAGAATATTAAAAAACAATTGCTGTCTTTTTATAATTTTCAAAACTTACTTTATACTTATTTGCCTTTAATATCTAATAAAAATCTAAAAATATTTCATCCTTAAATTATCAAAAAATCGTTGTAAAATCATTCGATGATTTCAGATTAACCATTTGAATTTTCAAACGTTAAAAACATTAAAAAAAACAATTACTATCTGGCAAAAAGTGTTTCAAATCTAATTAGAATTTAATTCTTAAATATATTTTCTTAAGATCCAAAAATATTCTACTCTTAAAAATCCAGAAATACGTTTAGAAAATTGGTTTAGTTTCAGTGTGCATATTTTTCTTTTGAGTCGTTTAAAATTTTGGAAAACAATTGCTGTCTATGAATATTTTTCAAAACTTAATATAAATTTATTTACCTTTAAAATTAAATAGAATTCTAAAACGATTACACTCTTAAATCATTAGAAAATCCTTAGAAAATCGTTCGATGATTTCTGCTTACCTTTTAACGTTTTCAGTCGTTAAAAGATTAAAAAACAATTGCTATCTAGAAAAAAATGTTTTAAATCTAATAAGAGTTTATTTTCCTATAATATTTTGTAATAATCGCAAAATATTAAACTTTTAAATACCCAGAAAATATTCTACAAACTTCGAATAAAGTTTTTGTTTTCAGTCTCTTAAAATATTAAAAAACTTTAAACTTATTTGCCATTAATATTTAATAAAAATCTAAAAACATTTTACCCTTAAATTACCAGAAAATTCATATAAAATTGTTCCATGATTTCTGATTAACTATTTGAATTTTTCAGCGTTAAAAACATAAAAAACAATTGCTTTCTAAAAATATATTTCTTTATTCTAATTAGAATTTATTTCTTATTAATATTTTCTTAAGACCCAAAAATATTCCACCCTTAAAAATCCAGAAATAAGTCGAGAAAATCGTTAGAGAGTTTCAGTTTATATATTTTTGTTCTTAGTCGTTTAAAATATTGAAAAACAATTGAAGTCTATTGGCATTTTTCAAAACTGACTTTAAACATGTTTACCTTTAAAATTCAATAGGATTCTAAAAACATTTCGTTCTTAAATCATTAGAAAATTCTTACAAAATCGTTTTATGATATCTGCTTACCTTTTAATGTTTACAGTCGTTAAAAGTGTAAAAAACAATTGCCGTCTGTGCATACTTTTCAAAATTGACTTTATACTTATTTACCTTTAATATCTAATAAAAATCTAAAAACATTTTATCCTTAAATTACCAGAAAATAAAATTGTTCCATGATTTCTGATTAACTATTTGAATTTTCAGCGTTAAAAACATAAAAATCAATTGCTTTCTAAAAATATATTTCTTTATTCTAATTAGAATTTATTTCTTATTAATATTTTTTAAGATCCAAAAATATTCTACCCTTAAAAATCCAGAAATAAGTTTAGAAAATTGGTAAAGAGTTTCAGTGTGCATATTTTTGTTTTGAGTCGTTTATAATATTAAAAAACAATTTCCGCCTATGCATATACTTCAAAACTGACTTTCAAGATATTTATATTTTAAAATTCAATAAAATTCTAAATATATTTCACTCTTAAATCATTAGAAAATCCTTACAAAATCGCCCGATGATTTCTCATTACCTTTTAATATTTTTAGCCATTAAAAATATAAAAAACAATTGCTTTTTAGAAAAAAATATTATAAATCTAATAAAAAAATTGTTCCTACAATATTTTGTAAAAATCACATAATATTCTACACTTAAATACCAAAAAAAAATACAAAATTGGAGAAAAGTTTCAGTTCAGTACTCATTTTTGTTTCTGCTCTTTTTAAAAATTGAAAAACAACTGCTATCTGTGTATAATTACTAAAACTGACTTTAATCCCATTTAGCTTTAATATTTATTGAGAGTGTAAAAATATTTTACTTTTAAATCATCAAAAAATTCCTTGTAAAATCGTTCGTAGATTTCTGATTGCCATTTTTTTGTTTTCAGTCGTTAAAAGTATAAGAAAACAATTGCTATCTAGAAATAGTTATTTTAGATCTAAAAAGAATTTATGTTTCTTTAATATTTTCTAAATTTATAAACACTTTCAACCCTTAAATACTCAGAAATTATTATACAAAATTGGAAAAGAATTTCAGTTTGCATATTTTTGTTCTTAGTCTTTTTGAATAATGAAAAACAATTGCCATCAGTGAATAATTTATAAAACTGACTTTAATTTGTTAGGCTTTAATATTCAATACAAATCTAATAATATTTCACCCTTAAATTATTAGAAAATCTACGCAAATTCGTTCATTAATTTCTGATTAGCTATTTGTGTTTTCGGTCGTTAAAACTATAAAAAAACAATTGCTTTCTACTAAATGTTTCTTTTTTATTTAATAAGAAATTATTTCTCTTTAATATTTTGTGAAAACCTAATAATATTTTATCCTTAAAGGCCTAGAAAATTGGATGAAAGGTCCAGTTTGCATATTTTTGTTTTTAGCTTTTAAAGTATCGAAAAACAATTGCTCTCGGTGAATAATTTTTAAAACTAACTTTAAACTTATTTGTCTTTAGTATTTAATAAAGATCTAAAAACATTTCATCCTAAATAATCAGAAAAAATCTCTGCAAAATCGTTGAATTATTTTAGATTGCTTATTTGTGTTTAAAGTCGTTAAAATGTAATAAACAATTGCTTTCTGGCAATTATTTTTGTTTTAATCTAAGAAGAATTTATTTCTCTTTAATATTTTATAAACATCCAATAATATTTAACCCTTCAATCCCCAGAAAAAGATCTACAAAATTAGATGAATATTTCAGTTTGCATATTTTTACTTTCAGCTTTAAAATAACATTATAAACAATTGCCATCTAGAGGTAATTTTAAAAACTGGCATTAAATTTCTTTACCTTTAAAACTCAATTAAAATCAAAACACATTTCACGCTAATTTATCAAAAATAATCTCCATAATCGTCGGATAATTTCAGATTGCTTATTTATGCATCCAGTCGTTAAAAATACAATAAACAATTGCTTTCTAATAATTATTTTTATTCTAATCTATTAAGAATTTTTCCTCTTTATCATTTTATAAACATCAATTAATTTTTAGCCCTTAAAACCCCAGAAAAAATCGACAAAATTGGAATAGGGTTTAAGTTTGCATATTTTTACTTTCTGCCTTAAAAAAATTAAAAAAACAATTGCCTTTTGGGGATAATTTTTGAAACAGACTTTAAACATATCTACCTTTGATATTCCATAATAATCTAAAAATATTTTACCTTAAATTATCTAAAAAAAATCAAAATCGTTGGATAATTTCAAATTGTATATGTATGCTTTCAGTCGTTAAAAATGTAATAAACAATTGCTTTCTAGTATTTATTTTTGTTTTACTCTATTAAGAATTTATTTTCCTTTAATAGTTTATAAACATCCAATAATATTTAACTCTTAAAAACCTAGAAAAATCGTTAAAATTGGAAGAAAGTTTCACGTTGCATATTTTTACTTTTAGCCTTAAAAACATTTAAAAAACAATTGCCGTCTAGAAATAATTTTTAAAACTGACTACAATATTATGTACCTTTGATTATCAAATAAAAATCTAAAAATATTTCACCTTAAATTGTCCAAAAAGAAATTTTAAAGTCGTTGGGTAATTTCACATTGTTTATTTTTGCTTTCAGTCGTTAAAAATATAATAAACAATTGCTTTCTAGTGATTGTTTTTGTTTTAATCTAATAATAATTTATTTTTCTTTAATATTTTGTAAACATCCAATAATATTTAACCCTTAAAAACACAGAAAAATTCGAAAGAGAGTTTCAGTTTGCATATTTTTACACTGAGCCTTAAAAAAACATCAAAAGAAACAATTGCCATTTAGGGATAATGTTTAAAACTAACTCTAAAGTTATTTATCTTTGATATTCAATGAAAATCTAAAAACATTTCAACCTAAATTATCAGAAAAAACCTCTGCAAAATCGTTGGATAATTTCAGATTGCATATTTGTTTTCAGCCGTTAAAAATACAATAAACAATTTCTTTCTAGTAATTATTTTTATTCTAGTCTATTAAGAATGTATGCCTCTTTATCATTTTATAAACATCAAATCATTTTTAACCCTTAAAACCCCAGAAAAAAAATTGACAAATTTAGAATTTAGGTGTAAGTTTGCATATTTTTACTTTCAGCCTTAATAAATAAATAAAAAAACAATTTCCGCCTCAGGATAATTTTTAAAACTGACTTTAAACTTATTTACCTTTGATATTCAATAATAATCTAAAAACATATCACACTAAATAATTCAAAAAAATTCTAAATATTTGGATAAGTTCAGATTACTTATTTATGCTTCAAGACGTTAAAAATTAAATAAACAATTGCTTTCTAGCTATTGTGTTTGTTTTAGTTTGAAAAGAATTCGTTTTTCTTTAATATTGGTAAGCATTTAAAGAATATTTAACCTTTAAAACCCCAGAAAAAAATCGATAAAATTGAAAGAAACTTTCACTTTGCATAACTTTACTTTTAGCCTTAAAAAAGCATTAAAAAACAATTATCGTCACAGGTAATTTTAAAAACTGACATTTAACTCATTTACCTTTGATATTCTATGAAAATCTAAAAACATTTTACCCTAAATAATAAAAAAAAAATCTGAATGGTTGGATAATTTCAGATTGCTTATTTATGTTTATAGTCGTTAAAAATGTAATAAACAATTGCTTTCTAGGAATTATTTTTCTTTTAATCTAATAAGAATTTATTTCTCTTTAATATTTTATAAACATCCAAACATATTTAATCCTTACAAACCCAGAAATATCCTACAAAATTCGAAAAGAATTCCAGTTTGCATATTTTTACTTCCAGCCTTAAAAAAACGTTAAAAAACAATTGCCGTTTGAGAATAATTTTTAAAACTGACTTTAAACTTATTTACCTTTGATATTCAATAAAAATCTAAAAACATTCCACTCTAAATTATCCAAAAAAATCTAAATATTTGGATAAGTTCAAATTGCTTCATTATGCTTCAAGTCGTTAAAAATTAAATAAAAAATTGCTTTCTAGCTGTTGTGTTTGTCCTAATTTGAGAAGAATTTGATTTTCTTTAATATTTTGTAAACATTTAAAGAATATTTAACCTTTAAAAACCCAGAAAAAAACTACAAAATTTGAAGAGAGTTTCAGTTTGCATGTTTTTACTTTCAGCCTTATAAAACATTAAAAAATAATTGCAGCCTACGGATAATTTTTAAAATCAGCTTAAAAATTAATCACCGTTGATATTCAAGAAAGATCTAAACACATTTCACCCTAAATTATCAGAAAAAATCTCTGCAAAATCGTTGGATATTTTCAGATTGCTTATTTATACTTCGAGTCGTTAAAAATATAATAAACAATTGCTTTCTAGCAATTGTTTTTCTTTTAATCTATTAAGAATTTACTTTTCTTTAATATTTACTAAACATATTAATAATCTAAACATATTTCACTCGAAATTATCTAAAAAAATTCATAATCGTTGAATAATTTCAGATTGCTTATTTATGTTTCCAGTCGTTAAAAATATAATAAACTATCGCTTTCTAGGAATTTAATATAACCTATAACAAAAAATGAACATTAGCAGAAAAAGTCCAATTCATGTCAATTCATTATAATTCCATTATTCAAATTACCTTAAGTAAATAGCCTTTTTAAGCTCCTTTCATCGTTTGACATTTCAATACGCAACTTTCTCATATTAATCATCATCCGTTCGGAGTTGGCAACACTGAAAAACTGTCATTGCGTTAATTAGTTTAACCGACGGTCGTACGTTTCTCCGTTGACTCTATTAAATCCGTTTACGTTTACAAAAAAAAAAAATGTTCGCATCGTTGATGTTAATATTTTTTGGTTTCGATCTCGTGGCGGATCACGGTCGTACCTCACCCGCACCCCCGCCCTTCGCGACCGGTCCCGGTATATAGCAGTCGGTCCGTGCCCGACCACTATTATTAACTATAATAAAGTGATTGATGTCCCACTGCGACCTTTGACACGTGAGAATGTAACATATTTAACACCTTATGTGTAGCGATGGGTATCGTCATTATACGTGTGCGGCACACATGAAAAAAACTCGTCCGAGGTGTGAAAAAATCACATAAACCCGGTATTGAAATGGATGGTGATTTATTGACCCGTGGATTATACAGATGGGGCTTTATAGTATTCACTATTAGGTGTGATTAAATGAATTTAATAGTTAGAATTAGGATAATTGTTTTCGTAATAATATATTTAATTATGTTGTTTACATCAGGAGAAAATCAGTAGCTTAGTGTTAATAATGAAAAGGATAATAATGTTATAAGAGTAGTATAATATGAGGGGTTGTAGGAAAGTAGTACCTATTTGCACCGTGTGGAGCGCTGGTGAATAGAGTAGCCGCTGGATGTGTGCTAACATATTCTGTGGTTTCAGCTGTCTATGTGGAAAGACTATGCTGCTTTATAGAGTTCAAGAAAATAAACAATACCGCTAGTTTTGAAGTTAGGGCCGTGATATAATTTCTTAATATTAGACCATGCGACCATGCGATATTCATATTCAATTTAAAGATGTGTTTGAAGAAAATGTTTTAGATGAGTTATCTGTTTGGCGCTGTTGTCATAATTTCAATTTAGAAAGGGAAAACACCCATGATGAGAACGTTTGGGACAGTCGCTAGTCATTACAGACGAGTTTTCAACCATCCACCCTATAGTCCAGACTTAGGTTACTATCTGTTTACATAACTTAAGGATATTTGATGGTAGAGGCGTTTACTTTCTGGAATATCTTTAATGAGTTATAATTAAAGACGATACTTTGTTTCACCACTACAAATATAGTGGTAAAATTATCTATTTTTAATTACAAAACTTTTTAATTGAAAAGAGATGAAGAACTGAAAGAATCTGTGAACACGTATCTCTGTTAAGTAACCCGATAAAATCCAGCCCTAGTTCCATCAACTGAACGGGTTGAGGTTATTCATAAAAAAATCAGAGTCTGAGTTTACATACTTTATATTCAACCAAATGTTATAAGTGTTTATGCCACTATATCTAAGCGTCTGTAATGTATTTTCAAATTTCGTGCGCTCCAATGACGAAATTGCTGCCTTCAAAAGCGCCCTTTTTCTTTTAGGGAACACACAATAGCACTTAAATGCAATTTAAAAAAAAACTGTTGAAAGCTAACATAAAAGTTACATAGATCTAGCGTACTCCTGACCTAGGTCAATGCCTAACTTTCACGATAGGTCAGGAGTACGCCGGGTCAACGAACGGTTTAATCAATGGTTTATTGAGGTAGGTCAAGAGTACGCTAGATTAATGGCGGGCATTATACATTATGCGAGACCAGTAAACATTCAATTTCTATGGAAACTGCGCTAGAAAAATCGTCGAGGATTTGCTGAAGAAACAATCAGAAACTTTCAAATTGGTAGAAAATTTTTAAAATCTGGAATCCATAACGTTGAGAAATTTTAAAAACTTTGAAGAAAAATCTTGCAAACTGAAAAAGTTTCTGTAAGGAAATTACTGTAAAACTCTAATTGAAGGAGAATTACTAGAAAATATTGGATCTCAATCTGGAAAAGAATAGTATTATAGCGGGCTATTCACTATGCTGCACGAAAATAGTCGAAAACTTTTGAGGAATTTCTTAATAAATCTTAAACAATCGAATTGAAAGAAAATATTTAAAGTTATTAAAAAATGTAGAAACTTTGAAGAAATATCTCGCAACCTGAAATTCATAGAAACCATCTCTAACAGTGAAAAAAAAAATAGTGAAGAATTTAAGCAAAACTAAAAATAAAATGACTAGAAAACATCTTGAATTTTATTTTCAGCGAGGAGAAAAAATCTAGAAAATTAAGGTAAAGCATAACAAGAAATAGAAAAAGAAGAAATTGAGAAATGGCGGGAAAAATTCTAAAGCTTTCAAATCGTTAGAAAATTTTAAGGATCTGAATTGCTAAAAAAAAGCTTTGCAACCTAAGAAGGTTATTAAAAAATCTTTAAAAAAGTAAAAATTTTCGTATATTGAAAGAAAGATTCTCAAAGAATAAAAGAAAGTAATAAAAATTAGTAGAAAATTCTAAAATTATAAAAGGAGAATTCTTCACAAATCTAGAAACTATGAAGAAAAATCGCAGCCTAAAAGAGAACATTGAAAAATTCCAAAATAAATAAACTAAAAAAGAAAATATTAAAAAAATTTAGAGCTATTGAGGAAAATTTTATAAAATAGAAGAAACTTCTAGAGAAGAAAATATGCTAAAAATTTGGCTTATGTATAGCATGAAATAATAATAATAACAATAATAATATCTTTATTAACGATAAATCACCATTTCACAAGGATATATAAATCAATTATAATTCAAAAAACAAAAGAATCTAAAGTCATTCTTTATGCAAAAATAGTGCAAATATTCCGAGGAAAAGCTGGAAAATTATTCAAAAACTTTTAAATTGGAAAGTTTAAATATCTTAATTGCAAAAAAGTTTAGAAACTTAAAAAGTCTCTCAACTTGGAAAAGAATTTCATTGAAGAATCTCTAAAATAGATTGCAATATTTAAAAAAAAAGTTGTAAAAGCGTTTTACTTGTAATCCTAAAGGAAATTTTCGCAAATTAAAAGGAAGATTCCCGGAAAAGAAAATACATTAGAGTATCCTTTAAAATAAAGCAAGAAATATTAGATAGAAAATTAGAAAGTACAAAAATTCTAAAATTGGTAAAGGATTTTAAAAAATCTGAAAGCAATTCTTTTGGAAAATTGTAGTAGGAAACTTCTCAATGAAATTTAATTTTATTTAAAAATTTTAAATTCTCTGGAAACAGAACAAGAAGAACAAATTCTGGAAAAATACTGAAAAAATTTACTGCAAATTATTAAAGATTTTCTAAGAAAATGCTTCTGGGTGGAAAAACTTTTAGAGAAATCTGTAAATATAAAGAAATTTCTAAAGAATTTTTTGAAAATCCTAATAAGAAAACATTTTGAAAATTTCATTAATATAAAACAAGAAATTGTTAAAATAGTAAGGAAACGTTGGAAAATTCTAAAAGTGATTAAAATAGAATAGAAAATGTTTAAAAACCAAACTGCTGAAACTAATTACAATTCTAAAAAATATCTTAACCTGGAAAAAATATCCTTTAAAAATTATGAGGAAAAACGGGATTAAATGTTGGAAAATAGTAGATTTCAAGAAAATTTTTGCAAATTAAATTATCAAATTTCTGGAAGTAAAGTTTTTTTTGTGTTCATACGAAATGATAATATTTTTTTAAGGATTTGCTGAAAAAAAACTATGAAACTTTTAAATTAGTGAAAAATTTTAAAAATCTAAAAGCTAAATTGCTGAAAAATTTTAAAACCTTTTGAAGAAAACTGTCATAAACTGAATGAGAAAATTTTTCTAAGAGGGGAGGAAAAATTGCCGGAAAATTCCAAACAAAAAAAACAGATGGAGAATTACTAGAAAATATTAAATTGTGCTTACAAAAATATAAACAATTGCTATCATCCCTCCTGCAAATTCTATAATATCCAACCCTCAATCTCAAAGGTAAAATTTTCATTCTTCATATTTTGAAATTCGATTTTAAAATAGTAAAACAAAAGCTACAAACGTTTAATTTTTAAAGTACACTCCTCACTGATTACGCCTACAAAAATATAAACAATTTTTATCATCCCTTCTGCAAATTCTAAAATATTGAACCCTCAATCTCAAACGTAAAATTTTAATTCTACACATTTTCAAATTCGTCTTTAAAATAGTAAAACAAAAGCGAATACCTTTAAATTTTCAAAATCTGCTCCTCACTGATTGTACTTACAAAAATATAAACAATTGCTATCATCCCTTCTGAAAATTCTAAAAATATTCAACGCTCAATTTCAAACATTAAATTTTCATTCTTCACATTTTAAAATTCGATTTTAAAATAGTAAAACAAAAGCTACAAACTTTAAATTTTCAAAATCAACTCTTCACTAATTATGTTTATAAAAATGTAAACAATTGCTATCACCCTTCTTGCAAATTCTAAAATATTCAACCCTTAATCTCAAATGTTAAATTTTCACTCTTCACATTTTCAAATTCGATTTTAAAATAGTAAAACAAAAGCTACAAACTTAAAATTTTCAAAATCTACTCTTCTCTAATTGTGCTTACAAAAATATAAACAATTGCTACCATTCCTCCTACAAATTATAAAATATTCAACCCTCAATCTCAAACGTAAAATTTTAATTCTTCACATTTTCAAATTCGATTTTAAAATAGTAAAATAAAAGCTACAAACTTAAAATTTTCAAAATCCACTTCTCACTGATTGTACTTACGAAAATATAAACAATTGCTATCATCCCTCCTACAAATGCTAAAATATTCAACCCTCACTTTCAAACATTTAATTTTCAATCTTCACATTTTCAAATTCGATTTTAAAATAGTAAAACAAAAGTGACAAACTTAAAATTTTCAAAATCCACTCTTCTATGATTGTGCTTACAAAAATATAAATAATTACCAATTATTTATATTTTTCTTTCTTTTCCTTCTGAAAATTTTAAAATATTCAAACTTCAATTTTAAACAAAAAATTTTCATTCTTCACATTTTCAAATTCGATTTTAAAATAGTAAAACAAAAGCTACAAACTTTAAATTTTTAAAATTTACTCCTCACTGATAGTGCTTACAAAAATATAAACAATTGCTATCATATCTCTTGCAAATTTTAAAATATTCAACCCTCAATTTCAAACATTAAATTTTCACTCTTCACATTTTTAAATTCGATTTTAAAATAGCAAAACAAAAGCTACAAACTTAAAATTTTCAATATCCACTTTTCTATGATTGTGCTTACAAAAATTTAAACAATTGCTATCATCCCTCCTACAAATTTTAAAATATTCAACCCTTAATCTCAAACATTAAATTTTCATTCTTCACTTTTCCAAATTCGATTTTTAAGATAGTAAAACAAAAGCTATAAACTTTAAATTTTTAAAAACTACTCCTCACTGATTGTGCTTACAAAAATATAAACAATTGCTATCATCCATTATGCAAATACTAAAATATTCAACCTTCAATTTCAAACATTAATTTTTCTTTCTTTACATTTTTAAATTAAAAAATATCTATAGATAGATGTTTGTAAATTTTAATTATAATACCAAATTGAATCGTTTGCATTTTACATGCAGCATTTAAATGTTTGATTTGCGGCGGTGTACAATTACATTTAACGGCCGGTATTAATTGAAGCGGCAAAAAGTGAGGGCACGAGGGGTTGAGGGGGTGGGTGGCAGTCTGCCGGACTGTAGGCGGTGGCGGTACGCGTCTATCTGTTTTTGGGGAGAATCCCCTGCGGACGGCACTGATCGCATGTTATCTCTGCGCCGTTGCCCTAAGGGATGAAATCCGTAATTACATTTCCGGCTAAAATACGCCAAACATCAAATTTCGCTCGCCGTCCCCTGATTAAAACTTATTGCCGCCGATGTTTACACGCCGCCTCCCCCGGCCGCACAAGCGGCATCCCTTAATTACCACCGCGAGCCGTGCCGACCATTAAAGTTTCCCCATTAAAAATTAAAGAATAAAAAATGAAAACAGATCAAAGTTAACATGCACCAAATTTTATAGATGTAATAAATTTTTTTTTGTACGAGTCTGCATGGAAGATTTATCGAAAGTGTTTGACAAGGTGAAAGATGAGTTGTTAAACATTCATCATAAAGGGCTTGCAGAACACCTGGAAGGAATTAAGCTTATAAAGTTATTATCTTTAGAGCTATAAATTAATGATTTAATCGTAGTAATCGTTACAATTTGATTGACGTTTTTAAGTTTACAATCCTTTCAAAATTCAAGTATGTCTTTGGCCTTGAGAACAGCTAAATATATTTCTAAATTGATACCCTCGTTACATAACAGGAGCCGATATTTCGCAACCGGTGTTTTCGATGAAGATTGCGAACCGCCAAAAGGAAAACCACCGCCACCACCACCTAGTGTATGCGTTGAACGTATAGAATGTCCCATGGACGTTCCCGATTGTCCTCGACCCTGTCCGGATCCTGACCTTAAAACCGTTCCACTGGTACGTTTGAAGAAACGCCCGTTAAAAATGCGTGTGATTCCCCCGTGTGTGGAAGAACCATGTCCTGAACGTGCCGATAAAAACTTGGTCATCAAAATGAAGAAACTGCCGTATCTGTGTTCGAAAGATTGCGTATGCGTGGAGCCGTTACCACTGAAACGCGAGGGAGGTTTCAAGCGCCTGAAGAAGAAAACTGTTCTGCAGAAGATACCCGATTGCGTGATACAAACGTGTCCGCCCCGTGCCGACGAAGGTTTGAAAATAATCGAAAAGGTGCTTCCCTACATACCCCCTGGTGATTGTAAATGCGTAGAGCCGAAGATAAAAGATGCCCCACCTTTAAAACGCCTGGTCAAACGTCCAGTACCCCCACCACCACCAAACGACGCTCCAGTATCCTGCAAAGAAGAACCGTGCGTCAAGGAGGTGATCGTCGTCGAGGAAAAACGACTTCCTTGTCTGAAACCGACGAATTGCAAATGCATAGAGCCTCCACCGTTAAAATCAGTACCTCTAATTCGACTCAAGAAACACCTCGTTTGTCCACCACCAAGAACAAAACCGTGTTTTATCAAAGAGTGCACAACACCACGAGCAGACGATTTGTGCGATTATAAAGTACAGGAAAAAACCCTACCCACAATCGTCCTCTGCGAAAACTCCAATCACGTGAGCATCAGCCAATACCAGCGCATGCAGAAGGAAAAGAGGAAAACGAAAAGGGTCGCTTAGGATGGTGGTTTCAGCGGTAGTGTCGTATAAATCAAGCGGAAGTGTTAATTGTCCGGCGGGTGGTAATTAATTGCGCCGCGTATACACTAAACGTCCAGATTTATTATATTGTAATTATTAGACGAGGCAGAGAAGGAGGGCGCGCGCGGATGGGTCTAATGGGTCTGATGGGCACGATGGGTCGGACGGGTTAGTACTGGGGTCGGACCCGTGGGCGTGCTTTATCGCCGCGCTCGTAAAGCGCGCGCGGTTAAAATTTTACGCGCGCTCGTAAAAATTCCGCAGATAAGCGGCGAAATTAATTCGCCGATCGATTATGATAAACGCTCGTTGTATTGAGGGATCAATGTGCCCGTCTCGATTTGTTAATGTCTCTTCTTTCTTAAATACCCTACACTAAAGAGGATTTAAACTATTAAAAACAAAAACAAAATACCATCGTGTATTATTTAATTAAGATACACTAATGAAAATGATAGTGACAATTCACTCATAATTTAACTTTATTAATTGAAAATAAAATTATATATGTAGGGTGGGTGGGTGGCCTCTAAACACCCTCAAATCTGTAAGTACATAACTATGATATTCTTGAAGTATATTAATTGTTTGAAAATAATGTTTTAAATATGTAGATAAGTGTTAGAAACTTTGAAGATTATTATTAAAAATTGTCGTTTATGTAATGTAAATTGAAGGGTGGGATAGTGGCCACCCACCCACCCTACATATTTAACTGGACATAAACTACAATACTACGTTTTATATTCCTTAAAAATTCAAAAACTACAACTGCTGTTGATTTTAGAAAACACAATCAGTGTTCGTGATTAAAATTTTTTTAAATATATGTAAGGTGGGTGGGTGGCCTCTAATCACCTACCAATCAATAGAGAATATAACTATGATATTACTGAAATATATTTATTGTTTGAAGTCAATATTTTTAATAAGTAGATTAGTGTTAGAAAATTTGAAGATTATTTTTAAAAATTGTCGTTTATGTTATGAAAATTGGAGGGTGGGATAGTGGCCACCCACCCACCCTACATATTTAACTGGACTTAAACTACAATACTACGTTTTATATTCCTTAAAAATTTTAAAACTACAACTCCTGTTGATTTTTGAAAACAAAATCTGTGTTAGTGATTAAAATTTTAAAAAAATATATGTAGGGTGAGTGGGTGGCCTCTAAACACGCTCCAATCAGTAGAGCATATAACTATGATATTACTGAAGTATATTTAATGTTTGAAAATAATGTTTTTAATATGTAGATTAGTGTTAGAAACTTTGAAAACTATTATTAAAAATTGTCGTTTATGTAATGTAAATTGAAGGGTGGGATAGTGGCCACCCACCCACCCTACATATTTAACTGGACTTAAACGACAATCCTACGTTTTATATTCATTAAAAATTTAAAAGTACAACTGCTCTTGAATTTTGAAAACAAAATCTGGGTTCGTGATTATAATTTAAAAAATATATATGTAGGGTGGGTGGGTGGCCTCTAATCACCTTCCAATCAATAGAGAATATAACTATGATATTACTGAAGTATATTTATTGTTTGAAGACAATGTTTTTAATAAGTAGATTAGTGTTAGAAAATTTGAAGATTATTTTTAAAAATTGTCGTTTATGTTATGTAAATTGGAGGGTGGGATAGTGGCCACCCACCCACCCTACATATTTAACTGGACTTAAACTACAATACTACGTTTAATATTCCTTAAAAACTCAAAAACTATAGCTGATGTTCAATTTTGAAAACACAAACTGTGTTCGTGATTAAAATTTTAAAAATATATGTAGGGTGGGTGGGTGGCCTCTAATCACCTTCCAATCAATAGAGCATATAACTATAATATTATTGCAATATATTTATTGTTTGAAAACAATGTTTTAAATATGTAATTCAGTAGTGAAAAATTATAAGTTTATTTTCATAAATTGTCGTTTATGTTATGAAAATTGAAGGGTGGGATAGTGGCCACCCACCCACCCTACATACTTAACTGGACTTAAACTACAATACTACGTTTAATATTCCTTAAAAACTCAAAAACTATAACTGATGTTCATTTTTGAAAACACAATCTGTGTTCGTGATTAAAATTTTAAAAATATATGTAGGGTGGGTGGGTGGCCTTTAAACACCCTCCAATCAGTAGAGCATATAACTATGATATTATTGAAATATATTTATTGTTTGAAAACAATGTTTTCAATATGTAAATCAGTAGTGGAAAATTAAAAGATTATTTTCATAAATTGTCGTTTATGTTATGAAAATTGAAGGGTGAAATAGTGGCCACCCACCCACCCTACATATTTAACTAGACTTAAGCCATAACACTAGGTTTTGTATTCCTTAAAAATTTAAAAACTACTTTTCATTTTTGGAAATACAATCTGTGTTCGTGATTAAAATTTAAAAAAATATATATGTAGGGTGGGTTTATGGCCTCTAATCACCCTCCAATCAGTACAATATATAATTGCCATAATACTGAATCTTATTATTGTTATTTTTATTTTTTCAAGCAATTACAACAAATTGGAATTTTTTTAATCTAAAATTTTACGTACAAGTTTCTTGACCACAACTACAACAATTTTGTAGATTTTTTTTGAGAAATTTATCAAGTGACAGTGGTTGATGTTAATAAGTATATGTAGGGTGGGTGGGTGGCCTCTATCCCACCCGCCAATAACTGTATGATACACGAGGATTTTAATGAAAGTATGATTTAATCAATCAATTCAATTTGATTCAATCAATCCAAATTTCGCTGTTATTTTTCAATTATATATTCTAATAAAGAAGAAAGAAAAACCTTTGGATATGATTTAGTATTTAAAGGTTGGCCACCTACCCACCCTACATATAAATATTAAAACTTCAGCTAAAATTCTACGTTTAAATTTCTTGGCAACATCTACAATAAATTGGTAATTATTTTGTAAACTTATACAGGTGATTGTGATTGTAGTTAACAAGTATATGTAGGGTGGGTGGGTGGCCTCTATCCCACCCTCTAATCAGTGCATAATAAACGAGGGTTTTGATGAAAGTATGATTTAATCATTAAACACACTTTCATTTAGATTAGTATTGGAAAATTAGACATTTATTTTTGAAAATCGTTGTTTGTGTTATAATAATTAGAGGGTAGGATAGTGGCCACCCACCCACCCTACATATATAGCTAAACATAAACTAGAATACGATGTTTTATAATCCTAAGAAATAAAAACACTATCAATGCTGTTAATTTTTGGAAATATTATCTGTGTTTGTGCTTGAAGTTAAAATTATATATTTAGGGTGGGTGGGTGTCTTCTAAACACCCTCAAATATAGTATATAACTATAATATTATTGAAGTATATTTATTGTTTGAAAACAATGTTTTTAATATGTAAATCAGTATTTGAAAATTTGAAGATTACTTTACAAATTATCGTTTATGTTATGTAAATTGGAGGGTAGGATAGTGGTCACCCACCCACACTACATATTTAACTGAACTTAAACTACAATACTACGTTTTGTATTCTTTGAAAAATTTAAAACTACAACTGCTGATGATTTTTGGAAATTCAATCTGTGTTTGTGATTAAAATAAAAAGTATATATGAAGGGTGGGTTTATGGCCTCTAATTACCCTCTAATCAGTACCAAATGTAATTGTGATATTATTGAATCGTATTCATTTCTTTTTCTTTTCCACAACTTCAACAAATTTGTATTTTTTTTTTTTTTGAAATATTTAAGTGACAGTGGCTGATGTTAATGAATATATGTAGGGTAGGTGGGTGGCCTCTATCCTACCCTCTAATCAGTGCATAATAAACGAGAGTTTTGATGAAAGTATTATTTAATCACTAAAGACTTTTCCCTGTGGATTAGTAATGGAAAATTTGAAATTTATTTTTGAAAATTGTCGTTTATATTATAATAACTGGAGGTTAGGATAGTGGCCACCCACCCACCCTACATATATAACGGAACTTAAACTAGAAAACTTCGTTTTATATTCCTTGAAACTATAAACACTTCCACTCCTGTCAATTTTAAGAAATTCAATCTGTAATCGTGATTGATGTATATTTTTATATGTAGGGTGGGTGGGTAGCCTGTAATCACCCTCCAATCAATAAAATATGTAATTTTTATGTTAATAAAAGGATATTAATTTTTATAAAGCGATGTTTTTGATATATATGTTATTAATATAAAATTTGAAATTTAATTTTAAAAATCGTCGTTTATGTTATAATAATTGAAGGGTGGGATAGTGGCCACCCACCCACTCTACATATATAAGTGAACTTAAACTAGACATCTACGTTTTATATTCCTTGAAACTATAAATAATTTCATGGTATTAATTTTAAGAAATTCAATCTGTATTCGTGATTGAAATAAATTTTTATATGTAGGGTGGGTGGGTGGCCTCTAATCACCCTCCAATCAGTAAAATATGGAATTGTAATGTTAATGAAGAATATTCATTTTTATAAAGCGATGTTTTTGATATATAGGTTAGTATTGTAAAATTTGAAATTTAATTTTGAAAATCGTCGTTTATGTTATAATAACTGGAGGGTGGGATAGTGGCCACCCACCCACCCTACATATATAATTGAACTTAAACTAGACATCTACGTTTTATATTCCTTGAAACAATAAATAATTTCATGGTATTAATTTTAAGAAATTCAATCTGTATTCGTGATTAAAGTAAATTTTTATATGTAAGGTGGGTGGGGGACTTCTAATCACTCTCCAATCAGAAAATATGAAAATATGAATTGTTAATGAAGGATATTTATTTTAATAAAGCGATGTTTTTGATATATAAGTTAGTATTGTAAAATTCGAAATATAATTTTCAAAATCGTCGTTGATGTAATAATAACTGGAGGGTGGGATAGTGGCCACCCACCCACCCTACATATATAAGTAAACTTAAACTAGAATACTACGTTTTATATTCCTTGATTCTATAAATACTTTGACTGCCGTCAATTTTAAGAAATTCAATCTCTAATCATGATTGAAGTAAATTTTTATATGTAGGGTGGGTGGGTGGCCTCTAATCACTCTCCAATCAGTAAAATATGTAATTGTAATGTTAATAAAGGATATTTATTTTTATAAAGCGATGTTTTTAATATATAGGTTAGTATTGTATAATTTTAAATTTAATTTTGAAAATCGTTGTTGATGTTATAATAACTGGAGGGTAGGATAGTGGCCACCCACCCACCCTACATATGTAAATAAACTTAAACTAGAAAACTACGTTTGAAGCTGTATACACTCCCATTGCTGTCAATTTTAAGAAATTCAATCTGTAATCGTGATTGAAGTAAATTTTTATATGTAGGATGGGTGGGTCTAATCATCCTCCAATCAGTAAAATAATAGTAATTGTGATGTTAATGAAGGATATTTATTTTTACGAAGCGATCTCTTTGATATATAGATTAGTATTGTAAAATTTGAAATTCATTTTTAAAAATCGTCGTTTAAATTATAATTATTGGAGGGTGGGTTAGTGATGTATGTATGTCTGCTAATCAACCTTTAATCAGTAAAACATATAGCTGTGCTTATCTAGAGGATATTAATTTTTTTATATAAATGTTTTTAATTCGTGCGTTTGTGTAATATTTTAAATTTGTTCTTGAAAATCATTGTTAATGTTATAATAATTAGAGGATAGTGACCACCCACCAACCCTACATATACAATTGATATTGGGCAGAATATAAAATATAAAACTTTACTTCAATTGCGATCATAGATTGATTTTTTTTAAATTAACAGCAATGGAAGTATATATAGTTTTAAGGAATAAAAACATAGTATTTTGGTTTAGGTTTAGTTATACAGAGTGACTGACGATAAACCTTTGGTGCTGTATCTCGCTTATTTTTGATCCGATTTGAATAAATAAAACATCAAATTAAATGATTCTTTAAAGACTTTAATATGAACTGTACTGATATGTTTTCTTGCATCCAGTTTTTGACAAAAGACGATCAACTTTTTTTTTCAAATTGCACTGTATATATATTTTGTACTGATCCGCAAGGAGATTTTTTTCTGAATCTAAATTTGTAAACGATTTTATCCATTCATCAAACCAAAGTCGAGAAATTGAGGATTAAAAAAAATTAAAAATCAAATACCCATAGTAAACAATATACAGAGCCTATTCCAAATGTCAAAAGAGACAGTGTCAAGTCATTGGTACAATACTGCAATGATTTTTAATAATTTCATAATAAAAATGTTGCAAGATTTCAAAAACTAAAAAACGATTTCTGTAGAAGCACAAAATTCTAGTACAGTGTTTGAAATATTGCAACATTTTAATTATGAAATAATTAAAAATCGTTGCAGTATTGTATCAATGGCTGTCACTGTCACTTTTAACATTTAAAATAGGGTCTGTATATTGTTTACAATGGATACTTGACTTTTTATTTATTTTTTTAATCCTCAATTTCTCGACTTAAGTTTGATGTATGGATAAATTTGTCTACAATTTTATATTCAGAAAAAAAATCTCCTTACGAATCAATAAATATATATATATACAGTGCAATTTAAAAAAAAAAATGTTGATCGTATTTTGTCAAAAACTGGGTGCGAGAAAAAATAACAGTTCAGATCCTATTAAAGTCTTTTAAAAATGGTTTAATTTGATGTTTTATTTATTAAAATCGGATAAAAAATAAGCGAGATACAGCACCAAAGGTTTTTCGTCAGTCACCCTGTATATGTAGAGTAGGTGGGTGGCCACTATCCCACCCTCCAATTATTATAACACAAAAGACGGTTTTTAATGATAAATTTCATTGCAGCAATCATTTTTCCTAATTTCAATTTGTAAACATTAAAATTAAACTTCCTCGTCTTTAATATATTCTTTTGCAGAATTCAGTGATTGGACTTTCTTAATGTTAATACAAAATTACAACATAGATGTATTCTGACTATATTTGATGTTTGTGGCATTTAATTTTCTACTTTTTACGATTTGTTATTTTTGGAAATTTTTCAAAACCCTGAAAATCATTCTCATATATGTAATTCGAGTTTTAAGCGTAGCCATATTGTTTCCAGTCATCGTAAGTCAATTGTTTTAATATTGATGAGAAATACGCTTTTTTTTATAGATTTTGTAATTTCTATACTAATCACACGTAAGATTAATTTTAAAACATTTACGTTTATTTAAAAAAAAACACAGTGCTGATCGAAGTACACCTGAAAATATATCTTTACGTTGAAATTTTAAGTACGAAAAAAATAATCACAACTGCGCGAAGGGAAATAAAAAAAGGGTCGCTTTTCATTTGTCATCCAATTTTCTCCACTTGCCCCCTAATCCCGGTAATTAACGTTTTAGCCGCGTCCTCGTGTTAAACAAACCTAATCTAATTATAAAATATACGCTCCGTACAAATCCATAAGGCCAATCTCGAGCGAGCCGTGGGGGCGGCGGGGGACGGTGGAAAAGGGGGATCATCCCTTTTCGGCTGTTTGTGTGCTGGTGTGTGTGTGTGTGTGTGTTTCCGCTGTAGCCTCTCTTAATTAATTGGCCCGAAAAGAGCGAGACGGACAGACGGAGAGGCGTCGGCGCTTTCTCTCCGGCTAATTGGTTTTCGGGGGGCGGCGCAGGCGGAGGCGCGCGTTTCGGCGAGAAGAAAGGGCCGTGGCCTATTATTAATTAACTCGCGGTTGTTTAATCGCGCTTTAATCGCGTCAAACAATGGACGGTGTTGGTCTGACGCTGTCTTTATATTATTATTTTTATGCTATTTGCAAACAGTACTGTTTAATAAAATCCCTTTCAAGTTCTACAGAAATTTAATTTAAAAAAATCACTGTATTTCTACTTCCCCTGTATTTCATATAGGGGAAGTATTGTCATCGTAATTTTTTTTGAATTTTTTTTAAATAAAGAAAGCAAATCCAATATTACCAATATTATATCCGTCCTGAGTTCAAAAATATTGAATTGATGGAAAATTATTTTTTCAATGTACTACGGGGTTGAATTTTTGTTTTAGTTAGAATATTACTGTACCTGAAGAGAAATCGTTTTGAATAAGAGCTGTTTCGAAGTTTGTTATTTTGATTGAGAGTTTTTACTACAGAACGGTCATTGATAAATATATCGAGGAAAATGAATCGGTTCTTTTATTCTGGTTTCATTGTGAATTTGATTTTGGGATGGATATTGTTCAAGTACTCGAGGAAATTATTGGATTTGTCTTTACTTAATTGAGATTTTAATCGTATTCCAGATTGTCTCTATCAACTTTCAATATCAACTGCCGATGTTAACTGTCAGATATCATTATGAATTGAAAGTTTTTACCAGTGTCAACTGTAACAAATCACTGATAACCGATAACTGTTACTCTTAACTATCGCTGAAAGCTATCACTGCTGGTTAACTATTACTAACTACTACTAATTTTAACTATCACTGACAACATTAGTAACTTAGCAACAACGTTTAACTTTTACTGCCACCTGGTAACTGTAACTCTCAATTTCCAACTGTTACCTGTCACTGTCAACTGTCAAATGTTACTGTCACTGTCAGATTGTCCACTGTTACTATCAAGTGTCACTATCAGCTATCACTGCTACTGTTAACTATCAGTATCAACTGTCAATATCGCTATCAATTGCTACTATTATATGTCACTATCAAATTCTGTAATTTTTACATTATAACTACCAGTTAACTGTTAACTGTAATTTTCTGTGACTATCTACTGTCATTCTTAGCTGATAGCTATCCCTATTAAATACACAACAATTTCGAATTACTTCTAGAGTCTTAAAGTCTTGATTCAAAAGCTAATTGATTTTTTTTTCTCCACTATCAACTATCATTACTAATTTTCACTTTCAACTTTCAATTTAATTGAGACTATCAATTGTCATTTCTCGCTGGTCCTATCAACTGTTATTGGCAACTGTTACTATTGAATGTTAAATGCCACTCTTAACTAAAGTTATGATTGTCAACTGTAATATTTTGTCATTGTTAATTGTTAACTGTCAATTGTCTTTATCCGCTGTCAACTATGACTATTAACTGACAGGCTCCACTATCAACTATTATTTTACTATACTACTAATTGAAACTATCACCATCAACATTATCAATTGTCACTATCAACTGTCAATTGTCACTGTCCCTATCAACTGTCACTATCAAATATTGCTATTAACTGTTACTTATCATTGTGAACTAAAAGTTTTGGTCAGTGTCATCTGTCAGCTAATCATTAACTACTTAGCAACTGTCACTTTTAGCAGTTACATTAAACTTTTACTGTCATCTGGCAATTGTTAACTTTCAGCAATTGTCAACTGTCATTAACAAGTGCCACTGTGAACTGTTACTATCAACTGTCAATGTCACTATTGACAGCCGATGTTAACTCTAAGTTATCGTTGTCAACTGTAATATTTTATCACTGTCACTTGTCTCTGTCCACTGTCACTATCAACTGGCAGCTATCACTGTCAACTGTAATTTTATGTCACTATTAACTATTACTGTCAATTATACTACTAATTGAAACTACCACCATCACCATTATCAATTGTCACTATCATCTATCAATTGTCAATTGTCACTGTCTCTGCCAACTGTCACTATCAAAAATCGCTATTAACTATTAGTTATCATTGTGAACTGAAGTTTTTTGTCACTGTCATCTGTCAGCTATCACTGGTAACTGTTAACTGTTACTGTTAACTGTCTCTGTAAACTGCCACAGAAATCTATCACTGCTGCTGTTAACTATCACATCAACTGTCATAACTAATTAACAGTTATAAATATCAATTACAATTTTCCGTTACTGCCAATTGTCACTACCCAATTTATTTGTCACTAACATTATTAGCAACTTTACAACTGTAACTTTTAGCGGTTACTTTAAACTTTTATTGTCAACTGGCAATTGTTAACTCTCAGCAACTGTCAACTGATACCTGCTACTGTCAACTGTCATTAACTTATGGCACTGTGAATTGTTACTATCAGCTGTCAATGTCACTAATAACTGCCGATGATAACTCTAAGTTATCATTGTCAACTGTAATATTTTGTCACTGTCAATAGTTAACTCTCAATTGTCTCTGTCCACTGTCAACTATCACTAATAACTGACAGGTTCCACTATCAAGTACCATTATCAACTGTCGCTATCAACTGTCAGCTATCACTGTCAACTGTGATTTTATGTCACTATTGAATATTACTGTCAATTATTCTGCTAATTGAAACTATCACCATCAACATTATCAATTGTCACTGTCAACTGTCAATTGTCAATTGTCGCTGTCTCTATCAACTATCACTATCAAATATCGCTATTAACTGTTGGTTAAAATTGTGAACTGAAAGTTTTTGTCACTGGTACCTGTTAACTGCTACTAGTAACTGTCACTGTAAACTGCAGCAGAAAGCTATCACTGCAACTGTTAACTATCACATCAACTGTCAATTATAATTTTCCGTTACTGCCAATTGTGACTACCCAATTTATTTGTCACTAACATCATTAGCAACTTAGCAACTGTCACTTTTAACGATTACTTTAAACTTTTCTGTCATCTAGCAATTGTTAACTCTCAGCAACTGTCAACTGATACCTGCTACTATCAACTGTCATTAACAAATGCCACTGTGAACTGTTACTATCAATTGTCAATGTCACTATTAACTGCCGATGTTAACTTTAAGTTATCATTGTCACCTGTAATATTTGGTCACTGTCAGTTGTTAACTGTCAATTGTCTCTGTCACTGTCAACTATCACTATTAATTGACAGGTTCCACTGTCAAGTATCATTATCAACTGTCACTATCAACTGTCAGCTATCACTGTCAACTGTAATTTTATGTCACTATTGAATATTACTGTCAATTATACTACTAATTGAAACTATCACCATCAACATTATTAATTGTCACTGTCAACTGTCAATTGTTATTTATCACTGTCCCTATCAACTGTCACTATCAAATATCGCTATTAACTGTTAGTTATCATTGTGAACTGAAGTTTTTTGTCAATGTCATCTGTCAACTATCACTATAAGTGTTACTGTCAACTGCTACTGTAAACTGCCACAGAGAGCTGTCACTGCTGCTGTTAACTATCGCATTAACTGTCACTGTCATTATCAACTGTCTCAGTTATCAATGTCAATTATAATTTTCCGTTAGTAACTGTCACTTTTAGCGGTTACTTTAAACTTTTACTGTCATCTGGCAGTTCTTAACTCTCAGCAATTGTCAACTGTCATTAACACGTGCCACTGTGAGCTGTTACTATCAATTGTCAGTGTCACTATTAACTGCCGATGTTAACTCTAAGTTATCGTTGTCAACTGTAATATTTTGTTACTGTCAATTGTTAACTGTCAATTGTCTCTGTCCACTGTCAACTTTCACTATTAACTGACAGGTTCCACTGTCAAATATCATTATCAACTATCGCTATCAACTGTCAACTTTCTACTGTAATTTTATGTCACTATTAACTATTACTGTTAATTATACTACTAATTGAAACTATCACCATCAACATTATTAATTGTCACTGTCAACTGTCAATTGTTATTTATCACTGTCCCTATCAGCTGTCACTATCAAATATCGCTATTAACTGTTAGTTATGATTGTGAACTGAAGTTTTTTGTCACTGTCATCTGTCAGCTATCACTGGTAACTGTTAACTATTACTGTCAACTGCTACCTTTAACTGTCACTGTAAACTGACGTAGAAAGCTATCACTGCTGCAGTTAACTATCACATCAACTGTCATGACTAATTATTAGTTATCAATATCAATGATAATTTTCCGTTTCTGCTAATTGTCACCACCCAATTTATTGATCACTATCAACATTACCAACTTAGCAACTGTCACTTTTAACGGTTACTTTACTGTCATCTGGGAATTGTTAACTCTCAGCAGCTGTCAACTGATACCTGCTACTGTCAACTGTCATTAACAAATGCCACTGGGAACTGTTACTATCATAACTGCCGATGTAATCTCTAAGTTATCATTGTCTACTGTAATATTTTATCACTTTCATCTATCAGCTATCATTGGTAACTGTTAACTGTTACTGTCAACTGCTACTGTTAACTGTCACTGTAAACTGCCGCAGAAAGCTATCATAGCTGCCGCTAACCATCACATTAACTGTCACTGTCATTATCAACTGTCATGACTAATGATCAGTTATCTAAGTCAATTATAATTTTCTGTTCCTGCCAATTATCACTATTAATTTTATCTGTCACTAACATCATTAGCAACAAGTGTTACTTTTAACTGTTAAACTTTAAACTTCTACTGCCAACTGGCAATTGCGTTAACTTTCAGAAACTGTCAACTGATACCTGTTAGTGTCAACTGTCATTAACAAGTGCCAATGTGAACTGTTACTATCAGCTGTCAAAGTCACTATTAACTGCCGATGTTAACTCTAGGTTATCATTGTCAACTGTAATATTTTGTCATTGTCAATTGTTAACTGTCAATAGTCTCTGTCCACTGTCAACTGTTACTATTAACTGACAGGTTACTATTGAATATTCCTGTCAATTATACTACTAATTGAAACTATCACCATCAACATTATCAATTGTCACTGTCAACTGTCAATTGTCAATTGTCACTGTCCCTATCATCTGTCACTATAACATATCGCTATTAACTGTTGGTTATCATTGTGAACTGAAAGTTTTTGTCACTGTCATCTGTCAGCTGCCATTGGTAATTGTCAATTGTCAATTGTCACTAGGGATAGTGAGTCACTATCAAATATCGATATTAACTTAATTAGTTTTCATTGTGAACTGAAAGTTTCTGTCACTGTCATCTGTCACCTATCACTGGTAACTGTTAACTGTTACTGTCAACTGCTATTATTAACTGCCACTATATACCGCAAAAAACTATTATCAACTGTCACTGTCATTATCAACTATCATGACTATGAGTTATCAAGGTCAATTATAATTTTCTGATACTACCAATTTTAACTGTCACTATCATCATTAGCAACTTAATGCTGAGTGGAGAAAGTTATCTCATTGTTAAATGTGTTTTTCGATGGAGCGTTACGCAATTAATTTTTTTTTTGTGCGGCTTAGAAATAATGTAACCGAAACATTCCAGTTGCTTCAAGAGGCCTTCGCGGATGACTTAATTTCAAGGTCATGGTTCGAGAGATGGTACAAGGTGTTCAACGACGGCCGAAAAGGGGACTGAACAATATGAACAATAAATATATTTTTCTAGGAAAATGCGCATTACTTTTATAATGGACCCTGTATTTGTCTTTTTATTTTATTATGTTCATTATTTTTCTTTGTAATTTTATTAATGCGCATTACTTTTATAATAGACCCTATATTTGTCTTTTCATTTTCTTTTATTAATTTTCACTTTAATCCTATTATTTTTGTCTTCAAATTTTGCATATTTTCTCTCTATAATCTCTAATATAATTTACAAATAAAACACTTTTTAAACTGTGACTATTTAATAAAGGGTATAGTTTCGACAATTTTAACTTGTCATTTTCAAACTAGAATTTCTTATGATGTATAACGAAGTAGAAGCCTCCACCGTTAATATAATATAATTTGTTTAAAAATTTAAAGAAAAACATAAGAATAGAAAATAATGAAAATAATGAAGAAAAATAAATGAATAAAATAATGAAGAAAAATAAAGGAAAAAATAGTTATAATAAGATCTTAAAGATGATTTAAGAAGCAAAGAGTAAATTGATTTTAAAAAAATTAAAGAATTAAAAAAGAAAACACATACTCCTTCAGAGAATATAAGATTACAAAATCAACATAATTTTTTCAGCAGATTTGTGAACTTAACAGAACATTTTTTTTGATAATGAAAAAATAAAAGAAATAAAAAGAAAATATTTTTTCTATTCTCTCCTATATTACATCTAACCAATTGGTAGAAAACATTTTTTATATTACTATTTTTTATGCGCATTACTTTTATAATTGACCCTGAATTTGTCTTGTTTCTTTTTTTAATTTTGTATTTTTCTCCTTATAATCCCTAATATAATTTATTGTTGGTGCGCCTTACTTTTATAATAGACCCTGTATTTGTCTTTTTTCCCTTTTTATTTTCTTTTAAGTTTATTATTTTTACTTTTTATTCTTATTATCTCTCTTTAATCGCTAATATTATTTGTTAAAAAAAATTAAAAAACGATAATGTTAAAAAAGACAGTAATGAAGGTAAATAAAGGAAAAATAGAGTTATAATAAAAAATTATAGATGATTTAAGAAGCAAAGAGTAAATTATGAGTAAACGACACAATTTGGCACTTTTTTTCACTGTGTCGTTTACCCATATCAACATCTTCACGTACTCAAACAACCTAATTAACAAAGAGTAAATTAACAAAAAAAATGGAAGAAATAAAATATAAATATTCTTTCTACTTAAGAAAATAAAATATAATACATGTAATACATAAAATAAAATAAATTCTGATATAGTTGGTCTTCTGTTCCATGACTATCGACCGGTGGTCTTTCAGCCCTATTCTTTCTAATAATACACATTTTTATTGACAAACTTTATACATGTTTACATTAAAATAATAAATAATGAATGATGAGTTAGTGAGTTAGTTCGTCAAAAGGCTATCGACCAGAGGTCTTTCTGCCTTATTCTTTCTATTTTATCCGGATGACTCTCTTATATTGCATCTAATCAATTGTTAAATTTTTTAGTTTTAAATTTAATTGTAGAATCATATTTTAATCGATACGTTCCTCAAGGATCGATAATTGATTTCACATATTGAAATAATTAAAAGATCTTGTAATTGGGATAAAATAATATAAATGTTGGATTTTATTTTTATGATTTTTATGCATACATAAATTTTAAAGAAATATTTATCGATTTTATTATCATTGTATATTCCCGAGAATTACATTACATTATCCAAATTTCACAGGCGATATTCAAATTAAATCATTTTGAATACGTTTCCCGCACGCAGAAAGTATAAATTTCAGAAAAGCCATCATTTTCACGCGCACCCTCCCTTCCTTCGTGTTTTATTTATCCGCTTTACCACGCTCTCCTCTCTCTCTCTTTTTCTCCCTTTCTCACTCCTTTCCTGCACGGCCGGCCGCGCACACGAACGTCTCAATAATGATGACTGAGTTTTATTTAAAATATAAAAGGCGATATTTATGGGGATGCACACCAACACACACACACACACACACACATACCACCCGAACACCCCGCAGAGCCGTGCCGGAGTGTTGTTGCGTGTCTGCATTTCAATTTGGCCTGAAAAGTGCACGACGCCCCCTAGCGGCCACCCCGTGCACAACGGCAATTACTCAACTCGTAATTATCGAGTGAGAAGAGAAAGGAAACTCGCGCTGCCCGGGTGAATAACTTTGTTATTCGCGTTTCGAATTAGTGGTGGTGTTATCGGATTTGTCACCGTGAAGATACTGAAAGAAATAATTATGTGAAAAAAATTGATCATTCGAGATCGTACTAATGGTACAGTTACAACGGTTTTTGTAACAAAAAAAAACAGTCAATCTGATTTGAAGATTTTGTATTTGGATTATTTTGAAGACGTTTACAAAATTCATCACAAAACGAATTGCGATAATGGTTGAATTCCATTTACCATGTTTACCGTGAATATATAGTGGTTTTTGATGGTGCTTCATCGCTAAAAGTGGAATTAAGTTCATCGGTGCATTGTTGTTGAGATAATCTTGGTCGACATCAATTTTTCTTGTCACTAAAAACAACACATATTACACATAGATATAACTCTATTGGCAAATAGCAAAATTTACGTTAGGAATCCTGGTCGTCAGATGGCAGCACGTGGATCGTCATTCCCGAAACATTAAAGGAAACCCTTGTATACGCGTTGAGTTTTTAATCATGTGATTTTTATTCTAACCGTCGATTATTTATAGATAAAATTGATGATTCAATTTCAGCTATTATAAACATGCCTGTGAGATGAATAAAGATGAAAGGTTGAATGTTATTTCAGGCAAAGTGGTGTATTTACGATTTTTTCCCCTCGTACTGGCCACAATTTCTGCCCATATAAAGAGGTAGAGGTTGAGGCGACGCATTCACACACACACACACACATGCATGCATACAAACACTTTTCTCTTGAGAGCCGAGAGAGTCTCGAGGTGGTAATCTGTCGGGTCGCTTAAATAAGATATTTTACAGCGCATTATGTTCATTATTCAGTCGACCGAATGAGAATTTCAAATCAATTTTTATCCGGCACAATTCCGCCTTGTACGCCCGTACTTTACGATCGCATAATTTCACAGTGGTGGGGAATTATAATACTTTATTTACGGTGCGACTGACTCTCTCTCTTATTTTTTTCAAGTTACATTTTACTTCTCTCCCTCCCGTGCCGCGAATAAATAAATAAAGTGAATTATCGTCGCAGGCTCGGTGGCGCGCTCACTGAATTATCGGCGCAATAATTCGCGCCCCGCGCCAACCCCATCCCATAAACATCCCATAATCGGATACTGCGCGGGGAATTTTCTTTTTCGCGGCCGGCGGTCATTACGGGGCCATCGGCCTTTACACCCATTACGTAAGAAATTCAAACTTTTTACAGTAGTGCAAATCAAATTTATCAAATGATTTTTTTTTACAAATTTTAGCAATCTTAGACCGAAATACACACAATAGCGATTTATGATTGTTGGTTACTCAGAGGAGTGGTTTTAGTTGGTAAGAGACCAAAACTACCCTTCTATATACCCATGATATAATTCTCATCAACAAAAAAATTCCTTATAAAAACAATATGCATATGTCTACATACCTATTACCATTTAATGACCCCCAATAAACACCCTAACACTCTCCACCCCCTGTGTGCTGTGTGCGACTTCGATCAAATTATAATACCAATTTTTTTTGTTGTTGTTCCATCAAGAGCCACCACATGTCCGACGCGCGTTCCGACCATCGGTTCGAATTAACGAAGACATTAAGCTGTCACGACGTGTAATTTATTGGGAGACAATTCGAGGCGAAAAAATGAAATTACGTTACATAATTGGTTAATATGCTTGATATTGAAGGATGCGTAGAATATGGCCGGCCGTTTTGATGGCTCAATTCGAACGGCGCGCACCGCTCCTAATTATAACCGAAGTTGTTAAATTTATACGATAATTATTCCGTAATGACCGTTACGTCATTCAAACCAAAGTATTATTAATCCTTTAACGTAATTATTCGCCAATAATAATTACATTTCTCATTTAAACATTTTATCCATTTCTCACTTAATTTTTGTATTAATTAATTATATTTTATATTTAATTTGAAAATACCAGACAAAACATCAATTAATGCGTGCATAATTGGTGATCTACTATTCCCTTATCGTGAACGGGGTTAAATGTAGAATAGTTGTCGTTGTAATTGATGATTATGTTTATCAATAATTACAATGAGTGAATGGATCGGCATTCAAACAAGTAATTAAAACGTTAATTAAATAACAAACTATTTACAATTCATCGGCCGCCGACAAACCGTCCATCATTGGGGCTTTATCATCGCGGTGCCCATAAATTGCGACATTATAAGGAAAACAAGTCGACGTATTTTCGAAATTTCCATCTTACTCGGAATTATAGTGATTACTTCAATAAACATTTATTTACATTCATTTATCTATGCAGTCTTAACTATGATAAAGATTTTTGTAATAAATTTAATCATTATAATATAATATATTTGAAGAGATTATTATGTAACTATCATGAATTGAAATTATTATTTTCTGTGTTAGTTTTCGTGTTTATCATCAATTACATGTATTAACGGTCGCAACCTTTCTTACATTCAAAACATTCTTGAGGTAGTTTTAAGCCATATCAAAATTGGAATGAATTTAATTAGTGCAACGTTTAGACAATAGATGGCACCATTATGGTAATATTGTAATCGATGAATGAACTTTTACTGTCAACTGTCATTATTAACTTACACTATCAACTATCACTATCAATTACCACATTAAATTGTTACTGTTAACTGTCACTATCACTATCAACTTTTACTGTTACTATCAGCTGTTGCTGTCAAATTCCACTATCAACTGTCCCTATTAACCTTCGCTGTCAAATATCACTCTCTTGAATTTCAGCTAGCACTGTCAACTGTCAACTCCCATTATCCCTCTCAGCTATCACTGCAACTGTCAACTGTCAACTCTCAACTGCCAACTGTCAACTGTCAACTCTCAACTGACAAATATCAACTGTCAACTGTCAACTGTCTGCTGTCAACTCTCAACTGTCAACTGTCAACTATTAACTGTCAACTGTCTGCTGTCACTGTCACTATCATCTACACAGTTATGTCATAATGATATACATAAATTAGTGTCTAGAATTTTCTTTAAAAAGAAACAAAATAAAGCATATTTGCTGAATTAATGAATCAACAATAAATCTAGGAGCAACCAAGAACTATCACTTGTCGTCAAGTGGAAGATCATTGAGAAACAGTGATCTTCTCCTGCGATTCCTGCGACCAAATTTTTTGTATTGTCTTGTGTATATATTATGTACTTAAATATGTTAGCAGGAATAACAAAGCTAATAAAGAATAAAGAAAAAATAAATAAAAAGTTTCAGCCATCACTTTCCACAGTAATTTTCTGTCACTATCAACTATCACTACTAATTGTCACTGTCACTATCTACACTATCAATTGAAACTATAAACTGTCAATTACCAACTGCTACTATCAACTGTAACATCACTATCAATGTCATTATTAAGTGCCGTTGTTAACTGTCAGTTATTATTGTCAACTATAATTTTTATCACTGTCAACTGTCAGCTATCACTTTTAACTCTTAACTATCACTGTCAAATGCCACTGTCAATTGTTACTATCAACTGCCAGTTGTCACTATTAAATGCCGTTGTTAAATGTCACTATCCACTATCACAGTCAACTATAATTATTAATTGTCTTACATTATCAATTATCACTATCAACGGTCACTGCCAACTGTTAATTATCACTGTCTCTATCAACTGGCAACTGCCACTTATAAATGTCAATTGACAGGTGCCGTTGTCCAACTGTCACTATCAACTATTACTGTCAGCAGTCACTGACAATAATAATTTTTTGTTTCTATGAACTATCACTGTCAACTATCACTACTAACTAACTACTAATTGTTACTGACATCATTGCCTTCTGTAAGTTTTTGTCACTGTCAACAGTCAGCTATCACTGTTAACTGTTGGCGGTCACTGCCAACTGTCACTGTCAACTGTGACCATAAACTGACGCTGAAAGCTATTACTGCCACTATTAACTGTTAATTATCACTAACAACTGTCACTGTAAACTACTACTACTATTAATTGTCACTGTCACTATCAACTGTATCTGTCAACTATCAATTGTTTCTATTAACCGTCGCTGTCAAATATCACTCTCTTGAATCTCAGCTATCTTTTAAAACTCTCACTATTAACTGCCACTGCCAATTGTTACTATCACTACAACTATTAACTGTTACTGTCACTAAAACAGCCAGCTATCACTTTTAACAGTAATTTTTCGTCTCTATCAACTACCTCTGTCAACTATCACTACTAATTATCACTGAGACTCTCAACATTAACAATTCTCACTACCAACTATCAAATTCCACTGTCAACTATTACTATCAACTGTCAATATCACTATCAAGTGCCGTTGTCAACTGCCAGTTATCATTATCAACTGTAATATTTTATCACTGTAAAAGGTTGTTGATAATTGTCACTTGATAGTGACCAACTCTCACTATCACTATCAACAAATGCTTTTAAATGCCACTATCAAGTGTTTCTATCAACTATCTGTATCATATATCACTCTTAACTGTCCCTATCAAACGTTTCTATCGAATATCAGCCATCACTGTCAACTGTCAACTGTTACTATCAACCGTCTCTATCGAATGCCAGCTATCACTGCAACTGTCAATTATCACTGCCACCATTAACTATTGCTATTATTTTCAACAATAATTTTCTGTCACTATCAACTATCACTACTAATTGTCACTGTTACTATCAACATTATCAATTGAAACTATCAACTGTCAATTGCCAACTGCTACTATCAACTGTTAAGTACCCCACTATCAATGTCATTGTTAACTGTCAGTTATTATTGTCAACTCTAATTTTTATCTGTCAACTGTCAACTGCCAATTGTCAGCTATAACCTTAACTATTAACTATCACTGTCAACAGTTACAATAAACTGTCAGTTGTCACTATTAAATGCCGTTGTTAAATGTCAGTTATCATTGTCTAAAGTCACTATTAATGGTCAGCTATGACTGTCGACAGTAATTTTTTCACTATCAACTATCACAGTCAACTAATTGTCTTACATTGTCAATTGTCACTATCAACGATAACTGTCAACTGTCAATAGCCTCTGTCTCTATGAACTGTCACTGGCAACTGCCACTGTCAACTGTCAACTGACAGGTGCCGCTGTCTATTACTATCAACTATCATTACTAACTAACTACTAATTTTTACTGTCATCATTGCCTTCTGTAAGATTTTGTCACTGTCAACTGCCAGCTATCACTGTTAACTGTTGACTGTCACTGCCAACTGTCACTGTCAACTGTTACCATCAACTACCTCTGAAAGCTATTACTGCCTATCTTAACTGTTAGTTATCACTATCAACTGTCACTGTGAATACTACTACTAATTGTCACTGTCACTATCAACTGCATCTATCAACTATCAATTGTTTCTATTAACCGTCGCTGTCAAATATCACTCTCTTGAATCTCAGCTATCATTTTCAACTCTAACTGTTAACTGTCACTGCTAATTGTTAGTATCAACTATTCTTGTCGGCTATAACTACAACTATAACAGTCAGCTATCACTTTTAACAGTAATTTTCCATCTCTATCAACTACCACTATCAACTATCACTACTAATTATCACTAAGTTTCCTAACATTATCAATTGTCACTATCAAGTGTCAAGTACCACTGTCAACTAGTACTATCAACTGTCAATATCACTATTAAGTGCCGTTGTCAACTGTCAGTTATCATTATCAAATGTAATGTTTTATCACTGTAAAAAGTTGTTGTTAATTGTCACTGTCAACTGCCACTCTTAACTAATACTATCAACTGTTAACGTCACTATAAAGTACAGTTGTTAACTGTCACTATCAATGGTCGGCTATCACTGCCAGGAGTATTTTTTTGTCATTATTAACTATCACTACTTATTGTCACTATCAACATTTTCTGCCACTATTAACTACCGCAGTTAACTGCAAAACTGTTGTTGTTGTCACAGCTACTGTTTACTGTCACTATTAACTGTCATGACTAATTGTTGATATTTACATTATCAATTGTCACTATCAACTTTCAAATGTCAACTGTTACTGTTAACTATTAGGTACCACTGATACTGTTAACTGTCATTACATTCTGCCACTCTCACTATCAACTATCAACTGTCAGTTGTAACTAAAAGTTGTAATTTTTGTCACTGTCTGACAGTGATCGTTGAAGATAAAGATTGATACTGTCAACTATCAACTGTCAACTTCCAACTGCCAACTTTCAATTGTTAACTTTCAACTGTACTTTTATTATTAGCACTCGTAACTGTCACTACTAATTATCCACTTATCAACTATTACTTTTAACACTTATTGTCAACTAATGCCTGTTTACTTTCAACTGTCAACTGTTACCTGCCACTGTTAATTATGACTATTAATTGTCAATGTCACTTGCAACATCTCCTACTGTCAACTGTCTGTTATCACTGTTAACTGTCAAATGTTACTACTTTCAAATGTGACAGTTGACAGTAATAGTTAACAATTCATATAAACAGAAAATTATAATTGACAGTGATAACTGTCAGTTGACAGCGCGAGTTGATGATATAGTACTCTTGCTCTCAACACTGTCATCTGCAATTTTCTGTTACTGTCAACTGTTAACTGTAACTGTCAGCTGCCACTGTCAATTAGTACTAAGAGTTGAGCCTGCTATCACTGCCATTGTCAACTATCAACTGTACTTTCAACTGCCACTATCAACTGTTATTATCACTATCAATTGTCGCTGTCAATTATCAGCTAAAACTGTCAACTGTAATTTTTTATCACTATCAACTACCACTGCCAACTGTCACTACTAATTGTCATTGTCACTAACAACATTAGTAACTTTAACAACTTTCACGTTTAACTGTTATTTTGAACTCTTACTGTCAACTGGCAACTGTTAACTCTCAACTATCAACGGTTACCACTCTCAACTGTCAAAGGCAGCTGATAGTAACAGTTAATAGTTGAAAGTAACAGAAAATGTCAGTTGACAGTGATAACTGACAGTAACAGTTAATAGTTGCCAGTAAAAGAAAATTACAGTTATCACAGTCATTTGTAATTTTCTAAAACTATCAACTAACACTGTCAACTGTCACTACTAGTTGTCATTGTCACTAAAAACATTAGGAACTTAGCAACTGTCACTTTTAACTGTTACTTTTAACTTTCACCCTCAACTGTCAACTGTTACCTGCAACTGTCAACTGGCATTGCCACCACCATGAACTATCGCTATCAAGTGTCAGATCTCACTGTCAACTGTAATTTTCTATAACTGTTTAAGTGTTAACAATTACTGTCAGCTGCCACTGTCAATTGTTACAATCCAGTGTTGCTGCCAGTGATAACTGCTATCAACTATCACCTATACTTTCAACTGCCACTGTCAACTATCATTATCCCTATCAGTTGTCGCTATCAACTGTCAGCTATCACTTTCAACAGTTTTTTTTGTTACTATCAACTATCAATATCAACTGTCACTACTAACTGTCATTGTCACTAACAACATTAGCAACTTATCAATTGTTATTTTTAACCCTTTCTGTCAACTGGCAACTATTAACTCTCAACTGTTACTATCAATTGTAGTTGTTAGCTGCCACTGCTTGTGTTATCTGGCATTATCAAATGTAACTGTAATTTTAATTGTTGCTGTCAACTATCAGCTATAACTGTGAGCTGTAATTTTCTGTCACTATCAACTGTCAACTGTTAACTGTCAGTATCAACCGCTACTGTTAACTTTAACTATCAATTATGACTGCTAGCTACCATTGCTACTGTTTACTGCCACTATCAAATGTCACTGCCAATATTAACTGTCAGCTTACTATCACTGTAAACAGTCACTGCTAATTTTCAATGTTACTATTAACATTATCAACTGTCACTTTCAACTGTAATTTTCTTTCGCCATCAACCGTCACTGTCACTACTGCTTATCAACTGTCATTTTTAATAGTTACTTTAAACTATTATAATCAACTGTCAACACTACCTGTCCCTGTTACCTGCCACTATCAACAGTCACTGTCAACTCTCAACTATTAATTGTTATTGTCTAACTATTACTGACAACTGCACCTATCAACTGTCATTATTAACGGTCACTTTTAATTGTCACTGTCTTTATTAACGGTGGTTATCAACTCTCACTAACAACTGTCGATTAGGTGTAACTGTTAACGGTTACTTTCAACTGTCACTATCAATAGCCATTGTCAACTGTCATTCTCTATTGTCTCTGCCAACTGTCATTTTTAATTGTCAGTACCAACTGTCGTTGTCAAAAGTGATTATCACTGCCTCTCTATTAGTTTTTATGGTTAACAATTTTTGACAACTATTATGACTAAATGACTATATTATCAAGTGTCATATTTAATTGTTCCCTTTAAATATTACTATCAACTGTCAACACTTCCTATCTTTGTTAACTTCCACTGTCAATAGTCATTGTCAAATCTCAACTATTAATTGCCATTATCAACTATTACTGACAACTGCACCTGTCAACTGTGCTGTCATTATTAACTGTGCTTATTAACTCTCACTCTCGTCGATTAGGTATAACTGATAACGGTTACTTTCAACTGTCACTATCAATTGTCATTGTCAATTATCAACGCTTGTGTTTCGCTCAACTGTCATTTTTACTATCAACTGACGCTGTCAACTGTGATTGTAAATTATCACTGCCACTGTTATGACTAAATGACTATTACTGTCATTTTGTTTCCTTTGTCAATGTTGTTATTTTAATACTCCTTTTGAATGCATTTTTATAGAAGTTACTCTCAATTGTCACCCTTGCCAGCTATCATTGCTACAGTTAACTGTCAATTATTAATTTTTAATCGAATATTATTAATTGTAATAAAATTAACTGTAACTTTTACCCTAAACTCTAACACGTATCTGTCATTGTTAACTGTCACGGTTAACAAACAATATCAACTATTTCTCTCATTTCTCTCATTGGTTACTGTCAATTATTTCTATAAACGGTCATAATAAAATCTCATTTTCTAAAAAAAAAAAGAAATAAGAGTGCATGATAATCATGACTAAGTAATCTATTCCGTGAAGTGTTTCTGGTTATTCCTATTTCTTTAAGCTCATATTCTCTTTAATATCTATTGTTTAGTGTCAAATATGACTATTACTATAAATCGTAGCTATTATTAGTAAATGTTGTCTTTATTTGTTACTAGCAATTGGCATCGGTAAGCGTGTTTGATTGTTGCATCTTAAATAATTCTTCTTCCTTCTTAATTCTTCAGAATCATTTGGTTTTCTCTTCTCTCTGAAAAACGGAGAAAAATAAAGAATTTGGTATAAGAAAGGAAAGTAAATAGTTAAAGAAATAGAAAGAAAACATTAGTGAATTAGAGGGTTTTTTCTAATTAACTATAATTTGTAACTATTGAATATTACAATTAACTATCACAGTCAATAGTTACTGCTAAGTTTCATTGACAAATGATACTGTTGCTATCAATTGTCATTATCAGTATCAATTGTCACTAGTAACTATTTTTATAACTATGAAGTAGATTGTCTATGAAATATTGTTAACTCTGTTAAGTCTCAACTATAAACTGTTACTATTATTTGATATCAACTATTAACAATAAGCAATCATCGTGAATTGTCACTGACAATGGTCACAAATAAACTGGTAAAATATCACTATTAATGAGTAATATTAATTATCAACTCTAAACTGTGACTATGAGAAAACACTAATTGCCTTGTCAACTCTCTTTGTAATTACCTCATTATTTGCTGCTTTCAATTATATCTATCATTATGTACCTAATTATTTATTGTAATCATCTGTCTATAACAATTATAATTATCAATATGAACTACTATTGTCAACAGTTTTAGCTGCCTACTCTATATATTACCTTATGAACAGTTACTATCAATTGACACTATATTCTATTGTCAACTGTTAAGCTTACGAATTATAACTCCCTAATAATGTTATTGTCTACTCTTAACATTAAAAATTTACACCTATAATTATGAATATAAATGAAACCATTGAAATAAGTTATTTAGTAGTAGTAACAATAAAAATATTGTATAAATCTACCTAAATTGTTTTCCTGTGGTAATCGTGCTGTAAACGCGCTTCATTTTTTTTATATTATTATTATTAATTTTTATATTCCCGCGGTGCTAAGGAGTCGTGCGGTGGATATGATCTCGGCGGCTCTTACAAAGGTACCTAACTCACCAATATCTGCATGGGAACATGCGCGCCGTTTCAACTCTCCTAACTGTTTCCACTTCAACGGCGATATTGTTGTAATATTTAATCGCGAAACGCAAAACGGCCAACTTCCTGTTCGCTCGCCCATTAATATTAACATTATAATTGGACACGCCCACGCTGTCCGGCCACTTTGACACCTGTCCAAATACAAAGAAAAAACTAATAGTAAAATTTTATTATGTCAGAAGTGGAACCATTGTTATTTACTACTAGGTGCTATGATAAGTATTATAATTGGGCGGCTCGAGTGCACACGAGAGAGGGCATAAAAAGGCCCGTCTAAATACCCGCAGATAACGTGATGGGATAAAAGTGGGATGTAACTCGGGCTCAATTAATTACAAACGCTCGGAGCGATGTAATTACTTGTTACAATCTGATCCCTCGCGCCGTGCTCTATCGAAACTAATACGCATAGCATCACGGAGATGCTGTTATAGATTAATATTGGCTCTCATTGCATCCAACCACCTTCTGCTCTTGCGCTCGCCGTGCGTTGACCACTTTACCGAGATCCCCAAAGGTGCCGAAGGGAAACGCCGCATTTCAATATCCGCTTAATCACTTTCCACTCGCAACGGTTTAACATTTAAAACACAGACGGCTTCCTCATTATTATATGAAAAATCCTCAATAGGAAACTCTCAACACTTACGTGCCGAAAAAAAAAATCCCGGACCTGATGATCTTGTTGATAGCGTAATGTTACTTTACCTCTAATAAATTATCGTTAGAACAAAAAAATTATAGAATGGCCACGATCTTATTAATTCCCGGCCCGTTCACGATTACACCCAGGGAAAAAAAATCCATTTCGGTCGGTCCCGATTCTCGGAACAATCGGTAGATTAAAAATTAATAATGTTCGGGCTTAACGACGGTTTAGTAACACCTCCTCGACAACGCTTTAACACCGACACTCCGAACACTTCTTCTTTTTTTTATATTCCCAACAAGGCAGAAAAGGTAAGTGGTGGTTTATTGAAATGAGGTCCGGTATAATTTTTAATAAAGAACTAGTGGGAGAGAGATTAAAATCGAAAAATCGGATACTTGTAAGTTCACACAAGAAACTTGCAATTAATTTCAAAAAAATAATAATAACTTGCTTGAATAACATACATTTAGCAAAATGCGCCTATTTGCGGATATAATAAATATGAAATATAAATAATGGGTACTTTTCCCTTATAATTTGTTTATAGACAAATATTTTGCTTAAATTTTCACTTTAAAATTAGGAGCCTATCACATGATATATATTTATATAATTCAATGCTAGATAGGCTAATTTGACCAATATATATGAAATTGTTAGAAGTTTTAAAAGAATATAACCAAAGAACTTTTTGTTGTTATCATTTTTTTACAAGTTATTCTTACATCTAAAAAGTAACTGAAACAATTAGAAAAAAATAAACGAACTGATGATATAAATTATATATCTGCCATGATGATATTAACAGCCAAAAAGATCCTCATAAAATTCACAGTGACTATTGAAATACCTTATAATTTTATAATTTATAATCCAATGTAACTGATTGATGTCAATTGTACGCCAAAAAGGCATACATCTTTAAATTTAGAGAGTTTGAGAACTCAATAAGAAGATTGTTAATAGTAGTAAAAACTGACAGCGATAATTGACAATGATAGTTTGACAGTTGACATTTGATAGTTAACAGCGACAATTGATAATAATAGTGACAATAACAATGAAAGTTAACAATGATAGTTCACAGCAACAATTGATATTGAAAGTTGACTGTAACTATTTATAATAACAATTTCAGTGACAGTTGATAGACTGTAAATTTGTCATACTGATATAAAAAGCCAAATAACTAATTAACATTCCAGAAAAAGTGAATGAAAGCCTAAAGAAAAGTGAATATAAAAGATTTTTGATAAAAAAGAATAAGTATCTTCTTATTCTCTCCCTCAACATCATTCCATAAGAAAGTTTTGAGTGGAAGAACATATTTTATTTTGAACTTCGCCCTAAAATTGAATGTAGGTAATTTTAAATACTTGATAAATTTAATATATATATTATTCAAGAAATAAGACGACGGATGAATAAACAAATAGACAGTTGGCAGTGATAATTGATCATGACACTTGACAGTAACAGTTGATAGTGACATTTAACAGTGGCAGCCTCTAACATCCAGGATTCGTCTCCGGCTATGTATTAAGAAAGTCCAGATCATTTCAAATTAAATCAAACAATTCACATGATTCACGTCTTCGTCCGTTCTGGCCGTTGTTGAGCGTTCAGATTGGGATTCGTTGACGACGATCTCCTCCGGGTGCTCTTTGAACGCCTTGTACCATCTCCTGGACCTTGAAATATTATTATTAGTTCAACAGCGAAGGTTAATAGTGATAGTGACAATTGGCAGTGTTAATTGATTGTGACAGTAAACTGTTGAGACCGACAATTGATAATGACATATGATGGTGACAATTAACAGTTGCAGTAAATAGATTGTGAAAGTTACTAGAGACATTTGACAGTGACAGTTGATAGTGACAACTGACAGTGACAGTTACCAGTGACAGATGATAATTATAGTTGACAATTACAATTGATAGTGACAGTAACTTGATAATTGACAATAATAGCTAACAATTGTCAATCGACTATGACAGTTAACAGTTGAAAGTGACAATCGATAGTGACATAAAACAGTTATAGTTGATAGTTACAATAAATTGATAGTTTACAGTGGTATATGTTAGCGACAGTTGATAGGAATAGTTGACGGTGTCATTTGATAATGACAGTTGTCAGTCACAGTGATAGTAAAATGATAGTGGAAAGTGATAGATATAAACGACTGTTAACAGTTGACGACGACAGTTGATAATTACAATTAACAGTGACAGTTGGCAACGATAGTAAAATGATAGTTGACAGTTATAACTACTAGCGATAGTTGATAGTGAGAGTGACAATTGACAATGTCAATTGTTGTGAGTGACAATAGATAGTAACAGATGACGGTGACTGTTGTAGTTACAGTAAATTGATAGATGACTGCGATAAGTGACAACTACAGTAGATATTGACTGTGACAGGTAAAGTGACAGTTGATGGTAAAAAATTGATATTGACAGTTGACAATTATTGTTGGTAGTTAACAAATACAGTTCATAGTCACCGTCGGTAGTATCAGTTAATAATATTGACAATTGAGAATTGGCAGCAACAGATGTGAGTGTAAGTTGATTATCAGTTGACATCAACAGTTGATAATTTCAGTGAGAGTTTATAAAGACTTTTTCTTTAACATTTGACAGTGATAATTGAAAGTTACTCTTGACAGTGACAGTTGACAGTGAAAGTTGACAGTGACAGTTGATAGTGACAGTAACTTGATAAGACAGTAAAAACTAACAGTTATTATTAGTTATAGTAGCAGTTGACAATGTCGATTGACTGCGGCAGTTAAGATTTGAGAGTGACAATCAATAGTAACAGATGTTACAGTAAATTGATAGTTGATAGTGAAAGATGTTAGTTGATAGTAACAGTTGACGGTGACAGTGGATAATTACAATTGACAGTGACAGTTGATAGTTGATAGTTGACAGTGATAGCTAATAGCGACAGTTGATAGTGACAGTTGACAGTGTCAATTGATTGTGACAGTTAAGTGTAGTGAGTATCAATTGATAGTAACAGATGATGGTGACAGTTATAGTTACCGAAAATTGATAGTTGACTGCGATAAGTGACAATTGATAATGTGACAGTTGATAGTGACAGTTGACGGTAAAAATTCATGTTGATAGTTGACAATGATTGTTGTTAGAGTCAGTTAATCATTACAGTTGATAGTGACCGACGATAGTAACAGTTAATTGCCATTGACAGATGATGGTGATATTCTACAGTGACAATTAATATTAACAGTTAACAGTTGGCAGTAACTGTTGTGAGGGGTAGTTGACAGCAACCGTTGATAATTTCAGTGAGAGTTTATAATGACCTTTACTGTAACAGTTGACAGTTTACTGTAACAATTGATCAAGATAGTGATCGTTGATAGTTTATGTTGACAACGACAGTTGATAGTAATAATTGAAAGTGGTAGTTGACAGTGACAGTTAATAGTGAAAGTTGACAGTGACAGTTGACAGTGATAGTTGACAGTGACAGTTGACAGTGACAGTTGACAGTGACAGTTGACAGTGACTGTTGACAGTGACAGTTGACAGTGACAGTTGACAGTGACAGTTGACAGTGACAGTTGACAGTGACAGTTGACAGTGACAGTTGACAGTGACAGTTAACAGTGACAGTTGACAGTGACAGTTGACAGTGGCAGTTGACAGTGACAGTTGACAATGACAGTTGATAGTGACAGTTGACAGTGACTGTAACAGTAACTGACTAATTACTAACAGTTATTATTAGTTACAGTAACAGTTGACAATATTAATTAACTGCGACAGTTAGGAGTTGTGAGTGACAATAAATAGTAACAGATGATAGTGACAGTTAATAGTTACAGTAAATTGATAGTTGAAAGTGATAAATGTTAGCTATAATTGATAGTAACAGTTGACGGTGACAGTGGATAATTACAATTGACAAAAACAGTTGGCAGTAATAGTAATTTGATAGTTGGCAGTGTTAGCTAATAGCGAAATTTGATAGGGAGAGTGACAGTTGACATTGTCAATTTTTGTGAGTGACAATTGATAGTCACAGATGATGACTGTTGTCGTTACAGTAAATTAATAGATGACTACGATAAGTGACAGCATCAGTTAATAATGACTGTGACAGGTGAAGAAACAGTTGATAGAAACAGTTGGCGGTAAAATTTGAAATTGACAGTTGACAATGACTGGTGATGGTGTCAGTTAACAATTATAGTTGATAGTGACCGTCAATAGTAAAAGTTAATTGTCAGTGACAAGAGGTATTCCACAATGACCATTAAGATTGACAGTTGTGAGTAGCAGTTAAATAACAGTTGACAGTTATAGCTGACAACAACAATTGATAATTTCAGTGAGAATGTATAGTGACATTTACTGTAACAGTTGACCGTGACATTTGATAGAGATTTTAATAGTGACTGTTGACAGTGACAGTTGATAATAATAATCGAAAGTAACAGTTTACATTGACAGTTAACAGTGATAATTGATAGTGAGAGTTGACAGTGACAGTTTATAGTAACAGTAACTTGATAATTGACAATAATAACTAACAGCGACAGTTATTAGTTATAGTAACGGTTGACCGTGTCAATGGACTGTGACAGTTAACAGTTAAAAGTGACAATTGATCGTGACAGTTGATAGTTGACAGTGATAAGATGTTAATTACAGTTGATAGTAAAAGTTGACGGTGTTACTAGATAATTACAATTAGCACTTGACTGTGACAGTTGACAGTGACAGTAAATTGATAGTTGAAAGTGATAGCTAATAGTGGCAATTAATAGTGAGAATGATAGTATACAGTGTCAATTGATTGTGACAATTAACTGTTGTCAGATGATGGTGACTGTTGTAGTTACAGTAAATTGATAGTTGACTGCAATAAGTGACAGTCGCAGCTGGTTATAACGGTGGCAGCAAAGTGACAGTTGACGGTAAAAATTAATATTGGCTGTTGACAGTTGAGAGTTGACAATGACTGTTGATAGTATCAGTTAACAATTTTAGTTGATAGTGTCCATCAATAGTAACAGTTAATTGCTAGTGACAGTTAACAGTGACAGTTGATAGACATATTTAATGGTGACAGTTGATATTGATCATTGAAAGTAACAGTTGATCTGGACAGTTCATAGTAATAACTAACAACAGCTGACAGTAACAGTTAACAGTAATAGTTAACAATGACAGTTGATAGTGATAGTTGTCAGGGTAGCTGACAGCAACAGTTGATAATTTCAGTGAGAATTTATAATGACTTTTACTGTAACAGTTGACAGTGACAGTTGATACAAATATTAAATAGTGACAGTTGATAGTGATAATTGAAAGTAACAATTGACATTGACAGTTCATAGTAACAATTAACAATAACAGTTGACAGTAACAGTTAACAGTATTAGTTGTTAGTATCAGTTGACAGTGAATCAGTGGTTGTTTGAGAGATTTGAAATAAAAAAAATCGATACTTTACAAGGGGTAGCAGTAAAGTAGTACTTGTTTGCACAGTGCGGAACGCTGACGAATAGAATGGCCGCCGGATGTATGCTAACATGTACATTTCTCAGCTGTCTGTGTGCAAATAATAATTAACTATGTGGGTTTCAATTTTGTTAACTTGAAACCAGTTACGTAAAGAAGGCAGTCAATTTGATATAGTTGTATATAAAATCTGTTTTAACATTTACATGCTTGTGTTTATAGTAACAAATGTCAGTTTTAGAAATCTACAAATATTGAGATTATATTTTCGATAGATGATAAATGAAAATTGACAGATAAAAGATGATATATCAAAATATTAAAACCAAATTGGTTAACGTAATTTTGACAATGGCATATTCGATTTCAACAATGACAAACAGAGAAAAACAAAAGAACAAAAAAAATGAACATATGACAGATAAATAGATAAGAGTTGATAAATATTAGATAACATATTACAGTTGATGAATAGCAGGTGACGAATACACAATATTAAATGAATATTAAGGAATTACAAATGACAGATTTTAATAAACAAAATGAAAAATAAATAAAGTTCTACATTGTTCTTAGCCTTTGCTCTTTAATCTTTAGACTTTAATCTTTAGTCTTTAGACATTGATCTTAGACTTTAGGTTCTGGTCTTTGATCTTTGTTCTTTGGTCTTTGATCTTTGGTTATTTATCCTTTAGTCTTTATATCTGTTGGTCCATTGTCTTTGATCTTTAGTTTTTAGTTTTTGGTCCCTGGTTTATGGTCTTTGGTCTTTGATCCTTTCGTTATTTGGTTCATTTATTCTTTGGTCCATTGATCGTTTGGTCTTTTGGTCCCTTGGTCACTGCATAAGTAAATAAACATTAATTATAAACACTTACTATTAATTATCATTTTTAACTTTTAACTCACTGTCTAATCACAGCAATTACTTAACGGCGTTTTTTATTTTCATGAACATTTTAAAGACTCATATAAACAGCAAATACTAACGAGACGTAACACTGAAAGCTGAAATACTGAACTAAACATAATTGTCAACTATAAACTATCCCTATCAATTAGTACTGACAACTATAAATATCACCTTAAGCCACATTGGTCCTTTGGTCTTTGGGCATTGTTTTTTGGTCTTTGGTCCTTGATCATTTGGTCCTTTGGTCTTTTAGTGCTTTGGTACTTTAATTATTTTATCCTTTGGTCCATTAGTCCTTTGCTCTTTGGTATTTTGGTTCCTTGGTTCTGTGGTCTTTTGGTCATTGCAATTTTTAATTATGCAGAAATAGAAGCTAAATAAAACAGGAAAAAGGTTAATAGATGAATGAAATGAAAGATTTATTTCAATTTTGGACAAAGTAGTAAAAATATACGATGTGAAATTTGGCTTGAAAAAAAATTAAAATTTCGAACAACCCAATAAATAATACCTGTTATTTCCATGGCTAACTAGATTGCACTTTAAATATAACCTTAATACTGCTTACTAAAATCTATCACATCTTTCAGTAGACACGTAACAAATTGTCAACCGTAAAGCCAAACGTTAAACACAAAGACATTAGCGCGTGGGCCGTTCGTAATAACGTAAATCATGGAAGCCGACTTAGAGGTGAGAGGTCAAGTGAATTGCTTCATTAGCCCTCGATGTGTCCGTCTCGTCTTCGCCGTCCACAATTCCCGGCATTTCAAATTTTCGTACACGCGGCGATAGATCATTTTTAATGCGTGTAATGTAATAATCCGGACCAATAATAAACTATTAAAGAGATAAAGATAACCACGGGTTACGTGTTATAACAATATATCGGAATACTGCAATTTATAAACATAAATAACACGGTGGAAGTCTCTTAAACACCTTTTCGAAAATGGAATTCGATTATAGTTTAGTAATTTACAGTCGGGGGCGTGAAGGAACTGTTAATATTGTGCAGTCGGCCAGAGGCGTACCTCCGCGCGGCCGTCCGTTAAGTACCGCGCCGTACCGCTGGTCCGCTGTGCGGCCGCGGGGAACGCGATGCACAAAATGATAACCTATAGTTGACCAAATGCATTCTGATTTTATTATAAATTAATGGGGTGTAATAAAATTAAAGGTTTCTTATTCTATCATTAGAAAAATTGTATTATTGTTATTATCGGTACGCCCTCTTCGGGCCTTTACGCTCGCTAAGTAGAGCTTCGCGGCTCTTTTTCTATTACCTGGACGCTCGGATTTAATTAAAATCAAATTTTAATTAAAGCGAGAATAAGAGGGCCGTCCTACGGCCGTGGCCACTCCTCTCGTTAAACTCTAAACAAAAATAAATCGACACGGTTTTATAATAATGAAGAAAAAAAAAATCGTAAAGGAAGAGGAAATTTAATTAATTAAAAATGAACATCAATTTAACATTTGGATACAAAGGTATCCATAACAGATACGTTTTGTATTGAACGAATACAACACACTTAATTAATTAGTCTTAAACGTATTTTAAAATTCTCCTTTTAGAAAATATATTTTTTTAAATGTTCAATTTTTTCAAGTTTAAAGCATTATAGTTTGGTTTCCAGGTATCGTACGTCAATTGTTTTTATGTGTTTATTGAAATAAACGTATTTTGCAAAAACCTTAGGTTGATTTCTTTAGAAATTATTTTTTGTCAGTTTTTAAATCTCTGAATTTAAGCTTTTCCCAGTGTTAAGTTTCAAGCCTTGTGGTTTTGTTTCCAGGTTCCGTGCGTCAATTGTTTTGTCGTGGTTATTAAAATACATTAGTTTTAAACGTATTTTGAAAATTTTCAAGTCAATTTGTTTAGAAATTATTATTTTGCAAATTTTTAAATTGCAGAATGTAATTTTGTTTTATAGTGTTTATTAAAATATATTAGTTTTAAACGTATTTTGAAATTCTCAAGTTAATTTATTCCCTTAGAATTTTTTTTCAAATGTTTCAATCGTAAAATGTAATTTTGGTGTACCATCAATTTTCAAGCTTTGTAGTTTTGTTTCCAGGTATCGTACGTCAATTGTTTTATCTGTGTTTATTGAAATACATTCGTTTTAAACGTATTTTGCAAAAAATTTAAGTTAATTCCTTTAGAAATTATTTTTTTTGTCAGTTTTTTTTTAATCTCTCTAATGTTTAAATTGCACAATGAAATTTTGTTTTTGCATCAAGTTTCAAGCGTTTTAGTTTTGTTTCCAGGTATCATACATCAATTATTTTTTGGTGTTTGGTAAATTATATCAGTTTTAAACGTATTTTGAAATTCTCAAGTTGATTGATTCATTAAGAAACTATTTTTTACAAATTTTTCAATCGTAAAATGTTATTTTGGTTCACCATCAAGTTTCAAGCGTTGTAGTTTTTTTTCCAGGTATTGTACGTCAATTGTTTTACGGTGGTTATTGAAATACATTAGTTTTATACGTATTTTGAAATTCTCAAGTTGATTTCTGTGGAAATTATTTTTTTATAAATTCTTTAATAAAAGAATGTCATTTTCTCATCATCAAGTTTCAAATGTTGTACTTTTGTTTCAACTTGACTTACGTCAATTGTTTTTTTGTGTTTACTAAAATACATTCATTTTAAACGTTTTTGAATTGTTTCGAATTGATTTCTTTGGAAATTAATTTTTTGTATATTTTCAAATCATGGAATGTAATTTTGGTTTTGCATCAAGTTTCAAGCGTTGTAGTTTTGTTTCCAAGTGTCATACATCAATTGTTTTTTAGTGTTTGTTAAAATATATCAGTTTTAAACGTATTTTGAAATTCTCAAGTTGATTGATTCTTAAAGAAACTATTTTTTTACAAATATTTCAATCGTAAAATGGAATTTTGGTTCACCATAAAGTTTTAAGCGTTGTAGTTTTGTTTCCAGGTATTGTACGTCAATTCTTTTATGGTGGTTATTGAAATACATTCGTTTTATTCGTATTTTGAATTCTTTCGGATTGATTCCTTTGGAAATTAATTTTTTGTTAGTTTTTAAATCACGTAATGTAATTTTTGGTTTCATCATCAATTTTCAAGCGTTGTGGTTTTATTTCCAGGTGTCATACTCAATTGTTTTTTATCTGCTTATTGAAATACATTAGTTTTAAACGTATTTTGGAATTCTTGAATTGATTCCTTAAGAAAGTACGTTTTGGCAATTTTTTTTAAATCGCAGACTCCAATTTTGTTTTTCCCATCATCATATTTCAAGAATTGTAGTTTTGTTTCCAAAAATCGTAGTTCAATTGTTTATTTATTTATTTTTAGATGCTGGAAGAAAATCAGTTTACAGGAATAGTTGCAAACAGAAAAATTTGAAAATTTGCTAAAAAGACATTTACTAAGAAAGTTAAAAGAAAATGGTTATTATATTCTAACAAAAAAAAACAATTGAAATTTTGGTAAAACAGTTGAAAGCTTTAAAAATGTTTATATATCGCTGAAAATATTGTAAAAATATTTAAAAGATCTATCACAAGAAAAGTCAGTTTAAAACAATTGTTGGATACTAACTTTCTAAAACAAATTAAAAATTGGCAAAAAAAACAATAGAAAATTTAATAAAAGAGTTTAAAGGAAAAAATATTTTATTAAACTAAAAACAATAGAAATTTTGAAAACTAAAAAAAAAATGCAAGAAACAGCAATTTTTGAAATAATAGGAAACTAAAAAAAGGGAAAAATGGCTAAAATAACCAACAGAGACTTTTATTAAAAGAGTTGAAACAATAGGTTGAAAAAATAAGTTAAAAATTCGCTAACCATGCTTTTATATTAATTAAGCGCTTTGGTTTTGATTCTAGTCAATTGTTTTTGTATTTTTTTTTATTTTGTTTTAAGATTGCTGACAATATAGCAAAATAAAATAAAAAATTATTACAAGAAAAAAATTCTAACAAATATGTAGTTAAAAAATCAAACAATCGGTGGTGGCAGATGACCTTGCAAAGTCGACGCCAAGAAAAAAATAGTTGAAAACTAACATTCTAAAAAAAACGAAAATTTACTGAAAAAAACAATAGAAAATTTATTAAAAGAATTTAAAGAATTAAAACCTAAAAAATGTTTTGAGATTTCATTTTTAGTTAGTTTGTAACTATTTTTTGAACTTGTTTTTTCTTGTAATAGATTTTTTTAGTTAAAAAAAATAAAAAAATTGGAATAAATTGTTACAAAGTGACTAAAAAAATAATTAATTATTTCTAATTATTAGTTAATTTCCTACAACGTAAAGGACTTGTATATTTTTATGACTAAAAAAATTGAACATTTATAAACAGTTAAAAGAAAATATCCTAAAAAATATAATCTTATGATTTAAAAAAAAGTTGGAAAAAAAAACAATTTTAATTAACTTCCTAAAATTATTATTATTATTGAATAATTAAGCGTTGTAGTTTTGATTTCAGGTGTCGTATGTCAATTGTTTTTGTATTTATCAGCAGAAATAATTGTTTTAAGTTTGCAGAATTAACAGCTAACAATTTAAATAATCTATTACAAAAATAAAGAGTAAAAAAAAATACTTTGAAACACAGTTTTTAAACGAAATTTAAAGAAAAATGATTAAAAAACAATGGAAAATTTACTTAAAGAGTTGAAAGGAAACATTAAGAGTTGTTTATCGGAAGACACTTGGTTTATTTCACAATTGTGATAAACGAGAATCAAATTAAACAAATTGAAAGGAAACATTCTGAAAAATAACATTTTAGAAATAACAACAGTTGAAAAAGCAAAATAAATCTTGAATTTTGGAAGTGTTCACGTTGTAGTATATTTTCAATGAATAACAGAAAAACGTTTAACTTTTTTTATACTACTTTTTATTAATAATTAAAATCAAAATTAAAAGTATATAGAAGTTAAACGTTTTTCTCTTATTAAAAAGCAAACTAAATTTTGACTAAAAAAATTATTTTTTAAATAAATATAAAAAAACGTCGAAAATTTTGAAATTAACTTAATATGTTTTTTTATATATATATATGCAATAAACTTTATTTGGACCCAATAACAATACATAATAACATTAAACATGAATATAAATAAATGGTGTTAGTCCTTCTAGGCTTTAAGACTTTTTGCCTTTTTTTTATTTTACCAAAAGATCCAAATTTTGAATGGCAACTAATAATAAAAATGAATTAAATTCGTTTATAACACTAAAAAAATATATGAAACAATTCAAAATTGATGTACCAACAAAATCACAACAAGAAAACAGCAAAAACTTTCTAAAAATACCTTAAAATTGAAAAAAATTACTTAAATCTGTTTTTTTTATTAGATTACAAAAGTGAAAATCTCAGTAAAAAAATATATTGTGTAAATTGAATATTGATTTACAAGTCCAGTATTGATAAAAATAAAAGTGATATTTTTATTGTTATAAACTTAAAAATGACTATTTTATTTACCAAAAAACAGTTGATATTTTAGTAAAATCAGATACGAACTTCAATAAATTAAAATCATTAAAAACACTGGATAGAAATATATAAAACAGCTTAAAGTTTATATAAAGTAAATCCAGCCGAAATCCAACGTTTTAAAATGAAAAATTGCTTTACTTTAGTAACAACAAAAAAACAAAATCAAAAAATTACTAAAAGAGTGTTAAAAACTCTCCAAAAGGAGCACCTTAAAATTTTAAACACTTAAAAATAACTGAAAATCATTCTTTTTTTTTATTTGACCAAAAAAATAAAATCTTGATAAAAATCAGTAGACCAATTTTAAAAATCATATTTTAAAATGATAATTTAATTTTAACTAGAAACAATTGAAATTTCGATACAATCAAATGAATACTCTAAGAGATTAAAATCGTTGGAAATACTGGAAATAAATATATAAAAACGAGTTGAAAGTTTATGAAATAAACAATGGAAATCCAACGTTATAAATATATAATATTATGTAACTTATCAACAGAAACAAAAAAACATTAATGCTTTTCTAAAAGCGTGCCTTAAAATTAGAAACAGTTGAAAATATATTTCAAAATTTGTTTAAAACACTTTATTTATTTAACTAAAATAATTGAAACCAGTTGAAAATAGTTTATTTTTTCTTATAATGGAATTATGGCAACTGTTTAAAAAACTGTCGAAAATTACTTAATTAGTTAAAATCAAAACAATTGACAATTATCGTTCTTGAAATGTTTAAAATTTAACAATTTTTAATTTTATGAAAACTAATTACAAAATATTAAATTGCTCAGAAAGTTTAATTATGACTAAGAGAAGGTAAATGAATTTCAAAAAACAAAACAATTTTATAATTTCTTAAAAAACCTTTTAACGTTTGCTTATGACAATTATTTTATTATATCAAGTTTAACAAATAAAATCATTGTTTTATGCCAATTATTTAAATGATGAAAAACAGTTAAAAATTTATTACTTTTAGAACTTTCTATGTAAAACATTTGGATACAACAATTATTTTATCTTATTTTAATTTAACAGTTCAAAACTTGGTTTTAAGAAAATTTATTAGATGATGAAAAACAGTTAAACTATTATTTATAAAAAAAAATCACAAAATTTCATATAGGGAAAGTAATAATCTAAAACATCAGTTGAAATGAGTTTAAAATATTATAAAAAGGTGTTCACACGTTTTTATTTCTTAAATAACAATCGTTTTTTTAGTATAGTTCACATGTTTTTCTTTTGCGTTCGTGTCTTTAACTCATTTTTGTTGTATTTATATTATTTATTACCTTAATTTAATTGTCAATTGAATTTTGATAATATTCATCAGTTTTAATGTTTCCCTAATATCAAAAGAGTTTTTTTGATTTTTTTTATATTAATGAGCACCTGTTTTCTTACTTTCCTTATTGCTACTACTTTATTTAGCAATAACTATTAAACCAATATCTATCGAAAAAAACAAACGGCAGTTGAAGAAACCATAAGAAGTCTGATCGAAAAACACGTTCTATAATTAAGAAACAAAAACAAAAAATATATTTGATTCTCTATTTCAATTGATTTTTGATTAGCTTGAATTTTATGGTAAGGTTAAATTGTTTTTTTTTGTATTACTTCTTCTTTCTTTTGTACCGTTAATAAATTAAATGGCACCACTTTGTCAAAATAAAAATTACGTTACAAATCTATTAAAATAGTTGAAAGCATTCTAATAATTGATCACATGTTTTTATTTCTTAAATAAAAACTGCATTTTGGTAAAGTTTATTTGACTTTTTTATTCATTTTTAGTGTTCTTTAATCTTGTTGGTATATTTTCTAAATCTATTTTTTTTAATTTAATCAATGCCATCTGAATGTTGGTAATTTTTAATAGTTTTTTTTTTCTGTTTTTGTTTCCTTAATAAACGTGTTATTTAATCACATTTTACTGATATATTGAGCATTAACAATGACTTTTTGAGAACTCCATTTCCGAAAACCTTCTTACTATTCAATCATTTCTTTCTTCCAGTAATTATCTTACATAATTGACTACTTTTTCACATTATATTCTTTTATTTTATATCCTACATCTTACTATAGCTTAACTTTTTTTGAAAAATTACGTAATTGCCAGATAAGAAAACTATTTATCTATCAATTTTTTAAATGAAATCGTTTAATATAATGTGCGCCAGTCAACGTTTCGTAATTAATTACGTTATTCCATTTTATTGTAACTGTATCGGATGTCGATATTGAAAATTTAATATCGGCAATAAATAACCTGATATCTGGATATTTCATCTGTTAATTAATTGACCGGTTGCAGTCTAGCCATTAAAAAATCGTACCAATTTATTAATTCCGCGAAGTGAAAAATTGTTTTCAATTAATACAGCCTATAGGAAAAAATATTGTTTTTTTGCATATATCGATGGAAATCTTTTAATTTGTACAATTTATTTTAAACAGTGAAATTTCAGTACCCGCAGCAAAATAATTATTCTGATATTATTATTGCACCAGCTTCCTGTGTTCAAGTTTTTAAATTTTATTTTATTATTTAATTATATTATTATTGATTTTTGCGTCTTCTACATCGTTATACATGTTGAGTATAAATAAAAAACACTTTGTAACTTTGTTTGTATAACACTATTTTCTTATTTTTTGTAATAGTGTTATACAAAGTTACAAAGTGTTTTTTTATTTAATTATATATTTATTTCTATTTAATAAATATAGTAAAAAAAGCTTGAAGAAACGAAATAAGGAGACGAATACGAGGGAAGCCATATTTCTGGCTTATTTGCCGGTTTGTGTTTTAATGCGTTTTATAGACAAACGATCTAGGCAACTTAATATACGCAGAAAGGTTTTCAATAAAGCAAAATTAAAATATCATCGTTGATTGAGGTATTTCAATCAATGATATCATGAAAAAAAAAAGACACGATAACTTTATATTAATGAATATTTGAAATTATACATGACTATAATTCCTACTAACAGATAGTCATGATCAAACATAAAGTTCCTTATTAATATGTATGTGTTCTTGAGTGTTGTGAAGATTATATTAATAATAAAACGAGGTTAAATTCCTTTCTTCACTGTTTTTATTTAAGCACTAAATGTACATTTCGGGCACTATGTGTCCATTATCAATAGTTGATTAACCTTATTAAGTTTTGAGTGTAGTAATACAATTATTTGTATATATTACTTAATTGTATATTTTTTATGTAATGCATGATAGATAAAGTATTCAATAATGATGCACTCAATAAAATTTCCTTGCTTACCTTGTGTTTCAATAAATTTTATTGGGTTCATTCTTTATCACATTTCAAAATATACTACAAAGTATTACGCCTCCACAAGTAAACATTTAAAAATTAAAATTTTTAAAACACTCACGCGGTTGTTGACGAACTAGTGATAGCGTAATTTGCGACATCGTTAGTTCAGGTCAACAATTGGATTGATGACCGATATCATTCACCATTGAGATACAATTAATTACGCTTTAAAGTAACAAGCTCATTTACAGACACAGAAAAATACAAATAACACAGCTGGAGGACCACGTGGTCGATAACCAAACACTACTTTTACTACAATATTTGTAAAATGGTTGTAAAGAACTACAAGATTGATAATTTTATTTTAATAAATAAGTTTTTTTCTTTTGCAACGTAATTTTTAATATAAAAGTAATGTTTTAATTCATAAAAAAAGTAAAGTTCAAAATTAAGCGTATTAAATTATTGTACGTTGGGTTGCCTACATTGCTATACTAACAAATTCCTAGTATTTCTAATTTTTAAAAAGTTCAATCAATATTTAATTAGAATATTCTTATCTGATTTTGAAATAAGACACTTGTTCGGTTTCATATTGGTACAGGATGACTGACGAAAAACCTTTGGTGCTGTATCTCGCTTATTTTTGATCCGATTTGAATAAATAAAACATCAAATTAAATGATTTTTAAAAGACTTTAATATGAACTGTACTGATATTTTTTCTTGCATCCCGTTTTTCACAAAAGACGATCCACTTTTTTTTTCAAATTGCACTGTATATATATTTTGTACTGATCCGCAAGGAGATTTTTTTCTGAATCTAAATTTGTAAACGATTTTATCCATTCATCAAACCAAAGTCGAGAAATTGAGGATTAAAAAAAATTAAAAATCAAATACCCATAGTAAACAATATACAGAGCCTATTCCAAATGTCAAAAGTGACAGTGTCAGTCATTGGTACAATACTGCAATGATTTTTAATAATTTCATAATAAAAATGTTGCAAGATTTCAAAAACTGAAAAACGATTTCTGTAGAAGCACAAAATCTAGTACAGTGTTTGAAATATTGCAACATTTTAATTATGAAATAATTAAAAATCGTTGCAGTATTGTATCAATGGCTGTCACTGTCACTTTTGACATTTAAAATAGGGTCTGTATATTGTTTACAATGGATACTTGACTTTTTATTTATTTTTTTAATCCTCATTTTCTCGACTTAAGTTTGATGTATGGATAAATTTGTCTACATTTTATATTCAGAAAAAAAAATCTCCTTGCGAATCAATAAAAATATATATACAGTGCAATTTAAAAAAAAAATGTTGATCGTATTTTGTCAAAAACTGGGTGCGAGAAAAAATAACAGTACAGATCCTATTAAAGTCTTTTAAAAATGGTTTAATTTGATGTTTTATTTATTAAAATCGGATAAAAAATAAGCGAGATACAGCACCAAAGGTTTTTCGTCAGTCACCCTGTATATTCAGTTTCCTGAATTTTTCGGTTAATGACGACCATTCTCAAAGGAATTACAAAATTAAACACGTGTCAGGAAACTGAATATACCAATAAGAAATCGAGCAAGTGTCTTACTTCAAAATCAGATTAGAGTATTCTATTTTCGTTTCATCACGAGTGCAGTGAACAAAGTATTTACCGAATTAATAGCTCATTTAATCCATGGTAAAACATATTTCAACTATTTTGATTAGAACTGAATTCACGTGGTTTGTTCCTCAAACATTTTAAAGAAATTTTGAGAAGAAATAATAAAATAACAAACCAAGTGCTTTTAGTTTTAATCAAAAAAGAGTTCAATAAAATTTAGGTCATTAGTAAAAAAACAGCTGTCTCAATTTTATCACGAAAATGATTAAAGTGGGTGACCTCTATCACACCCTCCAATCTTTAAAACATACACATAGATTTAGAACGAAATAATATACATATTTTATAAATTTGATTTGGTTAAAAACCACCATTAAAAACTATTTTTATTTCATTAAAAGTTTGGTAAAACCTTTGTTTATGTTTTTCAGGTTGGAGGGTAGGATAGAGGCCACCCACCCACCCTACATATATTTTGTATAAAGGTTACAAACACTCGTTAGTGGTAACAAGACATTCATCAAAAATTTTAGAAATTTCTTGAAATTAAAGGCATAGTGTTAGTTGTAGACAAAACTACTATTTCTGAAGAGTGGATGGGTGGCTTCTATTCAACTTTTAAATCTATAAAATATATTTTATTTTATTAAAAATAACTTTTGACAAATAAATAATTCTATAGAAAAAATATTAATTATTTTGATTCAATTTTTTTTTTAATTTGCTCAAAGCGTTGGGATATAACTACTCACACCCACCCACTTTAAAAATATTCTTATATAAAATACACTTATTTTCTTGTTTATAAAATTACGCATAAAATGTCCAATTACAATTTTAGTAAAATACAGTTACTTTTTTGTAAAAATCTAGAATTACAAAATTTAAAAAAATCACAAACAACTCTCTAATTGAAGTTAAGTTGGATATGTAGGGTGGGTGGGTGACCACTATCACACCCTCCAATCTATAAAACATACACCTAGGTCTAAGAAATAATATTAATTTCATACCACGTTGATGATTTTCTTAACAAAACATTTATCATTATTTTTTTAAACCATTAAAAATTTAGTACCTTCATATATGTTTCTAGGTTGAAGGGTGGGATAGAGGACACCCACCCACCCTACAAAGTTAAAACGTTTTTTATTTGTGAAGAATAATGTATAACGAAGTAGAAGCCTCCACTATTAACATTTTATTCCTTAATTTCATAATTTTATATAAAACAAAGAACATATCTTCTAAAATAAAAAGATTAAAATCAAAAAGAAATGATGTAAAAAAATGTGTTTAGTCTTCATTAAAGAATGTTTGTGTAGGAATCTATTTAATTTCACATGTTTCGGTGTGTTTCTAAGGTAACCCTGTACACAAACCGACACACCTGTACAGGTGTTCCGATGGCCGTACCCCGAACACACGCGAGCAGTCCCGATTGCCTAATTATGTTTTGCCAGGTGGTCAAAAGTTTGTGTGTGTTATCGGAAATTGTTTTATCTCGGTGACAGTGCTCCTCGGTGTGTCGGTGCGTTCATCATACATCACCAGCGTCGCGACGCCCCCGCACCAAGAAACCTTTGTTGCCGCCCGTACCCGATGACTTCTTGAGAAGACATGGCGACGAATCGGTTCCACAAGTGAGTCCACTAAAATAATGCGGCTTCTTCACGGGAAATGAACCGTTCTGTTTTGTCCGAGCTGAAACGGTTCAACGAACACATACATACACACACACACGCATATTTATTGTGGTTTGTAATTTTAAAAAAATACAAATTTTTGTCAATTCGTAAAACGTACTTTATCTAAATCACTCGAATATTGATAATAAAGTTTATCAGTAGAACTCATTGCCATCCGTGACGGTGTAGGTTTTCCAGGGAAACCGAAAAATAAAAATTAACAAAATAGAAAGCGGAAAGAGTGCATTTGTTTCGCATTAGTGTTATGAATGAAAATTGCACTTTTACCTAACCGGGAAAGTAACCTTAGCTAATTGCCCGACACAAATAAGTATGAGAAGATAATACACTAAAATATTGGTTTATTTGATTGATTTTGTTCTTCTAATTATTAGTTAATTTTCTAGAACGTAAATGACTTTAATACATGTTTATTGTTTATATTTATTTATTTTACCATTATATACGTATAATTAAAATTGATTATAGTTTCGACTAATGTATAGTCATCATTAAGCTTTGCTTCTTTTTATAATTAGCTTATATCTTTACCATAGTGTTTTATATTTTTGTAAAAAGGATACTGTCTGTAAATAAAGTTATTATTATTATGTATTTAACTTACGGAAATATCCATTTCGAAATTGAATATCTATACTTTAATAAATATATTTTTTAAATATCTTTGATGTTACAATTATGACACTATAACAGTATTAAAGAAGATATAAAAAGTGTATAAATCTGAAAAATATATTTATTATAATAGTTAGAAGAACGCGAAACATTTCGCAATTCTACAATAAATGAGTCTTATTAAAACTACAAAAAATTACTTATTGAAACAACTATGTTACTTCTCTAACTAATATTTATTTTATATCATATTATAACATATTATTTTATTATAATAGGATTATAATTTCACTCATAAAATGATTGATGTTTGTTTTTGAGTTTCGTGAAGAGTATAATCAATATAAATAACACTGTTGTATTTTTCCTTCACACTTGAATTCCTAATATATCCAAGCATTAGAAAATAATGTGTGAAGAAAGGATGCAACAGTGATATTTATGTTCATTAAGTGATTATTATTAATAATATACATCTAGCAATAAATGAACGCTATATTTATTAGAGAGTAATAATTACCGATTGCTTTTAATTGTAATCAATAACTGAATTCATTTTTATAGAAAATATTTTTTAATAAGAATTCTTATTGGAATTCTGTGTCTATTATCAAATTTCTTGATACAATGTTGTAATGTTGATTGTTACGTGAATATTATATTTTATATTTCTTGATACAATTTCAGTTTGATTATTCTTGTATTTTTAGACAATTAAAAATTTAATTGAGGTAAAAAATCTATGTATGGTTAGTTAGTGGTTTAAACTACACCCTCACAATATTTAGAAAACTTTTTATTATAGGAAAAAGACTATGTGATGAAGTAAAAACAACAAATCTTCCTATAAATCGTTATGCATTTATTTAAATTTCCCTAATATGTTATACAGATGTGAAGATTACATAGAGGCTACCCACCCACCCTACATATACTTTTAAATCTGCCACTGTCAATACTTTTGTTACTTAACATTAAAGTCAGTTTAACAGTAGATGTTAGCAAAAAATAAATAAACAGTGTTTGATTGTAAATTTAAATGTATATGTAGGGTGGGCGGGTGGCCTCTATCCCACCCTCCAATCAGTAAAACATATTCATAAGAGTTATTAAATTGAAAATAGCAAATTTTCTTATAAATTATTATGCATTTATTTAAATTTCTCGTTCTATAGGTTAGAAGATTACATAAATGACACCCACCTACCCAGCATATACTTTTGAATTCGCACTGTCAATAGTTTTGTTTCTAAACATTAAAAACAGTTTAACGGTAGACGTTAGCAAAAAACAAATAAACAGTGTTTGATTGTAAATTTAAAAACATATGTAGGGTGAGTGGGTGGCCTCTATCCCACCCTCCAATCAGTAAAACATTTTCATAAGAGTATTAAATTAACGTTTAATTACAGAAAGACAAACTGTATAAAATTTACAAATATATATTTCACTATGTTAAATTGGTATCCATTTATTACATCTTTTGAGAATATTTTATAGACTAGAAGGTGAGATAGAGGCCACCCACCCACCCTACATATACATTTACATTTAAAATTAAACACTGTTTATTTTTAATTTTTACTGTAAATACTTTTATTTTTCAACTAAACAAAACAGTTTAACTGTAAATGTTAGCAGAAAATAACAATAAACAGTGTTTCAGTGTAAGTTTAAACATATACAGGGTGACTGACGAAAAACCTTTAGTGCTGTATCTCGCTTATTTTTTATCCGATTTTAATAAATAAAACATGAAATTAAACCATTTTTAAAAGACTTTAATAGGATCTGAACTGTTATTTTTTCTCGCACCCAGTTTTGACAAAACACGATCAACATTTTTTTTTAAATTGCACTGTATATATATTTTTATTGATTCGGAAGAAGATTTTTTTTTCTGAATATAAAATTGTAGACAAATTTATCCATATATCAAACTTAAGTCGAGAAATTGAGGATTAAAAAAATAAATAAATAGTCAAGTATCCATTGTAAACAATATACAGACCTTATTTTAAATGTCAAAAGTGACAGTGACAGCCATTGATACAATACTGCAACGATTTTGTTGCAATATTTCAAACACTGTACTAGAATTTTGTGCTTCTACAGAAATCGTTTTTTAGTTGTTGAAATCTTGCAACATTTTTATTATAAAATTATTAAAAATCATTGCAGTATTGTACCAATGACTGACACTATCACTTTTGACATTTGGAATAGGCTCTGTATATTGTTTACTATGGGTATTTGATTTTTAATTTTTTTTTAATCTTCAATTTCTCGACTTTGGTTTGATGAATGGATAAAATCGTTTACAAATTTAGATTCAGAAAAAATCTCCTTGCGGATCAATACAAAATATATATACAGTGCAATTTGAAAAAAAAAGTTGATCGTCTTTTGTCAAAAACTGGATGCAAGAAAAAATATCAGTACAGTTCATATTAAAGTCTTTTAGAAATCATTTAATTTGATGTTTTATTTATTCAAATCGGATCAAAGGATCAAAAATAAGCGAGATACAGCACCAAAGGTTTTTCGTCAGTCACCCTGTATATGCAGGGTGGGTGAGTGTCATATGAGGACTATTTAAGAGTGTATTAGAGAACACCCATCCATACTACAAAAAAATAAGCTAATTTTTATTCTTTAATATCTACACTGGCTCTATTGTATTTCTCTGTAAACTAAAAACAATAACATCGATAAAATTAAAAATATATATGTAGGGTGGGACGCCTTTAACCCACTCCCCAAATACTGAAACCCACCATAAGTTTAATTAAACAAATACTTGATTATAAAAACATTCATTTTACCATTAAGAGTCTTTTGTATTACTTACAAATGCATTTTTTGTTTTATTTAATTTGTACTCATTAAGCCTTATTTTGTATTAATTGCAAATCATTTATTTTATTGAACTACTTTATTATAATTTAGTTTTTTTATATACCAACCCATTATTTATATTTTATTAAATGTATGTACATCATATACATTTTTTTTAATAATTTTGTAAACAGAAGAAGCAAAATTAATAAAGAACAAAGAAAGAAAGAATAAAAGTCGAGAGTTTAAGGAAATTACATTTTTTTCGATCAATGTTTATTAACGATTTTCAATTGTTTTATGTCCGCATTTTTTATTGTTACGATTTTTAATCCAGCGTACTCTTGACCTACCCCACGAAACCATTGCTTAAGGTTAACGTACTCCAATGCATTAACCTAGCGTACTCTTGACCTACGACAACAAACTCTACCTTGACCTAGCGTACTCCCGACCTACGTTAATGTCTAGACGATTGAGGTAGGTCAAGAGTACGCTAGGTAATTTTCTAACTATTTATTTTTAGAACTGTATTCGTCCTATAAATGTTTTCGAAAATAATTACACTGTAAAATAAGAAATATTTATACAAATAATATCAAGAAGAAAATCTGTATTTTTTCAATACATAATTTGACGAATAAAATTAATATTGTATAAAACAAGTAAAATCGTATAGAAAAATTCAGTATAATTCATATAGAGATAAAAGACAAGTAACTCCAAAAACTCCAAAACTTTGTTTGCTGTTAAAGAAAAAAGATATAATGATAAATCACTAGACAAAGATAAAGGATAACCAAGGCAAAAGATAGGGGATATTATACAAATTTGTTAATTATACCAAGTTGATTATTTACTTTAAAATATAATGCATCACAATTTTTCAACTATTAATAATTTAATAAAACAGTATTATATGTTTCACACATTGGAGTAAACCCTACATATATAATTTTACATAAGTTATAAACACCGCATAGATAGTCAATTATTACACTAATGTATCGTATGAATTTTGGCGAAAATGAATTCATATTATAACAGAATAAAGCTAAAGATTAAAAAAAAAGCTTTGGGAATTTGAGACTCATCGAGAAATTAGTTTTCGATTCGTCCGATCGCAAAGTGGACCTTCGCAAACGGGGCGAAAGTTTTGTTCGACTTTGCGATTTTTGTCTGAACCTCACAGATGGCCTAGAAAAATCGCCTTTAGGAAAATTGTTGCTGCATTTTTTAAGAATACACTGCTGAAAACACCGGCCTTCTAACTCATCTGTGAATTCTGTAATCTCGATCCAACCGAAGACGCGACCGTAACGGCCATAAAAAATCTCAATATAATAACGAAAGTGAAATCATTTTAAATTATTTATTTATATCGAATATGCACTACTTATAATGAACTCTAAATCCTAATCCGGTTTTATAAAGTTAGAAAAACATCAAAAAATCTGAAATATCTTATGTATCTTCTATTAATAAAGAATGCAAACATAATTTAGTATGATATTATAAACATTCCAATTTTGATTTATTTTAGTTTTCAAAAAATAAATGGAAATCACATGACAAATGATAAAAGACAAAAAACAAAGAACAGAAGATAAAAGACTAAAGACTAAACGTAGAAGACTAACGTCTAATGATTAAAGAGTAAAAACAAAAGACTAAAAACTAATGACCAAAAACCAAAGACCAAAGACCAAAGACCAAAGACCAAAGACCATAGACTAAAGACCACAGACTAAAGACTAAAGACTAAAGACTAAAGACTAAAGACTAAAGACTAAAGACTAAAGACTAAAGACTAAAGACTAAAGACTAAAGACTAAAGACTAAAGACTAAAGACTAAAGACTAAAGACTAAAGACTAAAGACTAAAGACTAAAGACTAAAGACTAAAGACTAAAGACTAAAGACTAAAGACTAAAGACTAAAGACTAAAGACTAAAGGCTAAAGGCTAAAGACTAAAGACTAAAGTCTAAAAACTAAAGACTAAAGACTAAAGTCTAAAGATTATAGAATAGACCACAGATTAAATACTAAAGACAGAAGACAAATGATAAGAGACAAAAGACTTAATGCACAAGACAAAAGACAAAATAGACAGTAAGTTTAAAACATGCGTACTTTTAAATTCCTATGAAAAATTACAATTGTTATTTAAGAGATGATAAGTTATCAGATAACAGGTTCTAACACATGATGGATAGCAGATAACAAATAGAAAATATAATGATAATAAATGATGATGATGTTGAAACATAAGAATGAAATTTGTACGAACATTCTAAATTTTCTTTTTATATAAAACAAAGAGCATAGCTGTTAATATAAAAAAGAAATCCAATAGAAAGACATTATCTGAAGTAATCTAACAAACCAATAAGTTTTATTTAATTACAAATAAATAAATAAAAGAGGCAACAAAAGAGAATATACAAAGATAAAAGACAAAAATAGACAAAAGACAAGTAACTCCATACTTGTTCTGTTGTCAAGGACAAAGAATAAAGTGGATTGATGGCAACTCTAAAAGTAACTATAACTAAAGTCAAGCAGTTATTTATTTTTTAGAGTAGTGGCATTATATTATTTTAAAGAGTTTTTTTCAGCTGATAAATAAATTATTACTTTTTTATACATTTTAGCAATTTTATTTATATTTTGTTTAAGATATTTATCAATTTCAAGTGTCATTTGTTAATTTCTGACAATTATCCTTCGTCCTAAAGTAAAGCACTAATTTTTGAGAATTTGAACTGTAAGTTTTTTTTTTGTATTTTCCTAATTTTTATATTTTTCAATAATGTTCAATTGTATTTTTTGTAGAGTTTAAACTATTTTTCTGTAATATTACCTAGAAAATCTTTATTATTGATTTCCTAGCAGGAGATTTCAAAATTTAAGAGATGAATATTAATGAAGATTCGACGTAAACGATATTCTAAAAATTTCAATAAATTTACAGAGGAATTCTAGTAAAAAAAATATATAAAAAATTACCAAAGCTACGATTTTTCTTTAACATATATTTTTAAGCCACAGATATTAGACATAATATAACAAATGATAAGATTAAGTTAAGATTTGTACAAAACAAAATGATACCAAACAACGTTTTGATAAAATTAAAACAATTTTTAGTGAAAATTAAAGAAAAAATGTACTGAAGAAAGAAAACAGGAGTGGTAAAGCAAAATGATACTGTTTTTTTTCTTCAGTATATTCAAGATGTAACACAAAGTAAATGCCTCCACAATTAAACAGAAAAAATGTAATTATTGTTGTAGTTATTTGAAACATCAGCAAGTTATAAACAATTTCACGAAAGGTAAACATGTTTTTACAATGGTTTGTCCAAATAAACAACAAAATTGTACAAAACGACAATTCATTAAATTTGTAAAATTCTGGTGAAACTTTTAAGCAATTTTAAGGCCCAATTTATTTAAAATTAAATGTAGGTTTTTGCAGAACGCAAATTTATTTCCTTTAGTTTAAGTTCAGAGCGTAGAAATTTCATTTTCTGGTAGGATGGGGTAATTATTTTGACGCGATCTTATAAAAACGCTTATTCTAAATAGATTTTAGATTATTTAACTAATTCCATTGTTGAATAATGTTTTTAAAAATGTATACACATATGAATGCAATTTCATTTTCTTCAGTTCAAGTTTATATTGTCATATTATTCCTAATTAAGATGTAGCAATTGTTTTAATGCGATTTTATAATAAATACGCTCATTTAGAACATATTTTAAAATTTTTATGCCAATTCTGCCATTGATTTTTTTATAGATTTTTAAAGCGCTGAACGCAATTTTGATTCATTCCGTTTAAATTCACAGCGTTGCTATTTTGTTTCCATCTGTGGTGTGGCAATTATTTTGATTTTACTTTATTAACAAACCTATTCTAAATTGATTTCGAAAATTGTATGCTAATTGCACTAGTGATTATTTTAATATAATTTTTTTAAATGCTGAATGCAATTTAAATTCTTTCCTTGAATGTTGTCGGCGTTAACTTGGTGGTACATTTTAATAACATAATTAAAAACACGTTAACTTTGTTTTACCACAAAAATTTTTGTGGTAAAACAAAGTTAACGTGTTTTTAATTAAATTCTTTCCATTTAAGTTTACAACGTTGCCCTTTAATTTTCAGCTATGATGTGTGCAATTATTTTCATGAGATTTTGTAAATAAACTCATTCTGAATGGATTTAAAAAAATTTTGAGCTAATTCCACTTTTAGTTGAGTCTTTACAAATTTTTATAGTGCTCAACGTATTATCTTCTTGAATTTAAGTTTACAAAGTTGCTATTTTGTTTTGAACTACTTTGGAAGAACTGTTTTGACTATATTTTATAAATAAACTTATTCTAAATATAATTTTTGAGCCAATTCTACTTGAATTATAAGTAAAATTATTTTTATTTTTGAATTATATATAAATGATTGAAAAGTATCTAATTTTTTGCATTTAAACAATTTGTTTAGGAATCGTGTAATTTTTTACACCAATTATCAAAAATATCCATCATGCGAACAACAAAAGGTAACGGTCAAAACACACAACGAATATTTCTCTTTCATTATATTCCCGAAAATTTCCAATTACGCGGTATTTACTATTGTCATTGTCGCCGCTGTCATGACACATTACAGTATCCGATAGGCATCTATTCATCATCATCATCATCATGAACAACATCCTCTTTTGTGCGAGGAATTTTTGTGGGCCGCATCACATTTCTAATTATGCACACAACGTCCAAAAAAATGAAAGTGCCCACTTGACCGCGCCGAAAGACGATTATGAATTTACCTAAATTTCTAAATCCTCACCTACCGTGGATAATTAATTAGTAACAAATTAAACGAATTAATTAGTTAACGTAACTAATGTTCCATGAGTAATGGTTTTATTAAATTTTTAATTCATCGTTATAGAAAGTATTTATTTTAGGGCGGCAAAGGATAGCCTGCTGGATGTTTTAAAGGAGGCCACTAAACGCGACTGTAATTCTAAAGATGAACAAGGGATGACGCCGACGCTTTACGCCGCATTTCACGGACATTTAGACGCGTTGCGGTTACTATGTGGAAGAGGGTAAGTGTTTTAATTAAAGAAATATATATATTTGTGCATAAATGATATTTAAAACGGATGAGGAACCACGTTGCTAATAGTTAAATACTATTATTACTAATGTAGTTACTTCAGTTACGTGAAGGTTTATATCACTTAATTGAAACACAGTTATATTCCTTTCTTCACTTGTGCACATTTAGCAGTAAAAATAAAAAGTGAAGAAAGAAATATAACTGGGTTAATTAGTTAATTGACTATTACTAATATTTGTTACTCAAAAAGTCATTATGGAGGACGTGTTCCATGGCCAAACACTACTACTACTACTAATAATAATATTTAATAGTCAATAAGAAGACACTATGAAGAACCACGTGATCGATAGCTTAATACTACGAATACTACTAATCAAATACTCAAAAAGACATTGCCCCGGGTGAGGATCGAACTCACGACCTTAAGATTATGAGACTTACGCGCTGCCTACTGCGCTACCGAGGCTGTTATTAAACTGAAAATTTCAGTTAAAAACTTGAGCATCATTTGTTTTAACTAAATATTTTATTTAGATAAGATTGATGCACGACATAATGAAAATATGATTTTCTTGGAAAATTTATTATAAATATAAGAATGGATGTTTCAATTTATTAAATCCTTTAGTGATTAACTCTAAAAATAGATTTCCTTATTTTAAAGTCTGTAGCAATGAAAATGACGAGCAATTCGGCTTAAAATTCCTCAGATATCTATTTTATCAGTATTGCGTTTGATCCATAAAATTCCGAAATTAATCTTATCTAATCTTTATCAAATATTAAAATTAGCCATTAATTCAACCTAAGGTACGATTATATTTGTGTATAATCCCTATATTCTGCTATTGTAACTAACAAAGGAAGTTTTGATTTTCTTGTTAAAGGTTCTATAAATGTTTCACCACGTGATAAACGAGAATCCAATTCAACAAATTGATTTTCTTGACAATATATTCTTGTAATTGCCAAAAGAATAGATAATTTAAACAAGCAATATAATTAAAGTAAATATTGCTTGTTAAGATTTTCTCTTCATTTGGCAGTTACAAGAATATATATTTAAGAAAATTCATAATGACCTTATTAATTATAGGTAGAAGATTTTTAAGAAAGGAAATAAACACAGAATTGAGATTATCATCAAATAGTGATGTACTGTGGCAATCGAATTGAGACATCTATATTTCAAAATTTGCATTTTGGCAATAGAAGAAGGTTTTCCTGAACCACATCAGACTCCCTTATTATCATTATTAGTAGTAATAGTATTAGACTATCGACCATTTGGTCCATCCGCTGTACTATTTGTGTATTTATGTTATACACAAATAAACAAGCTAAAATTGATTATATCTTAATAGTTAATGATTTTTGTTAATTTAATTTATTTCATTTAGAGGAGACCCAGATAAAGCGGACCATTTCGGCAACACGGCCCTTCACCTGGCGGCGGCGCAGGGCCACAAGAATGTCGTCACATTTCTGGTGCACTTCGGCGCCAACATTTTCGCCATGGACATCGACGAGAGGACGCCGCAGGATTTGGCCGGGATGAACAGCCGAGAGGACATCCTCAGGTACCTGGACGGCGTCACCGGGAAAATGGAGTCGACCGATAAGAAGAAGGCGAAAGCGATGAAGGAACGAGCCACGAAAGACGCCGAGAAACGGATAAAAGTAAGATAAACAAGCGCAAACTTAAGTACTAAACAAAAATTATAGGTGGCAGTAAATTATTTTATACAGTTGTTAATTTTAGAAACTAGATGGCGTTAAATGAAATATTAAATGATGGTAAATTGGAGAATTGTTTTTAGTTGCTTGATTAAAACATTATTTTCAATATTTTATTTGTAACTAGATGCACATTTCGTACACAAAGTGACCACTAACAATTTATTATCATCTTCACGTAACTCACTTAATCCAAAAAGTTTTTAGTTAAATATTTACACCGTACAAGTTTAAATGTAGCTTTTAAACCAATGAATGAATCATTAATTTATTAAATTTTTTGACTTGTAAGATTATTATGTAAACGTGATAGTTTTGTTGAATTATTTATTTATTTATTTATTAGGAGTTCAAAAAGAGACAGATAAAAATGGACCAGATAGCCGAAAGGCTGCAGAAGAAACAGACGAAGGAGCCGAAAATGTCAATGATCAGCACGATCCGGATGAAGATGAAGAGCGGCTCGATGACGAATTTAAGTCAGGCCGTCCAACCGCCGAGGAACAGCTTCAGTGCGATAGTCAGCGGCGGTACGATGTCGAGGAACATGACCAGCACGGTGCAACGTAAAGCACTTGCCAACAAGTTTAAGAATACCGGCCTTGATGACTTCAAGGTATGAATGTTTAAATTTAATGGTAAACATCGAAATTTAAATTATTGCTTCTTAAAGATTTCCGAAATTGAAGACGGAAAACGATCGGTGAGTTCGATAAAAGGCATCAGAAGGGATTCCGAGGTGTTGTATGGTGGTGCACTGGAAGACACGAAACGAGGACGATTGGATGGCATCTTCAACGAAGCCGAGAGTGTTCTAGACAGTACCATTAACAACGCACCTCTCACCAGGTCCGTATCACAGCCAGATTTCATGATGGAGCTCAACAACAATGATCACATGCAACAAGAACCAGCCAGTATATTAGTGAGGCCTGGTTTCGGAAGTCTTGCCTTCAGGTAAGAAGTATAGATACAGGGTGACGAAAACCTTTGGTGCTGTATCTCGCTCATTTTTGATCCGATTTGAATAAATAAAACATCAAATTAAATGATTTTTAAAAGACTTTAATATGAACTGTAGTGATATTTTTTCTTGCATCCAGTTTTTGACAAAAGACGATCAACTTTTTTTTTCAAATTGCACTGTATATATATTTTGTTCTGATCCGCAAGGAGATTTTTTTCTGAATCTAAATTTGTAAACGATTTTATCCATTCATCAAACCAAAGTCGAGAAATTGAGGATTAAAAAAAAATTAAAAATCAAATACCCATAGTAAACAATATACAGAGCCTATTCCAAATGTCAAAAGTGACAGTGTCAGTCATTGGTACAATACTGCAATGATTTTTAATAATTTCATAATAAAAATGTTGCAAGATTTCAAAAACTGAAAAACGATTTCTGTAGAAGCACAAAATTCTAGTACAGTGTTTGAAATATTGCAACATTTTAATTATGAAATAATTAAAAATCGTTGCAGTATTGTATCAATGGCTGTCACTGTCACTTTTGACTTTTAAAATAGGGTCTGTATATTGTTTACAATGGATACTTGACTTTTTATTTATTTTTTTAATCCGCAATTGGGAACTGGCGTGTTTTTTTTAATTAATTTAAAATTAACTTTATATGTTTCATAATAAGTTAAATAAAACAAAACAGAAAAAAAATTATCCTAAAGGGGTAAAAAAAAATTAATAAAATTTAAAAATTTAAAGTTGGCGCGAAATCGCCAGAATGCAGATGGCGGGTTCGTGACGCATTTGTTCACGTTGTGACCTGTTACGAACTTTCATATCAGTTCATTGAGCATTAAAAGAATCGTTGGAGCTACAGTTGAGAATAAAATAAGTGTATTTTGTGAGTCTACATTTATTATTGATCCTAATTTATATACAATGGAAAACATAGGTCCCAGCACTTCGACTTACTATAAATATTGTTTAGTGCCACGCTGTGTAAACACTGCCTTTCAAACACCGAACAAAATATTTATATCGTTACCAAATGCAGCTAATAATAAACAGCTTAAAAGAAGAAAAATGTGGTTAAAAGCAATGAGGCGAAATGATAAAGATATCTCAAACAAATCAAATGGTTTCGTTTCTGAGGATCATTTTAATGTAAGTATTAAATCGGTTACGAACTGACTGAGTGGTGCTAAATTTAGAATCAAATTAATTAATTTGCTATTACAGTTAATTTTATTTGATGATAAATTTAGCTCTGCTTTTTGAAACCGTACATAATAAACATTAATTCAATATGTATAGTTAGAAGAAGACATGGATAACTACATAAAATGGAAGTTGGTTGGTGGATATATAAAAATGAAGGAAAATATTGTTCCACATATCTTCCAATGTCAGGCTGACAGAAAACGATCTTTGCCACTACCACAAAGAAAATGCTCAAGCAAGAGGGCTCGAACGGAAATGGTTGGACAATTATTAAAAAATGCAGAATTTCAGGATTCCATTCAAGAGCAAGAAAAGACTCAGGATAATCAAATAAGTGAAGAAGTGTCAATTAAAGTTTCTTCACCGCATAATGATATCCAAGAAACATCTGATATTAGTGCGGCGGTATGTGAGAAAAGTTGTCAAACAGATGTAATGTGTTCTACAATTGGTATTCAAACTAGACCAATAAACTTTAAAAATCGATATATTCAAACAGACAATGTCGGTGATTTAAAGAAGGTAACAAGTAACAAGCTCACCTATTAAAATAAAACCGATAAAGAAATTTGCAAGTACAAGCATGTCTCCTTTATTAAAAAGTAGATCCTCTTTTAGCATTACAAGTGTTTCTGAATATTGTCAGTGCAGTGGTTCATCATCGAGCCCTAGTCGTGATTTGATTAAAAATAGAATTAGTTCGATTTGTATTGAACGTAGTTTGTATTTATATAAAAAAAGTGTAGAATTTATTTAGGAATACCAACTGACTGTTATTTTATAATTTTATTATTAGTAAAAACTACAAAACGGCAGCTACAAGACATTTACATAACTTTAAGAAAAATTAGAAGTAACCTCCCTTTAGATGAAATAGCTGATGATTTCGGAATTTCTCACAGTCAAGCTGCAAAATCCTTTCGGAACACAGTCCCCCAAATTAGTTTTTGTTTGAATGCATATATTTTTTGGCCAGAAAGACAAAAAATTAAACAACTTCTGCCATTAGCATTTCGTGCAAATTATTATAATGTTCAAAGTATTATTGACTGTTTTGAAATAGAAATTGAAAAGCCTAATGATCCCATAAAGCAAGCAGCTACTTGGTCAGAATACAAAAAGGCAAATACTTTTAAATACTTAATATCGATTACACCAAGTGGTTTTATTAACTTTATTTCAAAAGGTTTTGGAGGGCGTACAACTGATGTTACAGCCGTTAAAAGATCGGATTACTTAGAAACATTAAAACCAAATTGTTCAGTGATGGCAGATCGTGGTTTTAAACAAATCGATGCAATATTACATCAGAAAAATTGCATTTTATTCAGACCGCCATCTGTAAAAGCAGATGTAAAAAGTTCTAAAGCAGAGGTGTTGGAAAACAAGAGAATTGCATCATTACGTATTCATGTAGAAAGGGTTATCAGAAGTGTACGGGAATACCAAATATTAAAACCTCATGCTTGTGTAAATAATAAACTTATAAAATATCTACATGGTGATTATTGCATGTGGTTTAGTAAATTTACAATCAAAAATAATAGAATTATAAATATGTTTATTATTAATTTTAATACATTTAATAAAGTAAAATTAAAAATTATGAAACAGTTTCTAATAATCTAGAAAAAATAATTGCTTCCCAAAATATCTTTGCCTTTCCTAATATATCCATGAAATAATTTTCATCGTAATTAATTTTAATTATTGTTATTTTGTTGTTGGTTTCGAATGAAGGATCTGCAACGCATAAATAACCAACTTTGAAATTTAACATTAACATTTGTAAATGTAGTTGTGCTTTGCATTTAGGAGATATGTGACCGTTTTTAAACAAAAAATCATTTACAGTTTTTAAAGACGATGGACATTTAATTTCAAACACTGCATTATTTGATATACCATCGGGTGAAGCACCAAATTCTGGATGCTGGTTATTTAATATTAATCCGCACTTTTTTATTTTAATATTTAATTGTTTTCCCACTTGTTTACGAACATTATCTTCCAAATATAATCCTCTCTTCATTGCCTTTGTCTGAAACATTTTGGAAACACCAATCACACTTTTCACTAAAACACCATCACTAGTTTTACAGAATGCTGTGGAATATATTTTTGAAGCTGTAATCCTTCCATAACGAAGTTCAAACCACAGTTTATTTGAACTTTGTTCAATTGTTGCATTTGCAGCATTTTTACAGGATTGCTCATTAATTGCAGTCTCGCAAAATTTTAAAAATTCCTTGCAACTATGTTCCCCATAAGTATTTATGAAACGATGCAATAATAAATGCATACTTAAATTATTAGGTTCATCTCCAGTTTCTGTATCATCAAAATAATTTAAAATTTGTGCCGAGCATTTTAATTCTCTCCCACTTTTAATCGTTTCTTCAAAAAATTGTTTCATCTGCTGGTCGGTTATATACGATTTAGGCACAACACCAAAATTTTCTGTCGTAACAGTTTCATTTGCAGCACCTGTTAATTTTGTTTTTTTCCAGTAGCATTCAATTTCAGTTGGTGCTGGCTGGGTACTTTTACGATGTGCCCACATTAAAAATGCAAGTGCGTGTTTACATCCTCCTTCAGAAGCCGAACAATCCAAACATTTCACTTCCAGAATTTTTTCCTCTTTTTCACAAACTACTAACTTAACTTTATAATTAGAGGACCTAATTCTATGTTCGGGGCAAATTTGTCCAAGAATGGTACATGTATTTCCTGTTGTTTTAATTTGCACATAACCAATTGCAGTATTGATGTAGGAGTCCCTCATTGATCTAAAATAATTATAAACTTATTAAATTAGTCACACCTACAATGTTATATTGTCGCAGAAGGGACAGTTATAAGTGTTTGTTTTAAAATTTTTAGGTTAACTATTAGGAATGGGTAAATAAGTTTTGGGGACAATATAATTGTATATATTCTCTTCGTTTATCGTAATTATCAATATCAATCAATTAAATATATTATGTAAATGTTAAATATATATATACTTACAAATCCGCTTTTAATCCACGAATTTATGCGGCATTATAACAATCATTATGATTGATAAATTCCATTAACATATATGCGTCAATATTGGGCAAATTATCACTATATGCTTTAAAAAACTCTGTATCTTCCATTATTTCAAAATAACACAAGGATTTAACAAATAAAATGTGAATGAACGACGTCTAAATACTGCGTATAAATCATATGATAAACAATGACGTCACGCGATCTTCGGTCAACTTCGTGGCGAGGTCGGAAAATTTAAAAATATTATAATTTTAAAGTGCATTTGTTAAATAAATAAACAAATATTTATAAAGAAAAATATATAAACTGAGATAAATCATTATTAGCAATCATAATAACATAAATTTATTGATATAAAAATTGTATGCGTGTACCCAATTTCTCGACTTAAGTTTGATGTAAAAAAAAATGTTGATCGTATTTTGTCAAAAACTGGGTGCGAGAAAAAATAACAGTTCAGATCCTATTAAAGTCTTTTAAAAATGGTTTAATTTAATGTTTTATTTATTAAAATCGGATAAAAAATAAGTGAGATACAGCACCAAAGGTTTTTCGTCAGTCACCCTGTATAAACTTTAAATAACACAATTAAACTTTTTGTGTGATATAAACAAAGTCTAATTATGTTACACAGAGTTATAAAATATGTATCACAAAGTGAAAGCCTCTACAATTACGTATTGACATATTAGTTATATCATATTCAGAAACTCGAGTCACTTAAAAATTAAGTGTGATATCAACAAAGTAAACGTTTTTGTTTAACTCTTGTTATGTTTAATTTCTTTATTTTCAGGTAACTGACACGTGTTTCGATCATTATCAAATTTAAAACTAGTTCAACTTCTGTAAGGACCGAAACACGTGTCAGTTACTGAATATAGAGAAATGAAACATAACAAGAATTTTACTTCTTCCAATTTGAAAATTTGGATTCATCAAGAGTAGCAGAACAAGTATCGATTATATTAAATACTTTACAACTCAAATTGCTAGAACTAAGACTAAGAGTTTGATGAAGACATTGTTTCTTAAATGGCACTTTCGATCTTTACAGCTTAAATAGCTTTAACTAAGTAAATAAATTTATCAGAAAAACTTGAATATTAACACTATACCGATATATATTAAATATGTTTAATGCAATTTTCAGGAAAAGCATAACAAACACACTTCACGCGATGACAACAGCAGAAACGGCTATTGAGGAAAGTTCAATAGGTTCAGCGAGATTTGATGATGACGATCTCTCAGGTAAATTTAAACCAATATATTACCATAAAGGTGCCATTTATTGTCTAAGCATTACACCTAATGTTTAAATTTAAACCCTCTATAAGATACATTATTTTCCTTTGATTGAAGATTGAATTCCTGTATTGATATTTGTTTAATTGTTAGAATCGGAAGAAAGCGAAGAAGAAAACATGAGCAGCCCGATGGAGCGCTTCCTGACCGCCTGGGGTCTCGGTGAATACCTCGGCCGCTTCGAAGAGCAGAAAATCGACCTAGAGACGCTGATGATCCTCACCGAAACGGACCTCAAGTCCCTCAACCTCCCCCTCGGCCCTTACAGAAAGCTGGTGAACGCAATACACGAAAGGAAGTCCGCTCTAGAGAGCCCCGGTGAAGTTACGGATGGAATGCTTTAGAAGAGAAAAAAGCAAAGGACTGTAGATGAAGGAATAATTTTAACCTGTATTTTAATTTATTTAAGAAACACAAGATGATTAAATTATATTAAAATTTACGTGTTTCCTTATAAACGTGAAATCTAATTAAAATAATGTATAGTAATGTAAATGAAGGGCTAGTGCAGCAATACCTAAACCTGTCGTGTGATCAGTGCATCCGAATTGTATTACGTTTGTTGATCTGGTAAAATCCTTTAGTGTGCCGTTGGTGTAACAGCCTTCAATGGTTTGCCAGTCGATTAATTTTTTGAGCCAAGATTTTGAGAGGAAATCAGCCATGCCTTCTATTCCGCATAACACCACTAAAAATAAAAAAATAATGAGTAACCAATAATAGTAATGAACAATATAGTCGATGATTGAAGCTAATATTTTGTGATAAATAAAATTTAAAAAAAATAAAAATCATTTATCATCCTAATAGTAATGCATTACCAAGGAATGAATAATAAACACTAACACTTTAGAATTGGAATTGGAAAATAAATCAATTAAAAAGAAAGTGTTAGTGTTTATTATTTAGGTCTTCGCATATTAAAAGAGTAAAAAATATGTATCATGAATAGTTTTTTTCACTGAAACATCTTGATGATGCTGTAGAAAGGCAAACTAGTTGAGTAAATATACAAAATCAGTGAAACAAACCAAGTGTTTACCTCAAAACATATTTTTTATCAAACAAAGAGACGAAAAACGAAATTATTGATCAAATTGTTAATTTTCATACATCATTGCAACCTTATTAATGAGAGAAATCGATTGTTCCGCTAGTTATCCAAATAAAACAATTCTGTCAATTCTCAGACTGCTTTTTACAAAAAATTATAAATTATAGATTACCATACATTATTAAAATCGTCTCTCTGAGGTCTGAACAGATTTCCCTTTCTTATTAATGAGAGGAATCGATTATTTCGCTGGTTATCAAAATTAAAAAAAATTGAATAATTCTGTCAATTCTCGGATTGATTTTTACAAAATTATAGATTATTGTACATACATTATTAAAATCGTCTCTTTGAGATCAGAAGACATTTTCTCTATCTGTTTTGAATTCACAAGGTTAAACATCAAAATGCGTTTTTATTAAAGAAAACACATGAAATATTTAAGTTGTAAATTTTTGCCATGAGAGAAATATATGCACTTGTTGTTTTCCTTTTATCTGTCTAAATAAAAAAGTTCAAAATACTTTCAAGCCAATCATAAGAAAAAAAATGAAAATACACACCCTGTTCAAGAAAAATATCATGCTGAGGAAATCCTAGATGTTCATTTGTTTTCGCTTCTTTTAACATTAGAGCACAATAGTTTCTTATCAGTGATTGTGCCGACGTGTTCCTTCTAAAACAACCTGAACGTAATCCTATTTGTAAATAGAACAATCTGAAAAAAATAATAAATATTATTAATTATATATAATATGAATTTTCAACTAATCAGTTTAATAATAAATCAATCATTATTATATAATGCTTATAGTAAGAAGTAAATTATCACATTATTTTAAATTACATTTTATACAGGGTGACTGACGAAAAACCTTTGGTGCTGTATCTCGCTTATTTTTTATCCGATTTTAATAAATAAAACATCAAATTAAACCATTTTTAAAAGACTTTAATAGGATCTGAACTGTTATTTTTTCTCGCACCCAGTTTTTGACAAAATACGATCAACATTTTTTTTTTAAATTGCACTGTATATATATTTTTATTGATTCGCAAGGAGATTTTTTTTCTGAATATAAAATTGTAGACAAATTTATCCATACATTAAACTTAAGTCGAGAAATTGAGGATTAAAAAAATAAATAAAAAGTCAAGTATCCATTGTAAACGATATACAGACCCTATTTTAAATGTCAAAAGTGACAGTGACAGCCATTGATACAATACTGCAACGATTTTTAATTATTTCATAATTAAAATGTTGCAATATTTTAAACACTGTACTAGAATTTTGTGCTTCTACAGAAATCGTTTTTCAGTTTTTAAAATCTTGCAACATTTTTATTATGAAATTATTAAAAATCATTGCAGTATTGTACCAATGACTGACACTGTCACTTTTGACATTTGGAATAGGCTCTGTATATTGTTTACTATGGGTATTTGATTTTTAATTTTTTTTTTATCCTCAATATCTCGACTTTGGTTTGATGAATGGATAAAATCGTTTACAAATTTAGATTCAGAAAAAAATCTCCTTGCGGATCAGTACAAAATATATATACAGTGCAATTTGAAAAAAAAAGTTGATCGTCTTTTGTCAAAAACTGGATGCAAGAAAAAATATCAGTACAGTTCATATTAAAGTCTTTTAAAAATCATTTAATTTGATGTTTTATTTATTCAAATCGGATAAAATATAAGCGAGATACAGCACCAAAGGTTTTTCGTCAGTCACCCTGTATACCGAATTTCTAGGCTAATTAATTAATAGATAATCAAAACTACAATAAATAATATAAGTTAGATATTAATTTCTTCACAGTATAAATCCAATTTAAATTATTCAAATTATCTCTTCACGTAACTCAAAGAATAAACCATAAAAGATGCACTACACAATTTGTTTTTTCTTTCATTGTAATGAATAGAAACTCTCCTCTCGAATGTATATTGTATTGTGATAAGTCATGAGTACACTACCTTAATAACAAACGGCTGGTTGAAATAGGACAAGAGTACGCTATATCAATACAATTTTAGTTGCGGTAGGTTAAGAGTACGCTAACTCAATGCAAGTTTAGTTGTGGTAGATCAAGTGTACGCTATTTCAATACAAAATTAGTTGTGGTAGGTCAAAAGTACGCTAATTCAATACAAGATTTGTTGTGGTAGGTTAAGAGTACGCTACTTCAATATAAGTTCAGTTGCAGTAGGTCAAGAGTACGCTAACTCAATGCAAGTTTATTGGTGGTACATGTATAGTTGTGATAGTTCAGCCGTGAATACAACTGACTATCATCAGTTTACTAGTGGCTCTGTGTATATTGATCAATGATCAAAAGTTGTAATAGTTACATAAAGAAAGACAGGGCCGAACAATCGAGGAATCCCGTCACAATTTTATTTTTAGTACCCACTTCTACTCTTCTAGAACTAGAACGTCCTCCATAAAAAAGTAATCACTACCTGAATGTACGACATATTGTCAATAAAATATCTCCTGGTAAAATAAGCTTTAAGAGGTCAGTAATGGCAAAAATACTGCCTAAATGGTAAAAATACTTTGCAGACAGAGAATTTCATCGTCTGTAGTAGAAGAAGGGGCCGGGGTGGAAGTGCTGTGATGTAAATTTTTGTAATAATTGATGTGTATGCATAAGTTTTTTCCGGTAAAACACGTAATTTTCAAGCTAAATTAATTTTTGTTTTATTCAAAATATTGGCCATTGGCTTCTGCAAATTTCGCCCGGTAACTTATAAATATCATGCCAAAAAACTGCTTGTCTTTTGCGGCAAACTATTCGTCGAGCCATTTTCCAACTTTCTCGAAATTTCTGAAGTGCTGCTCTGCGAGCGCGTCGCCTTTTGATGCGATGAGGTGGTAGTCAAATGGCGCTAGGTTTGGCGAATACGGTGGGTGTGGAAGGATGTCCCATCCAAGCGATTTAAAGCTTTCTTTCACTTGCTTTCAATGTCAGACAGCGTATTGTCGTGTAACAAAATCACTTTTCCATGTCTTTTCGCCCATTCCGGTCGTCTTTTGATTAATGCGAGGTTTAAATTAATCATTTGTTGGCGATAGCGTTGTGTTAACAGTTTCGTAATACACAATACCGCTCTGGTCCCACCAGACACAGAGCATAGTCTTCTTGCCGAAACGATTTGGCCTTGGTGTTGAAGGACTGGCTTCGCCAAATGAAAGCCACGATTTTTCCGCTTCGGGTTTTCAAAATATATTTCGTCGTTCAACTTCTCTTCCTCTAACCATCCTGGCTTCTAATATTCAGACTGCCCACCTTGAAGGTAGAGCTTCTGCGGCATTATTTCTGGATGTTCAGAAAGCATTTGATTCCACCTGGAACCAAGGCTTATTGTATAAATGTCACCTCCTAAATATCCCTCATCATATGATTTTTATCATTAAACAATTCCTCTCTAATAGATCCCTAAAAGTAAAATTCACAACTATCTTTCTCTTCTTCTTTTACTCCAGCGTCACAATTCGCTGCAAAAATTATTTCCTTTCGTGGCGTTGAAGCAGCATTTCACAAGTGACTTTGCTATTTTCCATTTGACGTTCATTCAAATCAAATCAACCCATTTACCGAGTTTATTTATCTTCCCCATTGCTCGTAAACGTCTGCTGATTGTTTCTTGTGACACATGTAATGCTTCTGCTAGTTGCCGTTGAGTTTGAGTTGAGTCATCATCCAATAACTCCTGCAACTGCTCGTTTGCGCATGTTTGTGGTCTACAAGAGCGCTCACTGTCTTTCACATTAAAATCACCACTTTTAAACCATGTCTCACTTGTTCTAATAGATCGAACGTGTTCATTATATGTTTCTACCAGCAAACGTTGACTTTCAGCAGCCTTTTTATTTTGATTAAATAATAAAAGCAATGCGTTCCGCGAATGTTCTTTTTTAGGGACAAAACTCGACATGTTCACTGAAAGATAAAACAAAGACGCTAATTTTTGGTGGACGCAACTTGTGTGTGTTTGTAGTTGAATGACAGACGAACAAAATGACGTATGTATCAAATTGATACGTTGCGTACTTTTCGCTGGCGCCATCTCTTAGTCAAACCAGAAAACACATACATCTTGAAATTTTATCTAATGTGATCCCTTATAGATTACAGTGCAATCCTATTTTGCCAGATTTGTTTCTTCTTTTTTTACCACTGTAAAGTCGCCGAAATATCATTCCTACCAAGCTAAATCATCTCAAACAGAATATTATGAAGTACTAAATTCATAAATAAGTAAATAATAGATCAATTAATAAAAGGCCATATATCGAATAGTGACATCTTCAATAAATTAGTAAAAACATAGTTACGATTTAATAAAAATTATTATTTCTAAAATGTTACCTGTGTGTTAATAGATATCCATGATCAATCCTACGCCCAAACATCATTTCCTCGCAATCGGCACTAATTTTACAAGTCTGATTAATCGCCACCTCCAAAAGTTCTTGCACGCAAACATCGCTATGGATTCCATGATAAACCGCCTCCTTGTCGGCCATAAGGTGTTCCTTTGTCCAGTTATAAATTCCCAAGTTGGGTAAATCGTACCGAAATGGTATATCCGATTCCCAAAATTTCGGTTTCAGCAAAACGTCCTCAACTAGAAAAGAATAAAAACTTAACATCTTCTAAAAAATGTAAATATTTAAAATTCAATGTGGAAATCTTAGGGTATAATATAAAGAAAAACTTCTGTTTCTTGTAATTGTAGTAACAATATAATAATAAATATATAAAAATAAATGCATAAACACGCCGGTGGTGGCGCATCGGTTACGGCCCCGAATTGACTTCCAGCAACGTTGGTTCGGGTCAGTAGTCGGATGGGTGACCGGTACCATTCACCATTGGGATACAATTAATAATGGTGCTTTAGAGTGACGGGGGCGATCCTTTAAAGTAACAAGCTCATTTACACACACACAAATACACAAATGACACATGGACCACGTGTTCGATAGCCTAACACTACTACTACTACTAAATGCATAAGGAAATATAAGTAAGGCTTGAATACTTACACAAAGGAAACTTCTCTGGTGTTTTGGGTAATAAAGGAAAAATCTTTCTAGCTATTACTTCACATTTGAATAACAATTCTTTGACTCTGTAATACGTCTGCGGATTTTGTGCTGTAATTTTGAGTAGTTCAGCTAGAATAAATCAATTTAATGTTAACAAAATTTATAATAGCGAACTTTACTATTTGGCAATTTATTTTCAATTTATAGATTATCATTAATTATTGTTCCCTGTTAACAACAACCATTTAGGATCTAGTGCAACGTTTAGACAATCTATAATATAATTATAGATTATCGTTTATAACATTGAAGGTATTTTATGTTATACCGGGTGTTTCTAAATGAATATCTGGGTTGTAGGGCATCAAGATAGCAACAGTTACAGTTGTTTCTCCAAACAAAAAAGGCCCATAAACTTTTAGCACAAAAAACATTCAATTCGTTGCATTTGTACCATCTCGTGAGAATTATATGGGCTCCAGATGCGGACATTTTTTTCACAAGCCTGTTTTCTGTTCACTAGTCATTATTTTTGCTACTAGAGCCCTCTAACGCTTGCGCGTACTATCAAACAGAACTGTAATACGTAATAAGTACTATAAAGTGTCAAAACCTCGATATTCATTTAGAAACACCCGGTATATACACTATATTAACAGTATTTTTATTTGAATATGTGAATTAAACCTTAATAATAGAAAATAGGTCCTTTTTAAGATTTAATATCGAGTATTTTATGTTTTTTTAAATAAAAACCTATTGTAATATAATTAATCATTTTAATAAAAAATGTTTGATCGGTTAGAATAAATAATTTACTCACATTCTGCAATAGTTAATCCCAACAGACCGTCCAAATTGAATTGATTGTAATATTTATCCATAAAGTAGAAACCCCTTTCCAAGGATTTTAAAATGTCTTGAATGGCACCTACAAATAGAAACAGAAATTTAATTAGGGAGATTTTTCTAGGGTGCTTTTGACCTATTCTATTAAAATTTTGATAGCGACAGCGTACTCTTGGCCTAACCCAATAAATTATAACGCATTCTTGACTTACTCCAATGAATTCCTCCACCCTATATTTGTTTTAAAGTGTATTTTTTAAGAAAGAAGACCAAAGATAAGTAAATAAATAAATGCCTTAAAACAATGATATAGTTTCAGATTATTTAAAAATTGAGAAAAAAATGATTACTTTAACAAAGTCATAATTAGTTGCCGTTTTGTTAAATATTTACAAAATATCTGTTGTTTTCGTAATAGTACTGTGTATTATTCAATGTGCGCATATAAAATGCATTAAACTATAGAATTTTTCTACCTACTTGATTGGTAGCAAACAGTTCTACCTATATAAATTGTCCCAAGGAGCAAAACCACAATTTGCAAATTACCCATTGCTTAATATTCAACAATGATATTTTATATATTAGGAGCTAATATTAATATGCATATATTGGTTTTATAACAATATGAAGTGGATAGATAATAAATATTAACAAACAGCTTCCATATTTGCTTTGCCACTTACAGCAATTGATTAAATTCCATTAATTCATAAATGTTCAATTTATTATTTCACTGGATTTCCTGGATTACAATAGCAATAGAACTAAATTATAACGAAAACAATTAATTATAAAGCAATATATACAAATTATGAGGTAAATAACTTGGGAAACCCTCAGAGAATTAATAATAAATAACAGGTAAAATTAAATTAACAACACTTGGTTTGTTTCACTGAATTTTACCTATTATTTCACCAAAGGTAAATGAGAAAATCATTCAAGAAAAATAATAATAAATGTTTTGACGTCAGTCTAAAATTAATCCAATGAATATCAAAAATGGCTTAAGCCTTTACGCATTAATATTGGGAGAGAGAGAAAGAATAACATCTTTATTCGAACATAGATATTTACAGAATTAAAACCTTTACAAATGATATATAATGTGTTAGTCTGTCCGTTTGGGCTATCTACCATCGGTCTTTCTGCCCCTAATGTTGGGATTTTTTGTAAAAAAATAAAATCTCGGAAAAACAAAAAAAACACTGCCCCGGGTGAGGATCGAACTCACGACCTTAAGATTATGAGACTTACGCGCTGCCTACTGCGCTACCGAGGCTGTTAATTTTCGAATGTAATAATTTGTAAATTAAAGTAAGTAAGGGAAAAATAAAAATATAAATATCAAATATTCAATATTACTCACCTCTTTATATTCCATCCTTTTATTCTTGTACCTGTTACGACCGCAACATAACCTTTAATAAATATACTCTTTGTAATATCTTAATAATTTGTATAGGTTTCTACATTTATGGTTAAAAATTGGAATTACATAATAAGACGAATTTATTATTTTTTAGTTTTTTTACATTCTCTGTAAAAAAAAACAGAAAAAAATGAAACTAGTAATACTTTTAGAATTTTATCAACAAGAACAAACAAAGCAAGATAAAATTTGATGAAAACAAAAAATAGTAAATTTACTTAACAAAGTTCAATTATTATAAAAAGATCATTATTGAGCAGTGTATTACTTTAAAGCATTTTTACTTTGTTTTGTTGAGTTATTCTTTAAAAATAAATTAAAAATAAAGTGATAAACTAACAAACTAATATCTTAATATTAATAATAGTTGCCATGAACTGTCATTAGAATAACCATATTTTTATTATATATTTTAAGTAAAACTTAGCAAACCAAAGAAAATATGCATCTAAATATGCCGTATTAAGTGATATAACTTCATTCCGATTATATTAACGCAATGTATGAGATAAAAATTAACAATACAAATTTTATATGTAAATTCCCTATGAAGAGTTCTCATCTGAGACATTCGGTATAGAATATATAGGGGGAAAAAAAGTAGGCTCTTTATGCAAAAAAAAATGCCGGAGAGTTTCGTAAGGAATTCAATAAGTTTTTAACTCGAATATTAACCGCTAAATATAATAAATGGATAATCATGATGATGGTTGCGTTACTAGGTGGTAATCCAATATCAATTCCAATAAATGGATATATTATAATTACGCCTATGTTTATAGCGACCATATCATCCTGGCCCGAGCGGCATAATATAAAGAAGTTATTTTAACATCAATAAATCGTTATTAATGGGATGCCGCGAAATTAACGAGCGTCTTTTATCGGCGTCTATAAACACTGCTCAATTGTGCACGCGCGCAGGATATGGCGAAACTCATCATCGTGAGAATATGAACAAAATTTTTCTAGCATACGTGTACAAATAAGTGATAATTAGGAAGCGTTAACGGATATTTATTTAAATTTTAACTACCAATTGATTAACATGAAAACTAAATTTGCATGATCAAATCATTAAAAATAATTATTTTATTTTAATTTATAAAAAATCGACCAAGAACATTCAGATCATAAAGTAAGACTTATTTTTTTCTATTTCAACCATTCTTTCTTAATAATAAATGTTAATTATTTTGTATACATTTTAATTAAGTCATTCTGTTGCAAGTTCATCTAGAAATATTAATTAACCTAAACATATAAACAAATAAATTTTAATTATATTAATTATTATTATTAATACTCATATATGCTGATCTTATTTTGTAATATTCGTTGTTTAAACATGGATGTTATAAAAGATTCTTGTAAAAGTTATTATGTTTATGAAAATTTCATTTATTTGAAAAATCGTGTAGTTGGCGAAACAACTTATTTCGCTTGCTACAAAAATGCACCTTAACTTAACCCTAACCTAACCTAACCTCACCTAAACCTAACCTAACCTGACCTAATCTAAAAATAAAGATATTATTATTCTTATTATAATTATTATTCACATATACATTTAATATACTTTATGAAATATAATCAAAATTCAACATTAAATGAATGTATACAAACTAAAAAATGTAAGTTCACGTATTTGCATTAAATTTTTTAATAATATTATATTGTAATTCATTAAAATAAGGAAGAAACAGTAGGAAATATAATTTTAATTATATATAATTTCCATTATTTTTAATTTATTAAGGCAGCAATTTAAACATTCCAGTAGATATAATACAATTAGTATATTAAATCCAATATAAATGGATATTATTGTTTATGTCGCATTTCACATGAAGTAATTCCCCGTGCGTATATATTTCGAAACAGTAACTTGATACGCTCGATCATAAATTTGGCGGTTTGTCTACTTAATGATTCGTAAACAACTAAAACAACATCTTTATATTATGCCGCTCGGGCCAGGATGATATGTTCCTTGTTTATACGTACAAATGTTTAAATTTAAAAATATGCTTACCATCACCAATGGCTGCTCGTTGGTACATACCGCCGCAGTGATGCAAAATGTAATTCCATTCGAGCTCGCTTTCCTTCTCCATTAGAATACAATTACAGACGCTTCAAAAGTTTGCCGCATAAACTCAGCTATACACACCTAAAACAACACAGAATTTAAGAATAATGACCAGAAATAATTAAAGAATGCATTCACAACTGATGTTAATCAACAAACTGTAATTGTTTAAAAAACATTCAAATGTTATTGAAATTGACATTTCATAACAACTGCGATTTTAAAAGAGGCGATTATATTTTTTAGAGGAAACGTGCATAAAAAATATAACACAGTAACACAAATACCTTTTTAAGAAAAAATAAATAATATTATATTTTTTTTAGATTTATCCTTCGTGTTTTAAAATAAAATCTGTTTCCCCACCATTGTTTATCATCCGACAGTTGGCCACACTGAAAATATCAGTGTGTTTGATGCATTTGTGCGGTGAGCGTGTCAAAATTTTCAGTTTGAAAAACTGGAAATGTCGCCGATAAACGGCTTCGTTGTGGTTTCCCTCCTCCTGACCCTAGCCTACCTAGGCAGCCTGATATCCTTCCTCACCGACCACGAGACCGGACAGTGCGAAATGACCTACATGTTCGAGTATCCGCAGTTCGTGGTGAGTCAGGTTATGTTGTTGTTATCATTGTTTAAATAAAACGTACGCAGTGTAACACCAAATCCTGCGTTAAATGCGTTACGCATTCGATATTCCCTAAATTATTAGACACGCCTAAAATTATCCCGGCGTGACGCAACTTATAAATAGTTTTGCGATGATTCCTGGCACATTTTAAGTGAAAATTTTTGAAACTCGTATCATAAACATTCAATTTTTTTTCTCCGAACCTTATTATTTGTAGGTGCAAGTGTGTGCATTTTGGCTTTTGTTCAGTTTCGTGAATGTTATGACAGCGCTCATTTATTTCATTTCAATTGTGTTTTGTAACGGCTTGTTGATTTAACAAACGAGCACTTTTAAGTGTATTTGGAATGTTTTCAAGTGCTGATAAGATATAAAAAATTAAGTAATCTTCAATAATAATAATAATAATATCATATTTATTCAAATATAAATGTGCAATGTGTGTAAATATTCGTGGTTTGCAAAATCGAAGATAACCATTAACTCATAACTGTGTGTCAAATTTTACAGAGGATACCAAACAGTATTGACGAGGTTTTCCTTAAGTACGGACTCTATGCCTACTCGGAGGGTAGGATTACAGAACGTGCCCGAAATATGCAATTCGATGGCATTCCCGTGCTCTTCATACCGGGGAGTGGAGGTTCACACAAACAAGGTCTGTACTTTTTTTTAAACGTTCATTATTAAGTCTTGTAAACTTACAGAAAACATCATTATTTTTGATAGTACAATTACAATATGTAATTATAATAATTATTATGTTTCTTCATCCTCTTCTTGGCTATTGACTTGTAAACTTATTATTTATTATCTATTCCACCCTCCAATCAGTAAAACATCATCAAAAATTATTTGAAATATTTGTGTGAATACATCAATTAAAAAATGCAATTATTTTGTGTTTGTTTATATTTCACAACTTCTAACTAAAACCCTCGATTATGTTTTACTGATTGAAGGGTGGGATAGAGGCCACCCACCCACCCTACATATACATGATAACTTTAATTGTTAATCGTTTATGATTTTGCTGCTGAAAACAGTCAAATCCTTTATGTAATAAAAAATAAAACAAAATCAAAATTTTGGTTTAAATATAAATGACTTTCTATAGCTAATCTTATCTAATTTATATTTAAAGTATGCATCAAATTTTTACTAATTTATTCACTCAAAAATTTTACCTTTGGATTTTGTTTTTTATTCAAAAAGTTTTGTAATTAATTTTACTCCAAACCGCAAGACGATCAGTAATTGAAAGTTATATGTATATGTAGGGTGGGTGGGTGGCCTCTATCCCACCCTCCAATCAGTAAAACATCATCAACAATTATTTGAAATATTTGTATGAATACATCAATTAAAAAATGCAATTATTTTGTGTATACATTTTACAACTTTTAACTAAAACCCTTGCTTATGTTTTACTGATTGGAGGGTGGATAGAGGCCACCCACCCACCCTACATGTACATGGTAATTTTAATTGCTAATTGTTGATGATTTTAGAAACTATAAGAGTTTTGTGATTCATTTCATTGGATACAGCCAAACGATAAGGAAGTAGAGTTTATATGTAAATGTAGGGTGGGTGGGTGGCCTCTATTTCACCCTCCAACTAGTAAAACATAAGAGAGGGTTTTAGTTAAAAATTGTAAAATGTATACATAAAATAATTGGATTTTTGCAATCTTCTTTGAAAAATTTGTTTGAATAAATCTGTTAAATTTTGACAATTGTTTTCTGCTAATCATCAATAGTCAAATCTAATCAAATATTTTTTTTTTCGATTATTAATAAATTAATTTGTTTATTAACGCCGATTGTCTTTTCAGTAAGGTCTCTAGCATCTGTTGCGTTGAGGAAGGCTCTAAATTCTCGCACCCTGTACCATTTCGACTACTTCACGATCGACCTAAACCACGAACTGAGCGGCCTAAACGGCGCCATTTTGGAGGACCAACTTGCCTACGCCAAACATTCGTTACAAACAATTTTGAGTTTGTACGCAGACCAGAGGAGGCCTACTAATAGCATTGTTGTTATTGGACATTCAATGGTAATTAGTAATTAATTAGTAGTAGTAGTGTTTTTGGCTATCGACCACGTGGTCCATCTGTCATGTGTCATTTGTGTATATCACATGGCAGAACCATGTGGCGATAGCCAAAAACACTAATTAATTAATTATTTAAAAGAGAATTTAAAAAAAACTGCTATTAAATTGCTTATG